>JAUPFR010000001.1:52164852-52714658 GCA_036925125.1 Oreortyx pictus
GAAAACATGTATTGGTATCTGTAAGCATGCAAGGCACTGATAAAATCTGAAGTATATTGAACAGACAGGAAAAGCTAGAAGTGCAACAGAAAGAAGATTTTGTTTCCTTTGGGGATTTATTTGTTTGTTTGTGAGTGACTTGAAGTTAGAGAAAACTATGGTGCAGCATAACAGAACAGAAACGCTACAGGCTTTCTTACAGAAACATTTAGGGAAACAAGAGCTGCTGCGTAAAGGAAGTGCTGAAGAATAAATCGAAAATAAAGTGATAGAATTATTGTAAGTCTTGGATGTTGTGGCATGCTATAAAATCCTAATGGTGGAGGTTTTAGTTTGGTAACAAAAAAGAAGTGCATTGGGTTTACATGTCAAAGTTTTGGTACTGGGAGGGCTGCAGTGGTCGAGTAGAGCCCAGCACTACCCCATGTCAAAGCAGAGCAGCTCCAGGTGCTTCAAAGGGACACACTACACTGCTGAGCTGTGATTGACACTGGAGAGCAGATTTAAGAAAAGGAAAAACTGTTGCACAAGGGCAGCTTGAAGAGATGAGTGAGTAATGTGAGAGAAGCAGCACATCTGGTACCGGGGTCAGAGAAAGAGGAGGGCAGGAGGTGCTCCAGGTGTGGCTTCTATAGCCCAGGATAAGCTCATGGAGGAGCAGACCAGTCCCCTGCAGCCCTTAGGCACCACATGGAGCAGATGTCCCCGTGCAGCCATGGAAGATGTAACAGTAGATGGGGCCTGGAGGAAGCACAGCCCATAGATACTCCCACAGGAACACCCAGGCCAGAGCTGCAGCCCTGGGGAGGGTCCCACAGAGGGCAGGAGGGCTGGGGTAGCTACTGAGCAGACGGACCTATGTGGAACAGCACCTGCAGGGTGGGCGCCATGATACAGGGCTGTGTTGCGATGGTGCTGGGAGAGCTACAGCCTGTGGGAAGCCCATGTGGGATTCCCTGGGAGCAGGGGCAGGGTCTGACAATAGCAAATGATGTTACAGACAGACTGATCAAAGCACACGTTGACCATTTCCCTGCACTTCTCGGGGGGAGAAAGCAGAAGAGGATGAATGGAGAGAAGGTGTTTTTGTCTTGTTTTCTGATTCTGATTGCTCTAGTCTGTTAGTAAAAGAAAATAAAGTACATGAATCTCCCTTATGCCGAGTCTGCTTTTCCTGTGATGGTATTTGGTGAGTGATTCCCTGTCCTTATCTCTAACCCTGAACCTTTTTCCATTATATTTTCCTCTCTCTTCCCCTGAGGAGGGGAAGTGAGAGCGATGCAGTGGTGCTTAGCTGTCCATCATGGCAAAACCACCACAGGGCGATGCCAGGGAAATTGCTGTTCTGCAATCAGGCAGGAGAAGTGCAATTTTTGACAATATTAACTCATTCTTAATTGTTCCACAAGGACCTTTTCCATCTTCTGACTGCCTTCTTTCTTCTCTTTAGTTCTCCTTTTTTGATATACCAAATGAAGGCTTTTCGAAAACAGTGTCTCAAATGCACCCGGGTTTTCACTCAGATTATTATATTTTTTTTCGTCTTTGCTTGTTGCAGAAGATGCATAAGCCTATGACATCTCCCTAGCTGTAAGTGTCTAAGTGTCTTGACCTTTCAATTTCCTTGAGAGCTGACTAACAAAAATAGGCATACCACAGAATGTGGTTATTAAAACAGGAAAGAAAAGGTTCACAGCGCTCTGGCATTTTCAGAAGAAAATCCAGCTAATGGAAAGTGTTTGACAATGCTTGCTTTTGTCTTTGTACTTGCATGTTCAGCTGAACCTAATCTTTTATTTGCAGTTAGACAAAAGCCAGGACAAATTATATGTTTGTCTATGCCTATTCAAAGAGGAAACAAAGGTTTAAGAGTCAGCTGTTAAAAATGGAGATATTTTTCTAGCTCCTTACAAATATTTAATCTGTAAGTATTTGATCCACAAAAATAACAGGACCGACTGAAACTGACACTTCCAAAGTAACCTTTTTACAAAATAAGAGATTTCATTTTTCATCCAAATACTTTCAAGATTAAGTAAGAGAAAGACCTTTTGGTTTTGATTTATTATTATTATTATTATTATTATTATTATTTTAAACTTAAAATATTAATGTTTTGGTTTTAGTTTTTTTGTATTTAGTTGGTTTTGGTTTTGTTTTCTGATGAGAAAATGCAGAAATCGATTCAAATAAATATTTCACTTGCAAAATATTTGTCAATAAAAAGTCTGTGGTACTCCTGGTTCTAAAAAATATCATACTTTTTAAACTTATATACTTCTAAATTAAACATATTCTGTAATTCAGAATTGTTCTGAGTTCAGCTGCACATTGCTGTATTTTTCTCTTAGTTTGATGGCACAATTTCATTGTCTCTTTCAACAAGTCTTTCATGGTCTTTTATCTACTAAGACTAAAAGACACAGTGGTCTGTGAAACATGAAGCAGTGGTGGTGAATGAATGTCTCCTTGGCAAGGCTAGTCACTGAAAAACGTTTTAATGTTTTTCAGATGCATAATTTACACTGTTTTGAAGAACTCTGGAGATTTTGTCAATGAGAAGGTGGTTTGTCATTATATGATAACTGGATACTAGTACACATTATTTACTTCTGAAATGATGATGTAACACAGGCACGGTCTTTGGTAGTTACATCATAGTCAGGACCGTTTTCCAACACTGTGGTTCTCTTCTTCTGGCAATATGCAGTGTTCATGGATAAAGAAAAATCATTGTCTGTAGAGTGACATAAAGGTCCTCATTTCTGTGCACAACAAAATCAGCCCTCTGCAGGACAGAGTTTAGATTTACATGGAATACCTTAGCAGGAAAGCAGATACGTTATTAAGACAGCAGGAAGAACAGCTATCTGCCTTGGAGCATTAGAACTGCTGAATTATGTTACATAGACATAGATATATAACACACAGAGATTGGGAATGTGCTGACAATAATCACTTTATTAAAAAAAAAATCCATGTTATAATTATCTCATTTAGCTGTAACTAGAAAAATCAGTTGATCATTTTCTGATTGCGTAATTATTTATAATTAATTGCATAATTGTTTAATAATTAATTGCAGAATTATTTAATAATTCACTCCTTCCAAATACCCAATACAGCAAAAGAACAATACCTATTCTATAAAAAGAAGCATTCAGTTTTGAGTAGCTGAAGAGATAATAACAATCATTTTAATACAAACTAACACACGAAAATGAGAATTGGGTTTTATTCTGGAAAGAAATGTTTCAAGACAAGCTAATAACATCATGGTCAAGAGAACATCCTAAATATTTGGAAATGCATATGTAATTGCATATGCATAGATATATAAGAAGAGTCAAGTCACTCATGTTTCTGTAGATATTTCCACAGCACATGGATACGTGTGCATATAAAGACAGTTTAGCATTAGAATTTTTTAGTTTCTTCTGCCTGTATTCTAATAGTTGATCCCCAAAGATGCATCATACAGTTTATGTGATATAATATGAAAACGTATAATACAATTTCTTGATTTTATAAAAGGATTTCTGATCTGAAATTAGGATTTCTTTGCAGGAATTGAATAGGTAGCATTCTTTTTTATTCTGCTAGATTAACAGAATACCAAATGTTTCTTTGACCTTTGTTCCAATGCAATTGTGCGTAAGTTTTTGATAAAGAATAATTTTTGCACAATGTCTGAAATTATTAAGTCACTCTTTTCAAACCATCTAGGGCCTGAAATATCCCCAGTAAGCTGTAGGTTTGTAAGACAGGCTGGATTTGTCACAGCAATAGTGCGCAAATTTTATACTATCCTGTATGTCTTATTAGCTGCTCATCCACTGCATTTTTAGGTGAGAAAAATAAACGATAAGAAGAGGCTCATTCAGCCTAAAGAATACTTGGTTTTCTGTGATGTATGCATTCTAAAAGTTTGTGGTTGCTTGCTGTGCAGTCTTCACGAAAGTTGACAAGAAGTTAAACTGTCATAAAATTCCCTATTCTGTACTGCCAGGCAGAAAAAATATTTAGGTTAAGAGGTACTGAATAGCCTTGTCTTAGCTGCATTCTGTAGCTCTGGCTTGTACTTCTCCCTCTGCCAGAGTAAATAAATGGTGCTTTTCATAACTCAAAGTCACAGCAGTTTCATCTGGGAAGATGTTATTTCATTTACATGCCACTGTATTTGAGCAAAACCTATTTATGATCCTTGCAATTTGTTTTGATAATAGAACTTGTCCCATTCCCCAAATTTTTTGTTATTATGAGCATTTCAGTTCAAGCAAGTTCTGGTTAGAGACAACGATGTCTTTCAAACTTCCTTATATATGACAAAGTAATTTTCATCTTTTTTTAAAAAATAATTTCCAAAAAAGAAATTACAGGGTAACTAAGTATTTTATTTCTATGTAAATTAGATAAACAATAAAGAGATAAACTAACAGACTACAAGTTCAACAATTATCCTCACTACTGTAGTCTACATTCTCGAATGTACCAAATTCTTCCCTGGACTGGTAGACAAGAGTTTCTCCTCATGGAGAAATGGTTTGGCTGATAACCTGCAGCTTGTTGAACTGTGAATAACAGTGTGATCAAAGTTATCAGGAAGCAATGAGCCTGGCCCTCACTCTGTAGCCACCTTTTTTCATTACTTGTGGCCATGCAAAACCACCTTGATCGTGGTACAAAAAAAAAAAAAAATGCTAACCAGATGCCTACAAAAGATACTGTTAAAAACACTCTATTTACAGTGAGGGAGTTGAAGAAAAAAAGTTTTCTATTATACTAATGGAACTTCAGTGATTCTGAGCATTTTCCACTTCTGTTTGCTGAAACTGGAATTTTTCCTTCTCTCTCAGAGCTTCAGTAGTCATAATGCGTAGTAACTTCTAAAGATGAGCTAATTCTCTTCCTGAGAATCCTGAATACATAGAATGTGGAATATTTACTATGCATCTACATATACATAGGTTGCTCCAAAATCTTGCAGGTTTGGAGCATTGTTTTTCATTTCACAATTCTACAAACTAAAAAGCTTTTAGTAGTTGTATACTAGCCTGCTTTTCACAGGCAGCATAACGGATGCCTAAAGGTATGAAGGAGACAAGAATCAACTTTAGGAATGCTAACAGCATCACACAAAAATTTGCCTTCAAGGAATTTCTCTGTTAACTCTCATTCTGATATATTATATTATAACTGTATTTAACTTTGAACAAATTCTGACAATCTATAAAATAATTACTAATCATCATCATATAGAATGTGTGTTGGAGTCTCCTGTTATAAATTCATATACCCTAAATTCATCAAATTTTTCTGACTGCTGAATAAACGACATGCCAGGAGATTTAACTGTCCTTTATATAGATGACAGTACACACTGGGTTACTTTTTCTCAAGCATCTTCCAGAAACTGTAGTACAAGCCTGCCACTTTCTCCTGAGTTGTAATTATAAAAGCCAAAAGCTTCAGCAGAAGTCAGGATAGGGTCCCACTTGATGTTTGCTAACTATTATTTAGTACACTCTCTAAGGTCAAGAGTGTACCTCATGATTCTGAGGTTTCTATTCTTCACTATTTTCATCCAAGAAAAGCTTCCAAATCAGTGCTTGCTATGTGTCTTCCTTTATCTCAGCGAGTTAAGTGCACAAATGAGAAATGCAAAACACAGCTTGAATATTAATGTCCTGGCTGTGATCATCCAACTGTCAAGGCTGTCTTACCTGGTCAGCTGCCAGTTGTAATCATTTGGAATATGAATCTACTTTAGGAAAGAGCTATAATGGAAATCTAGAATCCACTGGAAAACAGAAAAATGTTGTCTGTTTTCGACAAAACTATTAATTTTTCTATAAACTGCCATGATATCTTCTAGAATCTTAAATTAAAAGGACTGCTCAAATCTGAATAGAATTCTGCAAACCAAAATTACAGAAATAATAATAGCTGAACATGTGAAAAACAAAAGCTAATTACTTCATTTCCTCTCTTGGAGACACTGAATATATGTCAGTAACATATTTAATGGATACTTGAGAACTAATTTTTTATGTTCTTTTTCTTCTTTTCCTCTTTTTTTTTTAGGATGCTTTCCATGGGTAAGGAAAAAAATAAGGCCGTCTGCAGATTGCCAATGCCTAATCCCAGTTGTTTTCCGTATTTTTCCAAAGATGATCACCTCAGATTACCAATTTCTGTGACACATGTAATATCATTAGACAGGTAATAAACAACTTCTAAACCATCCACAGAGCCCAACATCTAATTCGTTAAACAAGCAGTCTGGGAAATCAGAAATAATAGAGCCAACTCTATCTTAAAATGTGCTGTGGAAAAACTTACGCCAACTGTATGTACATTCCAGGGCAGTGTTGTAACAACTTGAGCTACTAATGATTATGATCAAATGAGAAAAAAAAAAATACCAGTTTTGTAATTCCTGAAAGGAAATTAAAAAAAAAAAAAAAAAAGAACATTTACAGATTTTACAGATTCTTCTATGCTATGGCTCTGTAGAAAAATGGAAGGTGAGAAAAAACAATAAATTCATAGGTGGATGAAGTAAGATCAACTGGAAGGATAATTGGCAGAGCATTTTGGAAGGAAATTGAAAGATTATCTTCTAAGCAAATTAAAAGAAGATCATTATAAGATGTCCTACAAATACCAAGTTCTGACTGCAGTGCAAATGGGAAAGAAGAGTAAATTTCACACTGGCTATGATGCCTTTGGCCAGACTGATTCTGTCCCTTATCCAGAAGGGCTGTAAAACTTACTTACAGCCTGACAGAATCTGTGGCTTTGTAGGGATCTGTCATTCACAGCAGAAAGTGGGGTTATAGGGAAGACAGAATTGTGCACTCAGGAAAACAAGAAGAGGCAAACAGGTAAAGCAAATTCTGAATGAATAGAAGGAGGAAAAATGATTCTTGGTATAAGTGCTTAAACAGTTGAATATATTAACCAGGGAGGCAGCAAAATCTCTGTCCTTGGAGATTTTCAAAACTGAACTACAGTAGGTCCTCAGCAACCTGATCTACTTTGAACTTAGGCTGCCTTGAGCTGGTGACTGGGCTAGTTGATCACCAGAGGTCTCTGACAACTTGAATTGCCCTCCTTTTCTGTGGCATCCTAGCATGTTTCAGGGGTAGACACCTTAAACTTTCAGCCAGGACTATGTGTCAGGGCTGGAATTTAAATTTTGTGGGATTTTAGCTTGGCACAACAAGTGCAGATTTTATTGTTTAAAGGTATTACATCTCTTAATGCACTTGTACATTTGATCTCATTTGAAAATCTCTTTTTTTTTCTCTGTTCTGTATTGATCTCTTTATAGCATTTCAAGCTGCTTTCTCTGCCTGGACACTTCTCTGACCATTTTTTGAACTGCATGAGTCTGAAACACTGTCTTCCATTGCCTGTCTTCTTTTGGGGACTGTAAGACCGTTAGGGGTTATTATTTACAAAGCCACTTTTCCATGTATATACTGACAGCTGTAAATGCCATCTATAAGTTTTCCTTATATTTCAACACTTCTGCTCCTCCTCTACTCAACCCCCAAAAAAGAAACAACATCAAAAAAAGCAAAACAAACAAATCAAACTTAATAAATATATAAATAAAATAAAAATCAAAGGGGAGGGGGACAGGAAGGGAGAGGGAAGAGGTAACAGCTGAGGAAAGTTCGTGAGTATTAAAGTATCCTATAGCAATTATTTATGGCAATTTTTTTATATTTATTTATTTTGAAAATATATATTTATGTCAAAACAAAGAATTCAGTAGTTCTAACACATAACTATGCCAAAATCCGTATGTAAATGTGACTGACTAAATTAATTTATTTCTGGTTTGCAGACTAAATTGTCAGTCTTTCACAAATACTGATGCTGTATCTTGGGCTGCATTAAAAAAGGGGTGGCCAGCAGAGAGTGGGAGGTGATTGTTCCCCTTTACTCAGCTCTTGTGAGGCCCCATCTGGTGTACTGCATCCAGGCCTAAGGCCCCCAGCTCATGAAAGATGCAGAGCTCTTGGAATGGGTCCAGAGGTGAGCCACTAAGATGATCAGAGCTCTGGAGCACCTTTCCTATGTGGAAAGGTTGTGGGAACTGGGCTTGTTTAGCTTGTAGAAGAGAAGGCTCCAGGGAGACATCACTGTGGCCTTACAGTACCTGAAAGTAGCATATAAACAGGAGGGGGAATGTCTGTTTACACAGGTTGATAGTGATAGGACAGGGGGTAATGGTTTTAAACTAAGACAGGGGAGATTTAGGTTAGATGTTAGGAGGAGGTTTTTCACTGAGAGGATGAGATGCACTGGAACAGGTTGCCCAGAGAGGATGTGGATGCCCCATCCTTGGATGCATTCAAGGACAGGTTGGATGTGGCTCTGGGCTGCCTGATTGCCTGGCTGGCAACCCTGACCACGGCAGGGAACTGAAACTAGATATCTTTGAGGTCCTTTTCAACCCAGGTTATTCTATGATTCTGTGATAATTCATGAGTTATCACTTGTCATGTCAGTAATCCAAATAAACAAAGAAATTCAGGCTTTTATACTGATTTAGCATATAAAGAAGACATTTCAAGGTTAAAATGAAAGAACATAAACTGTGTTGCCACTTTCATATTTATATGTGTTCCTAATACCTCCCTTTTTTCACCGCACTACACAACCTATAGAAGATAATTCTTTTAAATAGCTCTTTCTGATACATGAGAAAAAGAGAGAGAACTTTAACACTGATGATCACAAGTTATTGCAGCTATTACATAATTTTATTATGAAGTTAGTTCCTGCTGCTGGAGGGCTTGAAGTAACATTTACTCACATATCTGTATTTCAATTTATTTTATCCTTCTTGCTTTACATAAAAAGCATAAATTAATCCATATTGTATATTTCATGGATAACCTCTTTAGGAAAAAAAAGGTGAAATAAACACTTTTGTTAATATCTGACATGCTATTACAAATTAACTAATGGTAGAATTAATACCTCAAAAAATCAAACTATAACTTCAAATATCATTTCTTCCTCCTCATAGGATTTGACTTCCATCCAGTTGTCTTTTGCCAATTGTAAACTATTGTAACATTATTTATACTTATATGTTAATATATAGAGCATCTAATCATCCTTTCTGAAATGCAGGAGTCATTTTGTCAAATTATCCAATTAAAGGCTAATCTCAGTAAAAACAAAGACCTATGTAAAATCAGAGGAACTCAGTAAGACAGAAGACAACCTATAGTCAGTGAAACAAGAGCACACAGGAAGAGCCAATCTCTAAGACCACTCAAGGAGAGCAGTTAGACTACTGTCTGTTGTGTGAAGTTGACCAAAATGAGTCACAGCATACTTCTGCCTCAACAGGCATGGGATTTACCAGTTGCAGAGGTTTGGGGAACCACAAAAAAACTTATTAAACAATGATTTCAGGGGATGGTGGGATGTGAAAGATTTACTAGATGTTTAGGGAAAAGGTCAGAGGTAGGGAAAGAAATGTACAAAGGCATATCAGGGAGAACAAATGCAAGGGGAACAGGTGACAACACAGGCTACTGAACTGTAAACAGATTGTGTGAATACTGGCAAACTTTAAATCAGACTAGTTATCAAGTCTGATAATAGGTCTGAAGACCGTCAACTAGAATAAGAAGCCATGAACTCAAGGGTCTTGAAGATCCAGATGCTGGAACTTAAGGAAACTGTTGTCTAGGGACTTACTGTAGGGTGAGCTCAGCTTTTAAAGCTAGCTAGAAGTGACTTGAGCCTTGCATGTGTGTATACTCCACTAGTAGAATTCAATTCTGACATAATGGAGCAGAAGCTGGAGAAGCTGCCTGCCCATGGTTTGGATGGGGATACGCTCTCCTGGGTGAAATTCTGGCTGGACAGATGGGCCCAAAGAGTTGTAGTCAATGAAGCTAAACCAGCTGGCGGCCACTCATGAGTGGTGCCCCCCAGGGCTCAGTACTAGGGCCACTCATATTTAACATCTTTATCAATGATCTTAATGAAGGGATCTAGAGCACCCTCACTAAATTTACAGATGACTCCAAGTTGGGAGAGAGTGTTGATTTACCAGAGGGAAGAAGGGTGCTACAGAGGTACCTGGATAGATTGGATCAATGGGCCAAGGTAAACTGTATGAGTTCCAATACTGCCAAATGTTGGGTACTTCTTTTTGATCACAACCCCAGGCAGCCCTACAGGCCTCGGGAGCAGTGACTGGAAAGTTGCCTGATGGAAAGGGATTTCTGTGTACTGATGGACAGTTGGCTGAATATGAGCCAGCAGTGTGCACAGGTGGCCAAGAAGGCCAATGGCATCCTAGCCTGTATCAGGAATGGTGTGGTGAGCAGGACTAGAGAAGTAATCCTTGCCTGTACTCAGCAATGGTGAGTTCCCACCTCAAGTACCACCTCAAGCTGTGCCTAGGGAGGTTCAGGTTGGATATAAGGAAAAACTTTACAGAGAGGGTTGTTAAGCACTAGAATAGGCTCCCCAGGAAGGTGGTTGAGTCACCATACCTGGATGTGTTAAAAATCCATTTGGATGTAGTGCAGTGGACTGTGAGGTTAGTGTGGTTAGGTTGCGGTTGGACTCACTGATCTTAGAGGTCTTTTCCAACCTGAGAAATTCGATGATTCTATGAGAAGCCAGTCCATAGCTGCTTAAGTTTGAGAGCTTTGCTGAGGAAGACATGCTTTTCTGTTTGTGTCAATCTCTTCAGCCAACCATGTTAATAGTTGTGTTTGTGCCTCTACTGGCAGTATGAGCTCACTTGCAGTGGGATAGACATGTGGTATGAGGACATTCCCAAGTCCCACATACCCTCAATTTGGCTGCCTCTGACAAGCATTACACTATCATGTGTCCTGCAAAACCTGAGAATAGAAACAAGACAGAACAACTTTGCTTAACAGGTAGTTCCTCCCTGTTCTACATCTATCTGGGCAACAACTGTAACAAAGGACAGGCCAGATCTTCATCCAAACTCATACCTCTCTTCATTATCACCTCTTTGTAATTCTCCCAGGGCAGAACTATTGAAGTTTAAAAGTGATAAATCTATCTGTTCTTCCAGAGAGTTCCCTAAAATGCATGTGACCTGTGGAATTGTGTTCATGTTACATATTCCATTAAGTTATAAAATCAGTTAATAAATAACCAACCACAAAAACAAAACAAAACAAAACAAAACAAAAAAAAAACAATTCACAGCAGAGAAAAAATCTCTGTTAAGAAACTGGAATCTTAATTACACTAGTATATTGATAGCATTCAATGAAGGTAGAGATTGTTTACCCGCTTTTTATATTGCTTTTCGAAAAGATTAACTCTACAAAGGAATTAAGAGCTTCATTTAATTCTCTGCACATTTTCAGGTTTTTCTTCTGCTTTCTATACAGCCTCATTTTTGCCTTTTTTTTTTTTTTTTTTTTTTGTTCTATACTGTTAGAAAATCAAGGGGTAAAAAAAAGGAAAAGAAAAAAGAAGCTTATATTCAGACACAATTATACACAAATTACAGTTCAAAAAGCTCTTATCCCTGCTGTTCACTACAGAGCTTCATCTTGATCTCAATGCATTGCTCACAGTAAGTACCATCTTGAGTGGCAACAATGGAAACTTAAAACCTGAATCACACTTTAATCTGTGATTGCATCTGAATATAATTCATTTATGTCCCTGAATATTTGTTTTAATCTTTTTGTACCAAGAATTACTAGACTACAGTGAAACAAGATACAAGAAGGCAAAATAAAAGAAAAAAAGAAATAAAAAAAGGTTTTCAGAAGACAAATTACACTGCCCCTTCATATTTCTTCTCTTTCTGTGTTTGAATTATACCAAGTATGTGTCAAGAATGAGGTGTTTATTTCCCACAACAATGCAAATAATACATAATAAAAGCATTACAAAGTGTTTGATTATAACCTACAATCAATATAAATACAACTTAAAAACAAGTATATAATTTCTAATCAATATCGTGCTATTGATTAAATTTTAGAACACTCTTCTGAAATTGTCTGAATACTCAGTTGTCAGTTGCAAACAATCAACTAACATTTAGAAACAGGAGAATATTACTAGGTAAAAGTGTATGAGAACTGTTCAATCACAGCCTGAACCACTGATTGATCACCTGATGCAAGCACTGAGTCAGCCACAGGAGCAAAGGTGAAGGCAATGTACCTGTGTGACTGGAAGGGGTGGAGTCTGACTCCACCTCTCCCAGACCCCATTTAAGAGCTGACCACCACTATTTGTCTGTTTACCACCTAGATAAGCCTAGGAAAATATACCATCTTCCTCACTATTCTCTCTGAGTGCCACTCTTTTGGGTTATTCACCCTACAAAAGGGAGGATAAGAAATAGGAAAAGACAAGAGAAAACAATAATGGATCTGAAAGAAAGATGATATCCTTTTAATTAGATACAAAAGAAAAATAAACACAAAGACAGAAAACTGAAATTAATAAGAATTCTTAGAAATAAAAGTCTTAGAATGATTGACAAAAAAGGATGGTAATCAAGAAATCAAAGGAAAGGAAAAGAAAGGAGGGAAGAAGGGAAAAGATTTGTCAAAGGAAATTTGTTGAAGTGTTACCAAAGGGGAAAAAAGTAAAAAATAAAAATAAAGGTGATGAGTGAAGCAACAGAATATTATACAGCTTGTACTGAAAGTGGTGACATTTTAAATTTATCAATGTTTTCAAATAGATTTTACTTTCACTTCATTTCTATTCATTATATTCTGTATTGATTACTAAACATCTAGCCTTCAGTCATATTCTGAAAATAAAGTTGCTAGGTATGAAAATATATCTGCTATTTTAACTGAATTTCTAGATGTAGAATATTGGGTCCAAATATTTCTCATAATAAAATAGGTGCTTTGTTTTTTATAATGATAATTTGTTACAATGATAATTCATCTTTTGTATTTCATACTATTATTTGTGATGTATTAAAAATATGATGCAGAAGACTTCAAATCCACATGAAAATCTTAGGTATTTAGGTCACTCCAAGAGTTATGCATCCCATTTATTTCCATGGAAATTACAGCAGCTATGAAGAGCACAGTAATGCTATTTAATAGAGCAAATTCTCAGCTAAAAAAGATTATTTTTCAGCATAGTCGCCACCATTAGCTATGTATTTCTGGAGTAATGTGCAAGGGCCTTTCATTTTGTGATGTGACAGCTGTTCATGGATATCTGGAATGTGACTTGTCTTTCATGTTATTGTCACCACTGCTAAAACACACCACCCACCACCCCTCTGTGCTCACATCCACCGTTTGGTCTCCATAAACATTCAGGAAGCATCAATGAAATTCAGTGGGTGACATTTTTTCTTCATGAAGAAACTCAGTTTCACACTTGTGCTTCATGTGCACTTCCGTATCAGACACCATTCTTTAAGACTGCTCTTCTGTTGCCATCTGTCACACAACAAAATGTAATGGAATATTGGTGGGAAGATTCAACTTCTGCCGTACCACCAACATCCAACTCTGACATTGTGAGTCAACATAACACAATAGAAGGCACTGCTTTTGCAGCAGCCCTCATATAGATTTCCAATGTGCCTCGTTTACATTATATTTGTTTGCCGATTAAAATTGCTGGAAATGTTAAGCATGTGGAATACACACAACTGACCATTCAAGTTTGATTTTCATGAAGATTTACACTGTTACAAATTGCAAAGTTAATATATTATTTGATGAGTTCTCTATATAGACATATATATGTAATTAGATGTGTTCTTTATATCACTAAGAACATCATACCATGTGTGAGGCTATATAAAGAAACGTCATTTGATCATGTAAGAAATACCATTTATTCATTGAAGAAACAAGAAAAGTAAGCTATTTATAACCCCCCTACTCTTTTATTCATTTGTCCAGAATAATTACAATGACAACAGCAGGAGCACTAACACTGGAGTACAGACTCAAACAAGTTGTTGATCAGTTTTGTCCCAGACAGGTTAGGACTACCCCTGTTTACAGTACCAATAGACTTTTGTCTACAGCTGAAAAAAAGGTGAGTAATAGCAGAAGATGCAGTTTTTGCTGGGAGAGTCTCTGTAGTGAGTATCAGGCATCTTTTATATGTCTAAATCATAATCAGTGACCCTAAAAATATGTTAATTTATTACTTTGCCACCTAAAATAGAATTCTTCTTTGAGTAGTGGAATTATGCTATATTAGACATGGTCTAAGAAAACTTCTAGTTCCAAATGAAAAAAAAGATTCATTATTTTATTACTTTTTAGAAGGTTGAAAAATTATATTCAAGACCTGATTAAAATTGGTTGGATTTGAGCTGCCAAATCAGATGGTTCCTAATGTTTTTCTCCCTCCTTTTTCTGCAACAGCTCACATCTGCCTTTAGGTCTGCAGGAATTTACTGCAAAGCAGCCAAAGTCCAGATTTTTTGTTTTTGTGAACAAACAGAATTGCTAAAATGATTTATTTGTACCAATAATGAGAGAATGCATTTCTGACATACCACTCCAAGCTCAAATAATTGCATTCATAATTCTATATTGTCAGTGAGTTTATATACTCTTGAACAGTATAATAGAATCCCTGTAAGTGTTACAGCACCTCATGTTTCTTGGGATTCCATGCTGGAAAATACATGATTCTGACATGTCTCTCTCCAGTCTCTCCTACTCTCCTACCGTGCAGTGACTTAAATCTCTCTGTTTATCCTAGCTGTTAACAGATTTTTTTTGTTGTTGTTGTATTCGATAAGTGTTCAGAACAATCATAGAAACACTTCATATCTTGCTTTCTATGTTCAAAACACTTAAATTTCTTTAAACTAAGGATTCTCATTGTTATTGTGTTCCACCAGCTGAAATGTTAGCAGGAAAAATACAACACCTACGAAATCGTGTTTTTCCTTTGAAACATGTTTTGAAATTTCAGAATGATAAAGTAGCAACACTGCGTTCAATGCATGCAGAATCAAAACCTTGTAGTTTAAAGTTAATTTTTAGAATTTATTTTCAGTCAGACATAAAGGACTATTATAATTGCATACTTGTAATCATGCCTGTTGCACAGGCACAACACATCACAAATAGGGAAGGAGACAAGAAGGTTGCCAGTAATGCATTAAATTGCTGAAGTGTTTGTTGAAATTTGTTATCCAAAAGAAGCGAAGGCAGTTCACAGAATCACAGAGAGTGCCTAGTCCAGCTCCCCTGCCAAAGCAGCTCCCTAGACCAGGTTGTACAGGTAGGCTTCCAGGTGGATCTTGAACATCTCCAGAGAAGGAGACTCCACATCTTCCCTGGGCAACTTGTTCCAGTGCTCTAGAACATCCTGTGCTTCCGTGTGTGGCCATTTCTCCTTTTCTTATCACCGTGCACCACTGAAAGGAGTCCAGCCCCATTCATTTCCCTCCTACACCTTTGATATTTATTGGCAGATATATTATGATATTTATTGATCAGATCCCCTCTAAGTCCTCTCTTCTCAAGGCTCAACAGACCTAGATCTCTCAGCCTTTCCTCATAAGGAAGATATTCCACTCCCTTTATCATCTCTGTGGCCTTCTGGGACCCCTTCCGGGAGATCACTGTCTTTTTTGCACCAGGGAGCCCAGAACTGGAGACAATACTTCTTGTTACTGACCTAATGATCTCTGAATTTCCCCTTAGGAAAATTGTTTCAATATCCTGAAATGGAATACCTAGAAATTAGATTAACCATAAATATAACACTAACCAACACATAAATTTGGAAAATGGCTCCCTGCTTGGGCAAGCTAATCAATCATATTCATCCTTAAGTGTGAGTACTGAAAGCATGGAAACTGATGTGGTCATTGCTAGAGAAAACTCATTCCTTTCTAAGAGTGTGATTTATTTCTTATGTATGCTGTACATATTAAATAGATATTTGGATTGCAACTACTGTCTGTGAAGACCAATAATCTCAGGTCAAGAGCTGGGAGAAGAGAGAGAATCTCAAACAGTATTGAATTTCTTTACTGTTGAATTATTAACATGGAGTTCAACACTTCAGCGACAACTATTAAAAAGGCCTCTTGAGAAATTCGAACATGGATATTTGTAGTCAGCTTTTTGGCTATAGAAAACAGCCTTCATTTATCATTTCTACAAATTGGTTTCTAGGATATTGTTTAAATGTTGTCACATAAAATAATCCTTTTAAATTCAAAGACATTTATAGCTTATTATACTTTAGAAGCCATAATATGAACAAAGGAAATGCTGCAAGAAAACAGTGACAGGACCTGATGACCAGATCAGACTCAAGAGTTCTTTCCCTTGAAAGAGAAAGACTTGATGTGCTGTTTTTTTTGTTAGTTTGTTAGTTTGTTTGTTTTCTCTGTGATCAAAGAAAAATTATGCTGTGAGAATCCCTGTCTTGATTATGCAGATAGATAACACATAATTCAAATATATGGGCAGAATAACCTAATTTATTGCTGAATAAATGTTGATTTGGGAGGTGGAGGGGAAATGAAAGAGGGGATATTTTCCAGACCAGTTCCTTGAAAGAATCTGACTGACAGAATAATAACTTTTTATCCATAATGATAGATGCCTGGCCATGCTTGATACAAGTCCTTGGAGAAGGAATGTAGAAGGAACCCCTGTGTCTCTAGACAACCCATTCTCTTATGAAGATCCATTTCTCTTGAGCCTTATGGATGATGCCAGTAACAAACAAACATCTTCAAGAAGTACATAAGATTATGAAAATATGTTGACTACCTCCAGCATATTCCTGCCACTTTCCTTTAAAAAATCCTGTAAACAAGTACATGATATACTTGTATGTACACTGAATACCTAATAAAACAAAACAACCTTCAAAACATTCATGGCACGAATCACCTAAGGAACCATTTCTTTTTAATGATCATGGAATTCTTTGACAGCTACAGAAGAACTACATCCAGACCTACATATATACCTGCAGAACATACAGCTTCCTATTTAACAAATAGACAAACCTTTTCTAAATCCACAGAGATCTCAGAGTGAACTGTGTCATCAAGACTTTCAAAGACTTCTTTGCTCTAAAGCAAAACCACAATATTTTGCTTCCTTTAACCGGCAATTTTGTCTTAAATATATAATTTGAGTTAAATAACTCTGCTGATTATAAAAGAAAGACAATATTTTTTTTCCAGTCTTGTAATCATAATGTTAAACAGTACAGATGAACAGTTTGATCTCTTCATAGTAACATTCTCTCCACAATAAGCCTTATGGTGCAATCATCTGTCTAGGGGCAGACATGGCTACAGTCATGTGTCAAGTTGAACTGTTTGCTGGGAGCAAAAGCCTGCAAGACAGTGAATTGCCACTGCTGATTAAGTCTAGTAAGAAATCGAATGAAATGGTGTAAGAAAAATTAAATTTAACAAAAACCAAATAGTATTTCAAACAAAATCCTGCCATGCAATTTGGAAAACTGTCTAAGCATGGCTAACCTATGTTTTTGTTTTTCCTCTTTCCAGGGTTCTCATCAAGCATGTCTGTTTGTAGTACTGAAGTCCCTGACTTCCTCATCTGGCAGTCTCCTTTGAATCCAGAGTGAGCCATAGGTACTGGACTACTTAGCTGAAAAGAGGCCATGACTTCAAGCCATGAGTAAGAGCTCTGAATCTGCAACATTTTTCCCATTATTACTATTTTAAATCTCCTGGCGTTTCCTAACTCCATTATTGACAGTTCTAGTTCGGACTTACTCTCAGATTATATTGAAGTTATTTCTTTTGAAATACATTTTATCAATAAAATAATTGATGATTGTACACAGAAGAAGCTATAATAATAAGATTCATTGTGATATGTTTGCAAGAAGAGTTGTGTGTCAAGCAGTGAGAAAGAAGGTAAAATTTCTGGAACATATTTAGAATGTCAAAGACAAGCAAGCATAACCACAACATACTCCCAGAGATTTCTAAACAAATTTGTATTTTTTTCTACATAGTACACCTATTTCTGCAGAAGTGTACATCATAATTTCTCTTTGATATGAAACATCCAATATTTCTGCTTTCCAAGCCTGCAGATTTCTACAAGGTAAACCAGTGAACTGTGTAGGATGGCATTTCCTTATAATTGATAAAGGGTTATGCTCTGCACTTGCGAGGCCTCACCTGGAGTACTGCATCCAGATATGGACTCCTCAGTACAGGAGGGACAGATCTGTTGGAGTGGATACAAAGAAGGGCCACAAAAATGATACAAGAGGTGGAACACCTCTCCTATGAAGACAGTCTGCGTGAGCTGGGGCTGCCCAGCCTGGAGAAGAGAAGGCTACAGGAAGACCTAATAGCAGCCTTTCAGTACCTAAAGGGGAGCTACAGGAAAGAAGGGGCAGATTCTTTATCAGAGTCTATGGAGATGGAACAAGGGAGAATGGTTTCAAGCTTAAAGAGCGTAGATTTAGGTTAGATAAAAGGAAAACTCTTTTACAGTGAGGGTGGTGAGGCACTGGAACTGGTTGCCCAGACATGTGGTGGATGCCACATTTTAGGCTATTTTCAAGGTGAGACTTGATAAGACCCAGGGCAACCTGATCTAGCTGTCCCTGTTCATTGCAAGGAGTTGGACTAGATGACCTTGAAAGGTCCCCTCCAACTCTAAGGATTCTGTGATTCAGTGATTTTGTGATAATGGTAATTCTCATAATTCATGTTTGTGAAGTGTTTACCTAATACATATGCATTTGTGAATGACTGTTTCTAACATAGATTTGTACTTTCTAATGCTGGAATAGTGACAATTAGATAAAAACATAAAAGAAGCATAATTAATATAGCTAGAAAGAAAAACACAAACCTTATTATTTTCAGGAGAAAGTTGGTGCATGACTGTATACAGGCAGCAGAAGTAACTGAAATACCATTATTTAAATTCAGGTTTTCTTGATTAAATTAACACAAACAAAAATAAGTTATTGTTTATTTCTCACATTTTCTTCTGTTTTCTGGAGGGATAGGGCTGCTCTTGCCCCAGTCTTGTTCTAGAATCAGATATTTACTCCACTGATGGCCTCAATTCTAAGTTCTTCCATGCATGCTGTTTATTTAAGTACAAAGTAGATGTGAAAAAATACAGAAAAATTTAAACCAAAATGGTCAAGTCATTTTCTCTTTAAAATGCTAGCTTAAAATAGTAAAAAAAAAAAAAAGTTCCATAAGACTTCTCAGGTTTTTTAAATGTCAGACAAGAATCAAAATATCTAAAGGACCAAGAGACCCTAACTATGCTGTCTGTCCTTTTCTAAGTGATAGAAGTCTTATTGGTTAAATATAGTATATATAGTGTAGCATTATTTTTTTCCCTGTACTGCAGGAAGAAGAGAAATGGTAGATCTATTCATAACTGAAAGCTACCTATGCAGTAGGACCCTCTTTTGAAATATACAACAATGTTAACCAGACAAGCTCATGGTAACTATTTAAATGAAGTGGCAATAAAATAAGCTGCAGAGTAAAAACACTGACTTGTAGTTAAAATGCAAACTTGCACTAACAAACCTTTATAGGCACTACCAGTCCAGTACTAAGTATGTGCAAAAAACTAGAATGCAATTATAGCAGCTATATAATTTCAAAAGTAGTTATTTTTCTTTGCTACTGCAGTAATGGTATATTGTATCTGTGAAATTAATATGAATAACTGATTTAGCCTGAATTCTCTTGTTAGAACAGCAGCACTTATCTTCTGAGAGCTAAACTTGACATTCTGTTTTCACCTTTTTTGCGAAATGATACTTGTTAGCTAGAGAGGAAAAGCTTTAAATTAAATGAAAGTTTTCAATTCACCATGTCTACAGATAGAAATGTAGTTTTCTGAACATAATTTTTGAGAAAACAAGGGGAACAAACAGGTGGAAAACAAACGGTAGAGCATAATACTGAAAAATGAATTAGTATTATTTGAAGACTGGAAAAAAAGCCCATACAAATAATGCACCTTCACTGTATTGTTGCATCCTTTCTTTGGTAATGAGATTTCAGTATTATTGTAATGGCATTAAATTTATTTATTTATTTATTTATTTTACCTGCATATAAAATGGGAAGAAATTGGAGCAATCGAGAATTTACTTTTATTTCCCATGTAGCCTTCTGGGAAAGGGAAATAAATAAATAACAGAAGACTAATTTGACTTTTATTACCTTGGAGTTCCCTCATCTTTTTAAGGTTTTCCTGGCTTTGCTGAATAGGCCTATACACGCTCCAGTTTTCTTTTCTAGCTATGCTTGCTCTGGAAGTACTCAAATATGCTTTGTATTTCTGGACCTCGACATTAAATAAACTTTATCTTCTAAGTTAGACTAATAAGTTCATACCTATATTCTAGCTCTGTATTTTAAATGGCATGGAATTCTGACTGAAAAAAATAAAACTGAACTAAACTGGCATCCTATAGTATGTGTGCTACTTTTTAGAATCAACTTGTTGGTATAAATACTATGAAGATTCCAAACACACTAACAGAAGTTAACTGTGAAACGCTTTCTATTAATTATTGACACAAACATTACAAAAATGAAATAAATTAGATTAGTTGCATTTCACAAAGGGATGAAACATCTAAATACTTTCTAGTTCTTGACCTAACAGGTCTGGGTTGCTTGAATGTTTGAGTTTTAATTTAAACTGATGTTTCTTCTCTTAAAAGAATAGAAGCAAATCAAATTATTTGAAACATAAAAGTATTTTTCAAATTAATTATAGAATCGCATTATGGTTTGTATTGGAAGGGACCTTAAAGATCATCCAGTTCCAATCCCCTGTCGTGGACATGGCTTCTGCCCCCTAGATCTCTTCTCAGACTGTATTTGTGCCTGGAATTGCCCTGACTCAGATACAGGACCTTGCAGTTGGGCGTGTGAGCTTATACTTTGTCCCACACCCAATTACAAGCCTTTAGCTACTTTTGTGTAGATGTTTCAATAAAAAATAAATTTAAAAAAAGAAATAAATTATAATAATAATAATTTAAAAAAAAACAGTGAAGATTATTTGTCTAATCAAGATATCAATGGAAGAAAAGTGTTTTGGAGGAAAACATAAAACAAGACAAAGAAAGAAGACTGTTCAAATTATGTTTTACGTCAGACTCTATGCATTTTCCCAAAACCTTCCAGGCTGCCCTTCAACTGTGGGAAATAAGCCATCATTTATCATAGACTGTTCCTCTCTCGCAGGGCCCTATTAGCCTTGTTGTTAGCCTCTGCTATCTCCTTGAGTAGCCCTAAAGGACCGCTGGTATCTAACAACAAAGTATCACTTTTATTAGTCTCCTTTTTCCCAGTTCTTCCTTAATCAAAATAGACAAAGTAGCAAAATTGTATCATGATCAAATTTAATTCAATCCCTTCCTTTGACAAATAGTTTTGTTTCAACAAAACAGAACAAAACAGAGTCAGGTATTTTGAAAGTGCTGACAGGAATGTTTCTTATCTCTCCAGTGTGTCCAATGTGTTAACACTGGGCTGAGCATTTGAAGTAAAAAAAAAAAAAAAAAAAGCTTAATTTTATGCTGTGGGAATCTATTATGTTTAGGGAAACATAAAGATCTGTGGTTGGTGGTATTCTGCCCAGTTTAATATATGTAGATCTATCCAAAAGTAATGCCTCCTATTTATTTTCATGGTAGCTACGACAAAGAATACAAGAACTCTGTTTGATAGAGCAAATTCTCCAAAGGGGTGGGGGGTGGGGGTGGGGTGGGGGGGGGGAAGGAGGGGGAAGAAAGAAAAAAATATAGAAAAAAATAAACCAAACCAAAAAACTATTTTTCAACATCACCATCAACATTAACTATGTATTTTCATTAGCAATAAACAAGAGCTCTTGATTTAACAGCATGAGAGCTGTACGTTTTTTAAGGATGTGGCTTATCTTTGTTCTCATAAATTCACTAAGTGAAACAAAATTTCATTATCAACAGAACTGTTCCAAAATACTTTCTACTCAAGAGTATTTCCTGGCTCAGACTACAGTTTCTATCCCCCAGCTGTGTTCTTGCATCTCATCTTAGTAACAATATATTTCAGAAGTTAGGTATATAGCAGAAAAGAGGTCTTCAAATTTGTTATAACAGGCATACTTTTGCTCATACCTTTCAGGGAGGACAGACGTATCAGAATATAGCTGTGGAAAATTTTAACACAGCTATTAACATTTTAAATAAAATAGAGTTGATGATAATAGAACTAGATAAGAAATTCTACTGAAATTTAACTGTTACAGTGATTATCAGACAAAGTACATGGGTGAATGTATTTAGCAGTTTCTCACTGGGATAAACTAAAATGGTAAGGGAATCAAGCTGAGGTATTGTCTAATATAATCACCTGTTCCTTAAACTGAAATTGTGAATAACACATTTGAGACTGCTATAATAATATTCTGGAAGACTGAAAGGAATGGAGCAAAAAAATACGTCATGCTGTTGTTTAATACCAGACAATATGTTTGCTGCTTTCTTTAATATGTGTTTCATTTAAAGGTGTGGAGATGTTGATAAAAGTATTCCCTGTATTCTTTTCCTTTATTCTCTTATAAAACATGGTTGGAAACAGAAAAGAAATTGCAATGGGAAAATATGTACATGCAAAACAAAAACTTAAACTGAAAGATTTTTAAAGCAAAATTCATTTTTTCAATGAAAGGTGCTGAAATGGCTTTTCATAAAGTATCCCTATCAAAAACAAGTTTTAGCTGAGAGAGTTTTTGGAGCAGTAATATTTCAGTTGTCATTGGCCACTTGAAATTTTAATACATGCATATTCTTATGTATGTAAAACACAGCATGAAACAGGGAATTTAAAAAATCTAGGTGGGATTAGGAACAGATCTTTCCTCACTATATTCCAGTTACTGAAATTTGACAACAGCTTTGTACAATAATATGACAATGATTTTAGTTAGCAATCATCTGCATAAATATATATATACACATATGTATATAAATGTGCCAATGATGTTTAAAGCTAATTTATAGAGGAGCAAAAACCATCTTCCCAATGATAAAACTGAAACTGTGGTGCTGTAACAAATTGGCTGCATTTGCCTTTGATTATCGTCTCTTCCTCAAACAGTGATTGCTAGTGTCAATTAAATAAATAAATGAATAAAAATAAAAATCATAGAGTTTGATAAAATTGTCTTATGGATGGAAAATACAGCAACAATGACATCTGTTCAGTTGAATCCTCTGTAATGCTTTCAGTTCTCTCCATAGTTAATGTCTTGTTCTTGTGAGATGACTGAGAGAACCATATGAACAGGTGTCTAATTCATACATAAATCATGTCCACATATTAATAAAATAAATTTTCTGAATTAAATACTGCCCCTGAATACCTGTCAAATGCAGAATCAAGTAATGATGTAGCAGTGCTATGACATTTGAACTGTAGAAAGTAGAACAGAAAGAGCCACTGTAATCTGCTTCATAATCTATCTGCAGAGAAGGAACCTGAAAGAAGAGGAAAGGATAGACTGTATAGCTTTAGTCAGAGGATTCTAGAGAGGATACTTCTGGTATTTTATGTTTCATAACTGATGATTTTTCCAATTTATTAATCCTTTGTACTGGTTTAACCAAGATTATTTAACCTTTCCTTCAAAGCCTTTCCTTTAAAGTATGACATCATCTCTGTGGCAACTTTTTCACTTCTATCTTGGGATTCTGTCTTACTTTATACACAATATGTAATTCTTGAGAAATAATAAATGTGCTTCTCATCTTTGTGTTTTTCTTCTCCAAGAGGTAGTTTGAGGTCAGGAATTACTGCTTAATAACACACATCTACTTAAAGAAATCTCTTCTTTAGACATTTCTTATTTGTTAAGTAAGAGTTTACAGCTCTGACTGTGCTCATTATTATTATTATTATTATTATTATTTTAAACAAACTAGTACTTCTGTTTTTATTACTGCCATTCACAAATAGATATATTGAAACAAATAGAAAATGTAACTTATTTAGCATTTAGATGTACATTCATAGCATGCAATATTTTCCCATGAACAAATCTGACTTACTGTATTACCACTTTTTTTTGACTGTCTGAGCTGTGTAACAGGAATAAATACAAATCACTAGATTCCTTAGTTCATAGAACTCAGATCTCTGTCAACTCTCTATTCTGTAAGAAATTCAGTTAATATCTCCCCTGATTTTCACACAAACTTTAAAAAGAAAAATCAACATTTCTTTTCTAATACAAGCTGCAAGTTGTAAAGGCAGAGTTGAAATTATAGCATGTCACAGAAAGCAGGAGATACTGATCTAGAAAAGTTTTTTTATTGTTGTTTTTGTCTGTAGCCACTGTTCTGTGAAAGTGTGGTCATTAAATATTGACATATGTGTCACCAGTGCTAAGCAAAAGAAATTAACACAAATAGACAATGTTGAACTAATTGGAATGGAAGTTTTAGAACTGAATGAAATATATCTTCCCAGACCACAGACTTGTAGAGCCTGACTGTAGTGGTGAAGATCTTTTCCCTTTGAATGTCTTTCCAAAATGTCTTTTGAAATGACATTCTCTTTGGGTAGCAATATAATAAATCACATTTCTCAGGAGAAGAAGAAATGTTTTGCATCTCTAAACTAGGCAGCTGACAGCATCAAGTGGCTCATAAAAAGACCATGGAATTGAAATTCTGTGCAGGAAAATGATCCTGGGTAGGGTCCTATTCACCAGTTGAACAAATGTGCCAAAGAGTGATAGTGTGATGCAGTTTTGTTATAGATTAAACATTCTAACAAGCTGAAAATGTTCCGCTTAACCAAAGGTTAGAGCAAGGTACTGATAGAAGTGATTTGATTCTAGTCCAGTTTAATTTAAATGCTGGCAAGGAAACCTGAGACAGTAAATAACAAACTGGTCACTGCCAAGATATTTTGGACCTCCTTTTAACAATATGAAATTGCTTGTTTCTATGTTTTCTCCTGCCCCCATGTAATGTTTATACTATTACCAATGTAAGCAAGTGAGATCGCTGTCCAAAACCCAAACATTTGGCAGAAACTCTATGTTTTCACAGCATCTTATGAGAAGTGTCCTGCAGTGAGTTATGAATGAATAACTAGAAAGGTACCCACCCAAAAAGAATATCCTTGATTTCCAACCTCCAACTGCCAGTGAGCTCTCTCTGTATTTTACCACTGCTCCTGGACTGACTGTCAAGAACAGCTGAATTCATCCATCTGTCCTGTATTACTCAAAGGATTTCTTGATTAAAAAAAACTTCACTTCTACCATTTCACCATGACTGTTATGATCTTGTAATAGACTGACATCATAGTCGCCTATACCCTACAAAGATGGTGAGATGTCTAGAGGGGAACACAAAAGGAATGGCTGAGGTTCCTGGATGTGCTGAGCACAGAGCAGAGGAGCTGAGGCCTGATGGCGGCTGCAGCTCTCACAGGGAGCGGAGGGGCAGCGCTGAGCTCTGCTCTGTGTGACAGCGACAGGGCCCGAGGGAACGGCATGGAGCTGTCAGGGGAGGGGCAGCTGGGGATTAGGGACAGGGGCTGCACCACAGGGCAGTGGGCATGGAACAGGATGCCTAGGGCAGTGGGCAGAGCCCCAAGTTTCCAGAGTACGAGGAGCATTTGGTCACTGCTCTCAGGCATAAGGTTTGAGTTTTGGGTGGTCCCTGTGTGGAGCCAGAAACTGACTCAATGATCCTTATGGGTTCCTTCCACCTCAGGATATTCTATGATTCTATGACTCCTACCACTGAACCAAGATCAGCTATTCTGGCAAGCCACAATGTTGCTATTGTACAGGAAACCTAGCTTTTTGTAAAGAATACAATACTGCTGTGGCCCAAATCTGTTAACAATGTGTAAAGCAGCCTTTCATATCCATCAGAGGCAGTGAGTTGTAAAGGGATTGCATCCCAAGGAATCTCTTTGCTCTTCCATTTCAATGCACAGCATCATTACAAATCTTACATCATATAAAATCCGAGTTCAGTGAGAACAAATGTGAGTATAAATTTCTTTAAACTTCTACTGACAAGGCTGCAACTGTAAATCATGTTCAGAATTGTACAGAAGTCACAGAACTAAAAGAGAAAACAACAACAAATAAATTAAAGTAACATTACTTTTGTTGCCTCTCTATTATATACACTTGGTAAACAGTATACAGATCTAATGTTTGAACCCCTCAAACAGTTGCAAGTATAAGAACTTTTATGCTCATGAGTAGTCTAGAATTCAACCAGCAGGGAAATCTGCTGGGACAATATTTATTCAATTGTTTCTAGGTTCAAACAATTAGATAACTTTCAGGTTGTGTATGCAAGTATTCTATTTTCTTTCCAGCTTCCACATGGGCATTGTAAACAGTAAAGATTATGTAGAATTTTAAAGTTTTATCCATCAGATAGTGTAGCATTTTCTCCTTCAGAAAATTTCTGAGAAAGGCTTCTCAGCAGCCTGTAAAAACTTCTACTGCTTGTCTAGGAAACTGGGAGGATGGAAGAAATTTAAATTTTCAACAACAAACACAAAAACACCCTCTGGCAAAAGAAGTGCTAGTTACAAACTCAGAACAGCAAAAATACTGATGCTCTAGTTCAAGTATCAACAACACAATCCCTGATGACAAAGCTAGATGACTTCTACTAATTCCCATATCTCCTACTGAGTATGGGAAGGCTGTTGTTCCATCTGTTATCAGTGGAGAGGAGGGGGGTAGGGGGAAGTCACTTATGCCAGTTTACTAAGAAGAAATAATATCCGTCTTAGAGCAGCAGCAGCAGCAGCAGCAGCAGCAGCATAGCAACAATACACCAATATGCCATTAGCAGAGCCAGAGCCCTGGCTGTGTGTCTTGGCTGTGATAAAATGATATATGATTAATCTTGTCCGTACAAAAGTCAGTCCTGCTTTTACTTTTATTGCTGGCAGTGAGGAAATTAAAAAGTGAGATTTTCAAACAATGGCAAGGCCAAAGGCACACTCCTTTGAACTGTGGGAACTGAAGAGGTATGCTACCTCCAGGGTGGACTTTTTATCTAAAGACACTATTTCACAGGTACAGCAAGCATGAAGTAGTTATTAAAAATACAGTAGAGCCATTACTCCAGGGTGTAGGCAACAAATGTTACAGTATGGAACAAAGTTACAGCAAGTAATAGTCGCTCATATCATTCACTATTTGGGCTCCAGTAGTGTATAGTAGTGAGAAAAGCTCACTTGACACTGCTATACTACTTTCAGTGTAGAACAAAAACCTCACTTGTATCCTGATCCTGGTCCTGGTCCTTGTTGGTATTTCAAAAGGAGATAGAAAACAAACTTTACCCCATTTATTGTTTGTTTCCTTTTACAGATCATGAAGGGAACAAGTCCTGTGCTTCCCTCAGGTAAGCCAGTACAAATACTTAAAAGCATGGTGCAAAGGAGAAAACTTTATCTTTGCTTCACATTCCTTCTTTGGTCAAAAGCTGTTCAAAAGAGCACACAACATCATTCAGGTGTTCTTTTATAAAGCACCTCCGTGTATTTTCTTTCTAGAGGACATGCTAACTAATAATTTATATCCTTAACTTATTTTATCAGAAACTTTCTAAATATTCTAAAGAGCATGTGCTGAACTCTCAGCTACATGTGAGCCAAAGAAACAAAGCACAGCCATTCCTCCAAGCTTTGTATCATCAGCAAACTTGCTGAGGGTGGAATCTATCCCCTCATCAAGGTCATTGATGAATATATTGAACTGAACTGGACTCAGCACTGACTCCCTGGAGGGTGAGGAACACCGCTCATTACAGGACTCCAACAGGACTCAGTGCCACTGACCACAACCCTCTGAACTCTGCCACTCAGCCAATTTTCTACCCACCTCACCATCGACATATATTCTACACTTTCTCAACTTTGTCATGAGGATGCTGTGGGAGACAGTGTCAAATGCCTTGCTGAAACCAAGGTAGACTACATCCATTGCTCTTCCCCCATCCACCCAGCCAGTAATGGCAGCATAGAAGGCCACCAGGTTAGTCAAGTGTGACCTCCCACTGGTGAACCCACACTGACTACTCCTGATAAATTTCTTCTCTTCCAATTGGCTGGAGACAGCATCCAGAACAAACTGTTCCATCACCTGTCCAGGGATAGAGGTCAGGCTGACTGGCCTGTAGTTCCCCAGATCCTCCTTCTTGCCCTTTTTGAAGATTGGAGTGACACTGGCTATCCTCCAGCCTTCAGGCACCTCTCCCATTCTCCATAACCTCCCAAAGATGATAAAGAGCAGTTAAGCAATCACCTCTGCCAACTGCCTCAGCACACGTGGATGCATCTGACTGGGGCCCACGGAATTATGTAATTTGATGCTGCATAGACACTCTTGGACAATTTCCTCCCTCTTAATGATGCTGAGTAATTGATACTTAAGTAATAGTTTTATTACCAGTGTCTATGAGACCAGGAACTCACTTGTATCTGCTCAATTGAATGTGCTTACTTTGACTCAAGTTCTCTAAGCCTAAATATGAATCAGTTTGTATGCAAGTATATACACTTTCCTCAGTCTTTGGAGATCTCATAACATCTTTGCATGATATACTGGACACTCACATTTTATTCATTATATTGGAAAGTCCTTCTTGAAAAAAAAAAAGGACAGAAGAAAGAATTTGATCCTAGCTTACAAGCACTTAAATGTTATTCTCAAGATGCTCTTAACTGAAAAAATTCCATATTTGTGTTATCAGAAACTGATTTTCTGAAACAAGGAGAATAAAATTGTAGCATGCTAAAATGATGTTATATTATAACTCACCAGTGGAGGAAGAAAAAAACTGCAAAATATGAAAAAGTGTCTCCATTAAATATTTCTTTGTGAGTAAATATATTATTAATTTTATACATTATAATTGCAATAATTTTATAGAATTATAGTTAAATAAATTATTTGAATCTATAATTAAATATTTCTTTGTATTTAACTCTTTATTTTCATAACAGTTGCAATAAGCTTACTAAATACTTCCCAATTTATGCTAAAAATGGGAAAATGTCATTTTGATATCAAAATAACACAGCAGAAACATTAAGAATTTGAAATATGCTTTTTTCTGATATTCAACAATATATTTATTTTGAATTTGTACAGAGAAGAAGAAATAATACATATCTCCTTTTCATTCACACCCTTCAAAGGGAGATTTTAAAGTCAGTGATCAAGAAAATATAATTGATCATTCATAAATAATGTGGGATGCATAATACCTCAAAATTATCATTACTGCTTTTCCAAAGACTGGGATTAAAATATCCACAGATTCCAATTGCCTGCATTCTCTGGTTAAAAATCATTCTTTTCTGCAAATTCATTCCACAGTAAATTCAAATTTACCTAGTTTTAATTCAGTCTGAAATCCTACTAATACAAAAGTCAGGGCAAATGCTACACTAATCAGTTCTGCTTAGTCATTTTTATTGTATCTTGTACTAAAATGTCAAATTCCTCCTCTAGTCTGCCTCATTTGTATGTATTTTGTAAAATAACTTGTATTCTTTCCTGCCTCACAGAAAGGGTCAAAATTAAAGATACGTTTTTTTCAAGAGAAGGTGATGAGAAAACAGGCTCTGCACTCCAGCTTTAGAAGACCTTCCGTTATGTATCTTCATTGTTAGTGTACCATTTGTTGTACAAGAGAGTATAAACCAAATGCAGAAAAGCATAGTCTTGTGGATGGCCACAGTTTCTACTGAAGGCCTGACTTTAGCTTTTTGAGGTATATATGAAAATGCCTTTTGTTTTGCTTTTTTTTTACTTTTTTTTTCCCCCTCAGTGTCCATCTGTTGCTTTCAAAATGAATTTGTTAATGTCCAGTTGAAAGACTGTTCTTTGAAAAACAAACCATATTAATCAATAAAGAGTTTGTGTATTCTTTATATTTGGCAGAACTGAGTCTGACTTTCTTAATTTTAGAATTTTTAAATTATTGTCTCTATTCCCCAAGATCTGTGGGTCCTCGAACAAAGTGAGAACATATACGAAATAATATCCACTGTAAATGCATTAACATCACAGTATTTATCTTCTCACTGATGTAGTTATGAGAAGATTAACCACTGACAAGCTAACATTTTCTTTTAGTATTTCTGTTCTTCTCTTATTTCGGGAATTCATGATTGTTAGGTCATCTCTGGTTTTAAGTTAAATCCATGCTTCTGGCAGCATTCCCTGTTACACATGGATTAATATAATGCAGATCAATACAGATGAGGGTTTAAATGTGACTGACCTATCTGTTAGAACAAGTGATTTGTATATATGAAGGAAAAACTACAGCTTATAACTTTGCTACACAATGGTTTTAGAAAACATTTTTATATTTAATAACTAGTGAGCAAAGGTCAGTAGCATGTGTAGCACAGCTGTACTGCTATGTAGAAATCTGCAGAATTAGAATTAAGCCTTTCTGGTCTTGAAATTATACTGCATGCCTGGGGCCAAAGTAGGATGCCAAGTGAGATATTTTCAACAGTCCAATTAAAAAATAGTAAAATTTCTGAAGCATTCCTAAAAAAGTATATATTTAATTGCATGCTACAAGCTAAATCATGAGACATTAATATGAAAATAAACAAACAAACAAATAAAAAGGATGATGATGAATACAATCTATGTGAAACTGTCATGAACCCATAGAAAAATTAACTTATAATCAAGAAACAAGACAGAAAAATGTAGCAAAATTAATGAATGTGAGCAGTACGGAATTTAGATTAGTGGCCTTATAGCAGAGACATAGTAATTTTTGTGTAGAAAAAAAATATATACCTTTGAAATGCATGAGTCTTGTGCAGCTATTCCTTTACTATTGTATTCCTTCTGATGCTAAAAGGAGACTTGCTTTCTACATTACTTGGAGGTGCTTAATACTTATAGAGCATTAAGAGGCACTGTAGAGAGAAGGATCTTCACAGAGACGGTTGTTAAATAACTTTTGTACCACTACTATTTTTTCATGAAATGTTCACAATTTTCCTTGAAGTCTCCTCTTAATTATAAGCATATTTCAGACTTCTTTCACCAGATAGAATACCTGGTGATTATTTTTTCTAATCAAATACAAACACAAAAAAGAGGTATTTGACATTCAGAGATGTTTATATGTGACTTAAATTACTGACATAGTGAGTGCATGTGAATACACCATGATTTCATATAAGGAAAGCTATGTCTTTTTAGTATGAATGTCCTTGATCCAGTCTGGAAAATAAATATTCTAAAGACTGTGAATCACTAGTTGAAAAACAAAACAACAAAAGAAACCACCAGAAAGCTCAGAAACTGAGGGATGACAATGGAAAAAATGTTTCCTGAAAACGACTCTCACATGAATGAAGATCTCACTAGAAATCTTCCAGGAGAATAGGCCATTATAAAAATGGTTTGTTTTTTTTTTCACTGACTTGCAACTAGCCTCAGGTCACTTTTCTTCATATTTTTAAAGAAGTTACTTCTTTGTATTCTTTTCTGATTTTGCCAAAAGGCAAAAGGATTTATTGCAAAGTCCTCAGCTAAGCAGGAGGGGAGAGAGTAACAGCCAGATATTTCTAATAGCAACCGCAATAAAAAGTTATTCAAATGGTCGATGTGAATATTACATGACATTAAACTATATTTCCATCTTGTATTTTGAAAGCCAAATTTAAATATTTGCAGTTACAGATATGGAGAGATTGAGATAAGCATGGATATAGAATTAGATATATAAATGCATGCAAAATTTCATGATTACACAAGCATAAACTCTATTATTTTTTTTTATCCCATCCAGCTTTGTGGAAGTTCAAGAACACAAAAAGGAGAAATGTTTGGTAAACATGTCAGAAAATAATCAAAGCACTTACAAGGAACAACTGAAAAATCAGATTTCAGCCACAGACCTCTTAAGAAGTGAGAAGAATCAACCTAGCCAGTTCCCTGCTTCCACAGCCATTTGCTGTCTACACTATAGAATCCTGCAGCCATCTTTAGCTGATGAATTTCCACCTCAGTCACTGCACTGTATCACACTGCAGATGATGAAGAATGTTAGAGTTGTTAGAATGACTGGTATAAATCAACTTTATTAATAACCCTCACAGAAGTCACCAATTCCTTTTCAGTTCTTCTTCATTTTCAAAAGGGCAATTCATGAACTGGAGTTGAGTAATGGTGCAGTTGTTGGCACAATTTATGAAATGGAGACCATATATTAGAGGGTGAGCAGTTTGTATGTTAAAAAATTAGCTGAATTACTGGGAAGAAGTCTTCCTATCAAAAAAGGGTTACTTAATACTTAGTTGCATTTTACTGTACATTAGTCTTCAAACATGCTAAGAATTTAAAAGACTTGACTGAGGTGTACTTACCAGGGCAGTACTGTTTCACCAAAATGCCATAACATGCACATCATCCTGACACATGCGTTACCTTAACTGAAACACAGGATCACAGAACTGTAGGGGTTGGAAGGGACCTCCAGAGATCATCAAGTCCAACCCCCTGCAAAGCAGGCTCCCTAGACCAGGTTACACAGGTAGGCGTCCAGTAGGGTCTTGAATATCTGAAGAAAAGGAGACTCCACAACCTCTCTGTGAATCCTGTTTCAGTGCTTTGTCACCCTTACTGTGAAGGCTTTCCTTTGCATATTGTTCCAGAACTTCCTGTTCTCAAGTTTATTGCCATTTCCCCTTGTCCTGTCCCCCCAGATCCCTGAAAAAGGCTGGCCATGTCTCTTTGACTCCCACACTTAAGGTATTTATAAACATTAATAAGATCACCTCTGAGTCTTCTTTTTTTGAAGGCTAAACAGACCCAGTTCTCTCAGCCTTTCCTCATAAGAAAGGTGCTCCACTCCCTTTATCATCTTTGTGTCCCTCCACTAACTCTTTCTGTCTTTTTAGTATAGGGGAGCCCAGAACTGGATACAGTACTCCACGTGAGCCCTGACCAGGGCAGAATAGACCAGCTGGTCATGCTCCTTTTAATGAACCCCATGATCCCACTGGCTTTCTTGTCCACCAGGACATACTATTGGTTCATGGCCAACCTGTCACCTACCAACCTGAAGCTGGAGGGAGACTGTTTAGCTGCATAGCTAGGAGAGGAATTAGGTTCCCAACTCCAGAGGGTTTATGACTATAATGTTCTTTTCCCATATCTCAGTGCTTTCAATACATAAAAACATAGCCCACTGTGACATTAGTGTTTCATGACATACAGTGTTATTACAGAAAGGGAAGCATCTTATTTATGATGTATGCAAAGGAAAGGGAAGGGAATAAATCAAGACAGGATGAGGATAAAATGGAATAAATAGAAAGGTTACATAGTGAGGATGATAATAGGAAAGGGAAATGAATAAATGCCTGGGAAGCTCAAGTAGACCAAAGAGAGGAATGAGTTGCAGTTACTTCTGATTATGAAAATACAAGAGGGTAGTATAGGGACCATCAGCTACTATAAGAGCTTCATTTGTCAAACTTGTTTTTTGGAGTGATTTATATAGGGGTATTTTTTTCCGCCCTTAAAACATCTAATAATATTGCTCTGGTCTTTGAAAGGTAGTGTGAATGAAAACATATCTCTAGGAAATATTTTTTCCTATGTTACAGTTCTCATGAAAGCTCGTTCTTTTTCTTTTAATAAGTTCTTTCTTTCTTTCACCTATAACACAGAAGTGCTACCCTGGGGCATACTTCCAGTGAATTCTTGCTCTTCTGTGTACATAAGGGGTCAATCTGAACAAGCTTTATCCTCAAGCCTTATGAATGACACTACTGGATACATATGCAGAGAGATTTACTGCTAACTGCTTAATTATATCCAAATCCAAGAGCCTGATTATGGACACATTCATATCTAGTGGGATGCTACTTCTCATAAAAAGGCCATTTTTATATGTACTTTAAAATTTTTCCTGTAATTGAAGATCCAGTGTCCAGAATGCCAACGTGGTAAAATAGTTTTCATGATTGCTTTGAGAATTAGAACCCACTACAGCAGTATTTTGTTAATGTTTGTGAGATTAAAATGGCACTCCTGGGTGACAAACCTATTTATCTACACAATGCATACCTTTATTTCTTCTAATCTGTTGGCTAGGATGCAGTATATAAATCTGAACTGTTATGCTGGATTATTAATGTACGGGTTTCCTGACAGTCCAAATGACACACTGCTAATAATAATCAAACTAATTAGCACACATATAGCACTTTGTATCTAGGAAGATCCATACAAATGTTAACTAATTAATTCTCACAACATCCCTCTGAGGAAAGGAAGTAATTATCCAGAGCCACATTTAACACACGGAGAAGCTGAAACAGAGAGGTTAAAGTGTATTTCTAGTCAGAAACCTTACACTCTGAATTAGTATTACAGTGCTTGCAACTTGCAGTTTTTCATTGATTCTCAGCTTAGCCCTACTACATACATACATAACAAATTTTCTCTTAGAGAGCCAGGCATGTTTTGTGCCAGCTGAAAGAATGGACAGAAAGAGTGGAGGGCTGCACCACCATGCCTTTATGAGGATCACTTGAGGTTCACCAAAAACATCCCTCAACACTAGTGATGAGGATGGAGAGGAAACACATAGCCTCTTGTCATTCTTCCTAAGTGATTTACTTCTTAAACTCCTTTCTTCAAGTCCCATCATGTGTTAATTTTTTGTTTGTTTGTTTGTGATCCAAATGAAGTCTATATGCATTCAGTGAACTCACTGTGTTTTAGTTAGGGTATAAGTAAGTAGCTCCTGTAAATCACTTTCAGTGGATCCCCTCAAAGAGGAGTAGTAGACAAGCCTTTCATACTTGGGTCTGAGAGAAGGAAGTAAAATTATTTCTGACATTAACATATATAGACTTGCTTTTTAAAACGGTAAGGAACAGACCTGTTATGCGAGAAGAGAACATATCTATGCAACCCATTTTTGGAAGGAAAGCAGTTTTAGAATACTTTATTGCAGTGGAAGCTGGTTACTGCTTGACTTTTGGAAAGTAGAACCAAAATCTGCCCTGTTAAGTGTGAATAAACTAATAATAATTCACATAATCTACTATTTTGTGAAGAAATTTGCAGAGGAAAAATGTGAAATGAGAGTGGAGACAACTAGGTGATGATTACAAGTAATGCTCCCGGAAAAAAAATATATATATATATTTCTAGGTCAAGAATAGGTTGGGATCATATATCATTTTTCTAGGCAGTTGCAGCACTATTTGGTAATCTAACCTGTTATTGTTATACAATACGGCTGATGTAAAGACTGCATTATCACTACACATTTTGTAGTCTCCCATTGTGTAAAACACAGTCTTTGAGAATGTACATATTCAAAAATGATGACTAGAAATAAAGATCTGCAATGAGAACACAATAGCATGTCTAAAGTCATCCAGAAATTTAGAAGACAGCTTAAGGTTGTCTCCCCGTTTCTTAAGCTTCTGTTACAATGGCTTTGAAACTATAAACATACTTTTGTCATGGTTATACTCCTCTTATCTGTAAACTATGGGAGATCAAACAGTTAGGCACAAATATTTTATCACCCTAATACATTTATTATAATTGAAAAAATTGAATGTAATTCAATTTTACACTCCTAGGAAACAGTGAGAATAAATAAAGTCATCAAAAAGGATAAAAGAGTAAGGCTTTTTCAAACTTCACTTTTCTTTCAGGGAGAAGTGACAACTCATCTAGTGCTCTCTTTTGGACTTCTGATAATACTTCTTCTTGTTCAGCTTAACATTTAAATGTGTTTTCTTACAAAAAGAAAAGCCCTTAGTAGTATTCTACTTTGACTTGGTTGGTAAAATTCCTGAAGTTACATTCCCTAAATTCAGTCGCACCCTGCAACAAAATTTTATCTATCCAATATGATAACATAGTTCTGAGAATAAAAGTCTCCATGAAAGTTTCTATAAATATTAAAAAGTCTATTTCAAATTACTGATTAAGATGGAGAATATATGATGAAATAATGATATAATTAAATAAGTCTACATAACTTGTTTAAAATTCATACACATTCCTTACACATTGTATACATTCATACACGTTCCTTACTAAAATGCCAAATTAACAGAAACAATCAAACTCTGTCACAACCACCTTTCACAATGCCTTATCAGAGATGTTTTCAGGTATGAAGTACTGTTGATATTTATTTGATTCTTTTAAATTCAGAAAAAAAAAAAGAAAAAGAAAAAGAAAAGAAAACCCTGTAAACTTTATAAAGATACAAGAACTGAGAATTTGCTTTCTCTTTACTATTATACATAGTATTGATGTATATTTTAAGTTAGTATATGTAACTATGTTTAACAGAAATGTATATACATCTGAATTCTAGAAATTAATTAATGCTTGACTTAAACTCTTATTTCCACAGCCAACTCTGCCTTTATGCTATTTACTACAGTTGCATTTTGACATTTAAACCAATAGGTGGCACCAGGAATTTCCAGAAAAAAAAAAAAACCATAAATTTAACACATAGTTGATTGCAAATTAGATTGCAGGTGATCAGTAGCCAAACTAACAGCTACGTATAATTAATAATTATATAGCAGTAATTGGAGTATGATGGAGGCATACAAGAGAGAAAGAAAGAAAAAGAAAATAACAAGAGCTGTGGAACTGAAGGAAAAAAAAAAAAAAACAGATGGAAACAGAAATCATAATCTAATCAAAGGCTGTTGGAATAGATTTACAACAACTGAGTCCTGGCAGCATCCATGTTATTCAAAATGATACAAATAAGATATTGGAGAGGTGCATATTTCTCTGATATTATTTCTCTCCAGGAAATAAGATTCCTATAACATGACTTAAGTTAGATGCCCAAATTTAAAGCACCTCAAATAAGTTTTGGGGAACAAACGAACAAACAAACAAATTAAAATCATTGAGTATATAACTGTTTGGAGACATAGCATTTCCAAATCTTGTCAATTCTAATGGTGCCTGAGAAAGCAGTTCAGAAAATGTGAAATATTCACAAATACTAGCAATATGCACATGTAGTTAAGGGAAGATCACAAAACTATGAGTCATACAATGTCCTGACCCATGAAGGCACGACACAGCTTATGAAAAATATGTAAAAATATAGAGACAAGATGGTGTTCTGCCAGAAAACATTAAAAGAGAAAAAGTTATTGTGTGTTTCTAACAGAAAATGAAATGACAGGCAAAATTATATACTGGTGGATCCTAACTGGCTCTCTCCAATCCAAACTCTTGGAAATTCTTTGGCAAGGCATGCCTGACTAGTTTTATTAAGAGAAAATTTTAAATGAACAAAACAAAACAAAATAAAGCTTCTCACTCATCTTTTACAGCATCCAAATATGAAACCAGAACTATGTTGTCCACTCACCCCTAGGCTGTGCAAATAATTAATTTCTCACTTCACTGACCAAATTATAGAGTAAGGCTAACAAGCAAAAAGAAGCAGGAAGTAAAAACAACAGTTTAGGTCAGATGGAAAAAAAAATATTTCTGGGGCGCTTCTTTACCAAAGGGGAAAAAAGTTATTTGAGATATCTTTAATCTAACTTTTGGACACTTTATAAATATAAGTAACACTTGAAAGAAAGAGTATATATATATGCATATGTGCAAAATGGTACCATAAAACAACTCAAACTTTCTTAGCTATGGGGGAAACGGAAGGTCTTAATTTAGCTAAAGAATAAAACTAATAAAAAGTCTATTACAGAATGAAGTAATGTTACTAAAGATGTTAATGTAAAATCACAGTAAGAACTTTTATATTTGACATGTATATCTGTATGTCAGTCTATAAAGATTCTAAAACTGTGCCTATCTTAACATATTTGGTTTTCTGGTCAATGTTTTGGTACCCATGGGAAGGAGATGGCAGTGCTGGGAGAGATGCATCCTGTGGGAAAACCACAAGGGTCAGTTCAAGAAAAGACTCCACATGGAGTAGGGGCAAGAGTGGCCATGAAAGAACAGAAAAGGTGAAGTAATTCATGGAATCATAGAGACATAGGATCACCAAGGTTGGAAAAGTCCTCCAAAATCAGCCAGTCTAACCACCTTCCTGGGCAGCCCATTCCAGCACCTGAACACTCTTTTGGAATACTAGTACTTCTTAATGTCCTGTCTAAATCTCCCCAGCTGAAACTTGAGGCCATTCCCTCTAGTCCTGTCACTAGTTACATGAGAGAAGGGGCTAACTCACTACAGCCTCCTTTCCAGTAGTTGCAGAGAGTTTCCCTGAGCCTCCTCTTCTCCAGACTGAAAATCCCAGTTTCCTCAGCTGCTCCTCATAGGGCCTGTGCTCCATACTCCTCACCAGCTTAGTTGCCCTTCTCTGGATAAGTTCCAGAGCCTCAATATCTTTCTTGCAATTGGGGCACAAAACTGAACACAGAACTCAAGGTACGCCTTCATTAATGCTGAGTGCAGAGGGACAATTACTTCCCTGCTCCTGCTAGCAATACAATTTGATACAAACCAGGACACCGTTGGCCTTCTTGGCCACCTGAAGCAGACTGCCAGACTGCTGACAAGAGACAGACTGCCAGTTTCTCTAAAAGGAAAACATTTCTACAACATGCAAGAGAATATTGTTTTAATTAGTTTAACAGTGTCAGTACCCCAAAGTGAAGAAAGTTGTTTGAGTTGAACCTGTTAAACATGAAAAATCATTAGTTACGATCTGCAAGTAATATTATAGCAGGTTTGCCTTGGCAGTGGAAGTAACCCAAGAATGTACATAAGCCGGGTAGTAGCGGAGGCAAATTTTATGCAACATTATTGGTAAAATAGACACTTTAGGGAATTACAAAACAGAGTAACTTTCAAGTACCTCCGTGGACACATTATATTAATACTCGAAGGAATATATCAGCTCGAGACCCAAAAGGACTTATTTCTGTTGCTACACTATCCCCCTTTTAGCCGGGCTAGTTCATTTTATTTTTCTATGTGACTTGGCCAAACATTCTCCATTGTTAAACAAGGATAAACTCCCTATTCCAAAAGACTTCCCTTAAGGAAGTTTTATTTATTTATTTATTTTTATTTGTTATTTGCTTGTTTGTTTGTTTTCTCTAAAAGTCATGCTTTTGTAGAATAAATAGTCAGAGTTAAAACAGGGTCTATAGACATCCCTGTCTTCTGTTGTTGTTGTTTGTTTCTTTGATTTTGTCAGTTATGGACAGAGTGAAGTTTGCTTGTGACATAACAATAGTTTGAAAATTAGGAAGTTTTCAGCCCTACAGCTCAGATTCGTCTACTTCTTCATATAAACAAAGGCTTCACCTCAAATCATTCCAGCCTTTCTTGATGAAACTTTTTTTCCTGATGTTGAATTTGCAAACACTGTCTTCACTAGTAATTAATGTGGTATAAAAGAAATGGATCTACAGTGAAGAATAGTCGGTGCAGAGGACCTAAACACTCACACATTACAGGGGAATTTCATCATGAATAGCTTTGGTGTGGTCTTGTAAATGGTCCACCCATTAGCAGTCGGAGTGCCCTAGGTACACTTCTGGAGCATATCTTGCTGTTTAGTTTTACTTGAAATTAGTCTAACATGCAACCACAAAACCAACCAGCAAATCCTGGGAGATTGTTTCAAAAATGCATGTCTAACCTGAACAAAAATTTTACTGTAGGCAGACCACAGAGTATCCTCGCAGTCTATTCTATAATAAGAGCAGGTTGTATGATACATAGGATTGATTCCACCGGCTGAGTGTACAAATCTGAGTGCTGAGGGATCTCTTGGGATAACATGAGATGAACAAGAACATCACCTTGTACAGCTGAAGTATTACTCTAGGCAGAGAAGAGACTGTATCCATTACAATATAAATGAACATTTTACACTACAGAATTCATAATATATCTCTAATTGCTGCTCTCTATAGAAAGAAAATGAAATCAAGCCACTAGTAGCAGGAATATAGATAGATTTGACCTACTGAAGTCAGCTTGCCTTCTGAGTCAGGCCCTCAGTTACTAGATTTTTTATTTTTATGTTTCTATGCATAATAGAAGGCATCTTTTCAGTCATGGATAACTACTAAATTCACAAACACACATTTTTATATTTTCACTTTATTTTTACATTTTTATGTGAACATTAAATTATTTGTACACCTTAATTAGTACATCTGGATTTATCATGGTAATATTCAAAAATTTTCTCAGATTATTTGCATTTGTACTAAGATGAGCTATTACTCTTGCTTGGTTTAATTTTCTTGAGGAATCTGGGACAATTTGATTATGCTCAAAAATGATGTAACTCAAAAATTCAAATTTCTCAATCTTTCTGTAGCTTTAGAAACAAGACAGATCTTGATAAAGTGGGAAAACAAAAATAAAGAGAGAAAACAGCACTACTTTAAGACCTATACCTCAAAACTTAGATATTTAGAGAAAGTAGAGCTATCAGCTCCTGTACTGTTTTAGGGCACAGTCAGGATTATGCAACATTCTGCATCCCTGCTTCTCTGTGTTATGGCCTTAATCATTGAAAACAAGCTGTAAGAAATGCTTTGCATTCTACTATCCATTTAATTGCAGTTGATTTATTTTAACAAACTTTTCCAGTACAACTTCCAGATCTCTATATTTTTATTATTAATAAGGTTAAAAAATCAAGTATAAATAAAAACCTAATACAATAGTATCACATAAACACATGTTTTGCTCAGAACAAGAACTCTGGATGGATGATTAATTCAAATTGCAGGGGTTTCATCCAAATTCTCTGCAGTTACTGACAATTTCCCAACTTTTACTACCTTATAATTATGAATGGTGTATATGCCAGACTATTATGTCATTTTTCCACTGGCTAGTTAGAAATAGAAGCTCAAGCAGTAGCCTGCCTTCATTCAGTTTTTCTTCTCCATGGTGCTGTCAGAAATGAGAGAGACAAAGCATACCTGTAAACTTGAAGTCTCTTCATTCAAAATGTTGGTAATATATAAAAAAGCAGTAATGGCTGCCATTATATTCATATCAATTTTGAGACTTTTAGATGATACTGACTGTGGTATCAGCCCATGTTCAAAATATGATAATATTTTCCTTAACATGTACCTAATGTCCATTGCTAAGTCAATGCTATGACTAAAATACAGTCTGTAGAGTCTGCTTATAGAGGTTGGCATTATGGTGAAATAAGCAGAAATATATTTATTCATATATTTAAGAAATTGTGTTGGGTCTAGTCAAGATTGTGTGGTAACATCAATCTTAAAGACAGAAATTTTATTTATGGAAAGCTGGACTACTTGGTTAAGGTTTTGATCTTGTTACTGTAGTAGAAGTTTTTGTTGTACATTGTGGCAGTGATGTAATTCATCTAAGCAAATACTGAGATTCATATTGATCATACATCTGCATAAAATCAGCAACTCACTTTGGTGTGAATGGCCAGAATTTTTTTTTTTTTTTCTTTTGGAGAAAGTCACCATGTTTCTATAATGGCAATATGAGAACAAAATAGCTATCAGTGAACATCAAAAACTTTTTTTTTTTCTGTTTTAGTGTGCAAAATACCATGTAAAACTTCTAGTGATTATAGTCTGATATCACTCCTACCTGTTTCTAAAGTAGCAGAAACAAACATTCTTGTGAAAAGATTTACCTATTAATATAGAATGATTTTAATAATAATGAACACCCAGTTTCCTGTCTGACTATGTAAATCACACATTTCAATATGAAGCAGTCCTTTTGTGGACTGATTTTGTCTTACACTTGCTGCATTCTCTCTTACTTAGACCACAGAATCCAAGGTAACACAACTTTTGAAAAACTGACCGAGCCTACACTTCAAGTGTCACGATCAGATGCCAAATAACTATAGCAATACCAAATTATTTCAGAAAAAAATCCTAAAATGCCATTTTCGAAAGCAATAGTACATCAACAGCGAACTGTTTTCTTCTCTTGCAGGATTGCCTAAATACTATGTCTTACATTAAGACCAAAAGACAGGCCATGGGCATAGACATTTTAGGGACTGTTCCTTCTTAATTTTTCTATTGGCACGATGAGTGTTCCGATTTTTTTTTTTTTAATAGCAAATGGAACTGATTTTATAGCAGTCAACCTCGAATTTATGCATCAGTATGTAGTTATAAACAACCCTTATGTATTTATGTAATATAATTACAGTGCATACCAATGCAACATAACAAGAAAACCATCCCACTTCTATTTTGCATTCAGACAGCTCTGAATAACTAGCCAGGCATCTGAAAAGGTTTCTCTGATATGAATGACAAAACTCCTGCTGACATTAGTAGATCCAACAGCCCACTCCAAACAATCTCATTTCCCTTAAATAGATTTTGGCTGGATTTTCCTGGGTTTTGAAAGCATGTTTGCCATTTTATATTATAGTATATGTAATTAATCATGGCTCAGTTGAGTTCTCACCACTCAGGAATAGATTCCATCAATATGAAGAAAGGTTATTAGATCAGACTGTAATTAATGGCCATAGGAACGTATTCAAATCATAAATTGTAGATGATGGGCACATAAACTTTGAGAAACATTTTGAACTCAGTCCAAGCATATTGCAGTACCAGAAACAAAACAGATTTAAGTGATTCATATAAAATGTGAGACACAAGTGAGGTACTCTTAATTTATTGAAAAAATGTGCTCAACCTATATTTATACAAGTCTGTGGGTTTCTTTTAATTCTTTTTTTTTTTTGTCACCTTATGCCACTTGCTAAGCTTACCATTAAAAAAAAAATCAACAGAAAAAAATCTCATGGAAAATAAAAATTGCTATGGATACATAATACAGGAAATTTACTTATTAATTATGATGAGAACACAATGAAATCAGCAAATATTATGCTTTTTACTTTGTCCTCTAAGCCAAAAATCCATTTGCCCAAGACAAAGACCATGATAAACTGACATTGCTACTTGCAGGTAAAGAACATAAGGGATTTAACACTGGTTATAAGAACTTCTGGTGCTATACAGATATAAGGAGAGTCTTAACTGTTGCTTTCCTTTCTTGTGCAAACTACAGAATTATCAGCCTCTAATGGAACAGTGGAATGCTAGACATCCTCACACACTTCTGAACACAAGAGAAGAAAAGTAAAGTTAATCAGTTAAAGCACAGTCCCCAGTCAGTAAAGCTACTTTAATAGAATTAACAGAGAAGTCATATTTGCCACAGTGAGGTCATTCCACCCTTAGATTTTAAAGAGATCTGTTTTTAAAAGCAAAAGCACTATCAAAAAGAGAAAAGGGAGAGGGATGGGATAAAAGATGGGTAAGGAGAAACAAGGCAACAATCAGAAAGCTCGGAGAAAGGAATAACGGGGAAAGAAGAATGAAAGGCTCTGGAATCCTTTTAGTCACTAGTGTCTTAGAGTTGATTAAGATGAAATGACTGCTGTGTTTGACTTTGTGTCAGAAAGAATGGGAGGACAGTTGTATGGTCTTCTGTTAGGACTGGAGGGAGATAATCCAGTAATGAACGTAAATGAACAAGAGGAAGAAGATACAAAGGTCTAGGATGCAAGTTCGCAAAAAGTCTCTTGTGAGGGTAGATTTCTTCCTAAAATGTGAGAATAAGAAGGTTTGAAACATGTTCTTCATGCATGTAAAATATCACTATATACATTATATGTTTATATTATGTATTTGTATATATCTAAAAATATCAGTATGTATGTGTATATATATATAATTTATAGATTCTGTATATGTAAAATATGTATATCATATACTTATATAGTATATGATATAGTATACAGCCTCTGTAGGAAAGACGTCCTGATGATAAACGTGGCTAAATGGGAGCTTCTTGGAGTAGATGGGTTGGCACGATCCTTGAAGTTACTGTCAGTGGGTTTGAACTTGTTTCAGAGTATGACAAGATTTGAAATATCCATCTACCGCTTCAGAGAATGCATACACCAGCATTAGCATTCTCAGAACTCTACTTCCATAGAATTTTTTCCTCAATGCCTTGGTACAAACATCGGCTAATGTGCCATTTTGTAGAATTGCTCCCTTGGTCTCCATCCCCTTGTTTAACCTTAATTGTGCTTTTTGATTTCTTTACTTCCTTCTCATGGGAAAGGAAAGAAAAACCTCCTGTAGTAGCTGAAACTGACTAGTGAATCCTACTGAGAAAAGAACTGACCTACTGCTGAACTCAGATAACAAGCAACTTGTGTCTACAGCAGACAGCTTGTGCTCTTTAGAGAGAGGATATACAGAAAGTTGCACTGGCAATTTCACTAGTTCTTCCATCTTCCCTTCATGAAATAATCACATACAGTAGATTAAAGTCCAACTAGAGACATCAGGAATATGCTGTATGGTACCAAGGTCTCAAAAAGCAGTAAGGCAGACAAGAAAATAATTGATTCACCATGTCATTTTTATGGACTATACTATTCTTTGTCCTTCCAATTTCTTTTCCATTGACACTTTGCACATTGTCACAATCACCTGAAGTGCAGGCATCTGACCTGGATGCATCTGAGCCTGTTCTCATTTCTCATGGTGGAAAGAATAGAGACATGTTAGTATGAGGAAGTAGTTTAGATAATGGACATGTATAAAAGTATAACGAGCAGATATACTCACCTTTCAGATACATCTTCAGAAACATGTAAGTCTAAAATAACTCTTTCACTTCCATAACCAGGACCTTTCTGATTTCTATAAAAGATATACGGCAGTATTTAGTGCTGGGCCCAATCTGATTTCCTAGAACAAGAAGCATCTACAAGGTAGTTCAACTAAGAGTAGAGGTGAACTCAAATACTTTTGTCTTTTATACAACATATTTAATAAGATTTTACAGAAACTAGCCATTGAAAATAAAGATTATGTTGTATTGTACAAATGCAATGAATGACTTTAGGATTAGAAGGCTGCTCTGGAGTTGAAGCACAATGACTTTTTGACACAGGAAGAGAACAGGTGTCTTCAGTACACATCCTGTTCTTTAGAAAAAAGCTATCTAATGCAAAACGATTTAAAAATATTCAGCACAATAATAAAGGCAAAAGAAGGATTAGAAGGATTTCTAAAAATTTTAAAATCTCATGTTAGCTTTGTTCAAAATTATTTTTTTATTCATTGCCATACATCTCCATTCAAAATTGAAGTTTTTTTTCTTTTAATTTTGAAAGACATTTTTTAAATTTTGCAAAAAGATATCTAAGAATCTATAAAAGACAAAGCATTTTATCTATATTTGCCCACAGCAGATTTTGTCTTCATAGAAATTTTTATCATAGTAAAATATTAGAAAAAAATCACCCGTTCATGTGACTGAATATATTTCTTAATTTTTCTATAGTTAATGAGTTAAAAAACAATAGTGTACTTAATGATATCCCTGAAACTACTCCAAAATTTAGGTAAAAAAATACTTTTTTTTTTTTAAACAAGAACTCAATAGTAATTCTGACTCATAGTGTGTAAAACTCTAGAAGTTGAATCTATCCTTTATAACTGAGAAACAGTTTATTATTATTATTGCCCATTGGATAATCTTTGCTGCATCCTGAGAATGGTACCTCATTTTTATTCATAAATTACAAAATCCTGATGTATTATATCTGGGGAGTAGAAAAATTACTTGGATGCTGAAGACTAGGTAAAACTTAGAATGTTAAAGTTAATAATATTTTGCCACATTCAGGACTAATGATGCTATTGAATTAATGATTTGCTTGCTATGGTGAAATTGATTTTTTTTATTAGTTAAATTTTGATAGCTCAATTTATTCATTTTGGGGGATATCTGCCTACAAAACTAATTTAAAATCAAAAGATTTGGGTTAGTCATTTTACATTTATTTATGCTTCCTCCTTCATCTACCTTCCAGAACCGTGTAGCATAGAACATGAGAAAAGTAATTTTTAACTCTTAAGAACTCAAAGAGAAAGAACCATCTCAACTGTAATATCATGATGAAGCTCCAGGGCAGAAGATCTAGTTGTATCTGTCTTTAGTATCCATGTCAGAGTAAGCCTCTTTAGCAGGAGAAGCTGTCGGAGCACGTGGGTGGACCTAGCAAAGAATCTCAATCCAAAACTGCAAAAATAAGAATCAAGTGAGAAAACGTGAATCATAGAAATTGTAGGATCAATAGAATTGGAAGGAAACTCAAGGCTCATCAAGTTTAAACCCCTCTGCAACAGTCAGGCTTGCCTACCACTAGGCTGGGTACTGGATCAAATTGAACAGCCTGGCCTTAAAGATCTCCAGGAATGGGGCACCCACAACCTATTTGGGAAACCTGTTCCAGCAGCTCTTCACTCTCTCAGAAGTGAAATCAATCCTGAGCTTTAAATAATCAAACTAACCAGGAGATGTGTTCAGATCCATATGAAACCTATCTCTCCAGTACAATCCAGAACTAAAACAGGGAAGTTTCAGATCCTTTAAGCACAATATTTAAGCACAATACAAGAAAAATTACAAATTTTATAAGCTAATTTATTGAACCATAAGGAGTTCAGTCTCTCCCTGTGTTGCAGTGTCTTCTGATTGAGTTGATGTGGCAGAGATTCCATATTTTCCTTTTTTTTTTTTCCCCCATCTGAAAATTTCACCAGACTCACTGGAACAGGAATGGCTCAATATTCACTCTGACTTAGGAGTTGTAAATGGGGAACACAGTTGAAGATATCTGTCTGCTCTCCTGAAGTTCTAATAGTTTTAGTAACAATGCTATATTTGTCTAAATTTTGATATCCTTTTTATCCACCCTGTCCAATGAAGGAACAAAAATAATGCTATCGGGGAAAACAACAACAACAAAAATCTACAGCCCCCTTCTGCCCCCCCTTCCCCCTCCCCTTTATTATTAATGGCTGAAACTTCTCACAATTAAAATGTGCTAATCACCCAATAACCGGTGACATTATTTAGATAATTATTGTAAACTTAGGTAACAGAGATTATTGAAAATGAAAACTTAACCACTAAAATTAACTCCACGGTGTTTATGCTTTCTGCATTAACAAAATGTGTGTCATGTATTTAGCTCTTAGTATGATTTTACAGGCATGAAGTAAGGCCATTCATGATTTATTTATATTCAATTAAGTATGTGCTAAGAGAGATGGGATTCCATCTATAAAAACATTAGCAAACAAAGAGGAGCTTATATGGATGAAAAAACTGCCTGTTTCAATTACAATTTTCTGCACACCCATGCAGCATAGAACTGAAGCATTTTGCCTGCAAAACTAGGAGCATAGTTCAAGATGTGTGTAAGGTTACTATTCCAGAAGTTTTCTCATAGGATGAAAATTAATTTGTACTCTGCACTAGGTATTAATTTCAACCTTACCACCAAGATATATATGAGGGCTGCTCTGGAAGCAGTGCCTTCTGTTTCATTTTGTTGACCAGTGATTTCAGAGATGGATGTTTGTGGCATGGTAGCAGAGGTTGAACTTTCCCAATCATATTCTCTTGCATTTTGTTGCTGGGTCATAGAGGGCAACAGAGGGACAGTGACAGAATGGTGTCTAACATGGAAATGCGCATGAAGCAAAGGTGAAAAGCTGAATTCCTCCACACAGAAAAAATGGCAACCACTGACATTCACATTCACAACTTGTTGAATGCTGCTCAAGACCAAACAGTGGATGTGAGCACAGTGAGGTGGTGGATGGTGAATTTCAGCAGGGGAGACAGTGATGTAATAGTCATCCACAACGTGGCTTGCCTTTGCACTGCTATCAAGCCACAAAATGAAGAGTATACTCAACAGTTCATTTACAGAAATGGGCTAATGCTGAAAAATAGGTGAGAATTTGCTCTGTTAACCAGTATAATTGTGCTCTTTGCATCTATTGTAGTTTCCATGTAAATAAATATGAGGCATTACTTTTGGAGTGATCTACATATGAACATATTTTAGGATGGATGAACAACTAAGGTCTCAAACAAAAGATAGCAATATAATAACTGGTGAGGGGTCTGGAGCACAAGTCTTATGAGGAGCGGCTGAGGGAGCTGGGATTGTTTAGTCTGGAGAAAAGGAGGCTTAGGGGAGACCTCATTGCACTCTACCACTTCCTGAAGGGAGGCTGTGGTGAGGAGGGGGTCAGCCTCTTCTCCCAGGTAACTAATGACAGGACAAGAGGGAATGGCCACAAGTTGCGCCGGGGAAGATTCAGATTAGATTTGAGGAAAAATTTTTTCTCTGAGAGAGTGGTCCGGCACTGGAATGGCCTGCCTAGGGAGGTGGTTGAGGCACCATCCCTAGCGCTGTTCAAGAAGCGTTTAGATGAGGTGCTAAGGGATTTGATTTAGTAGCTTGATGGGTAGGGATGGTGGTGTGAGGATGGTTGGGCTAGATGATCTTGTAGGTCCTTTCCAACCTAATGAATCTATGAATACTCTGAATCAAAGCCTTTAAATATCTCCAAAAATACAGAAAATTGATAGTTTTTGGAAGAGGGACACTAAATAGTAAAAGAATAGCAATGTACATGGGAGAATAAGCAGGAATATTAAGTACAAGAATGTATTTTTCAGATTAAAGGAAAAAAGACAGCAGACCATAAGGAAATTACAATCTATGAAAGAATGGCTGGGCAAAGATGTATCAAGGTATGTATCAATGACTTCTTTGCCTCAGCCTTTACTGGCAAGGGCTCTAGCCACACTGCCCAAGTTGTAAAAAGCAATGGTAACAATTTGGAGAAGGTAGATCTGCCTGCTGTAAGTGAAGATTAGGCTCAAAACCATCTAAAGAACCTGAAGGTGTACAAGTCCAAGGGACATCATGAGATACACCCCTGGGTTCTGAAGGAACCGGCTGGAGAAGTTGCCAAACCATCCATCATATTTGAAAGGTCATGGCAGTCTAGTAAAGTTCCCACTGATTATGAAATGGAAAACATAAACCACATTTTCAAGAAGGGAAAAATAAGGACCAGGGAAATCCAGGCCAGTCAATCTCACATCTTGCCTGGCAAGGTTGTGGAGCAGATCCTGCTAAAGGCCCTATTAATGCACATGGAAAATAAGGATGAGCCAACATGGCTTCACTGATGAAGTCTGTCAACGGTTTACCGGGCTGAATCGGCCCGGTTCCGTGACGATTGGTGTGGGGGACCCGCAGACCCACGCCCCAGGAAAGGGGAAGGGGGAAAGGGAAAAGGAAAAAGGGAGATGGGCCTTGAAACAAAGCAGCGGCAACGATCTGAGGAGGAAAGCTAATTTACTAAATAAGATATCAGAAAACAAAATAACACAATATAATACAATATAATTGGAATTGAAGCTAATGAATCAAATAAAATGAGCAAGAGAGAGAGTGTCCGATAAACCGAAGGCCTTACGCTAACGCTGAAGGCGATACGGCAGCGAGCACCCACTGCTGAGTCGATCCCGAAGGAAAGAGAGTGTCCCGTGACTGCAGAGGGTTTTTATCTTTTCCCTCTGAGCGGAAAATACGTAAAAATGTAAAGCATCGCAAAGTCCTCTGGGGAATGTAGTTCTCCTCTTCTGAGACAGGTATACCCGGAAATATCAATGATCTATGGAGTTGGAGTATTAACTCTTTAACTCTTAATGCACTACGTGTTGTTATGATGTGGAATACCAATACCAAAAAATCATAAAACCATGACAAAGTCATACCTGACAAACGTGGTGGCCTTCTATGATGGAGTTATAACGTCCCTGAATAGAGGAAGAGCAACTTATGTCATCTACCTGGATTCAAATCATTTGACAGTGTTCTACACAACATCCCGGTCACCAAATTGGAGAAAAATGGATTTGATACATGGACCAATTGTTAGATAAGGAATTGGCAAGATGGTTGCACTTAGAGAGCTGCAGTCAGAAGCTCAATGTCCAAATGGAGACCAGTGATGAGTGTTGTTCTGCAGGGATTGGCTTTCGAGCCAGTGATATTAAACATCTGTAGGGCAAACAACCCCCAAGAATAGCACCCAAAAGAAATAGTGCCAAAGATAGTGTATTTTTGATGGGCTTAAGTAGATGATATACAGATGATTAATAATGAAAGAGTGGCTCACCTTTGAAGATGGTCAAGGCTCACCGCTAACTCCACTAGGGAGGGATCTCCAACCAGAGATCCTTCCCTGGTGGTGGTCAGCCCTTAAATGGGGTCTTGGGAGAGGTGGGGTCAAACTCCACCCCTTCCAATCACACTCACTTGTGCCCCTGTGGCTGACTCAGTGCTCACCTCAGGTGATCAATCAGTGGTTCAGGCCATGATTCAACAGTTCCCATACATCTTTCTGAGCAACATGGACAGAGGGATAGAGTGCACACTCAGCAAGTTTCCAGAAGACACCAAGCTGAGTGGTGTAGTTGATATGATAGAAGGAAGGGATGCTATCCAGAGGGACCAGAACAGGTTTGAGAGGTGGGCTCATGCCAGCCTCAAGTTCAACAAGGCCAAGTGCAAAGTACCTCACCTGGGCTGAGGAAATCCCAAGCACTGATCCAGGTTGGGTAGAGAACAGCTGGAGAGTAGCTCTGAGGAGAAGGATTTAGGAGTGTAGACTGATGAAAGATTAAACCTGAGCTGGCAATAGGTACTTGCAGTCCAAAAATCAAACCATTTCCTGGGTTGCAACAAGAGAAGTGTGACCAGCAGGTTCAGAGAGGTGATTCTGCCCCTCTACTCTGCTCTTGTGACACCCCATCTGGAGTATCGTGTCCAGTTCTAGGGCCCCCTAACAAAAGAAGGACATGGAGTTTTTGGAGTAGGTCCAGAGGAGGGCCACAGGAATGGTCAGAGGGCATCTCTCCTGCAAGGACAGGCTGAGAGAGCCTGGAGAAGAGAAGGCTCTGAGAAGACCTTATAGCAGTCTTCCAATTCCTGAAGGAGGCCTACAGGAAAGCTAGGGAGGGACTTTGTTTAAGGGCATGTAGCAACAGGATAAGAGGAAAAGGTTGTAAACTGGGAGAGGGTAGATTTAGACTAGATAGTAGGCAGAAATTATTTACTGCAAGAGCGATGAGACGCTGGAACAGGCTGCACAGTGAGGGTGTGAACGCTCATTCCCTGGAAGCATTTAAAGCCAGGCTGCAAGGGGCTTTGAGTAACCTGGTCTAGTGGGAGGTGCCCTGCCTATAGCAGGGAGGCTGGTACTTAATAATCTTAAAGGTCTCTTCCAGTCCAAACCATTCTATTACTCTGATTCCAAGAAATATAAATATCTAAAGAAGAAAAGAAGAGATATCAAGTCTATATACATATATTCCACATTTTACATTTAGCAACAAAATAGTCAATGTGGTGTGAATAATAATTAAATATAAATAATGAAGCTGTGTTTGGCGTATTCTTGCAACTCTCAGTCTGCCCCAGCACAGTTCCAGAGTAATTCCCAAAGAAAAGCACATTATCAGTTTCACAAAAATCCCTGTCTTCAAGGCCATAGCAACACTGTGGACTACATTTTCTGTTTTAAAACATTTTAGCTTTGCCTGTGTCACCAGAAAGTATTCTTCAACATAAATTTACTTTTCTTCATTACGCAAATAACATCTTCCTTTTTAAATTCTTGAAACACTGACTGCTAGACTGAGCACAGAGTTTAACTGTCAATATAGCAAGCCAAGAGAAAAGAAAGCAAATTATACAGAAATAGATTTGAGCTGAATTTAATCTATGATTATCACTATATGTCATATATAAATGCCATCTCTTTAATTCCCGTTCCATAACCATTAACAGAGTGTATAATAAATATATTTATTGTTTAAAGGTGGGGGGGAGGGGTGACTCCTTATTCCTCTTTGTGGACATTAATCTTAGTCAGAAAAAAACAGTCTCACGATTTGAATACTAAATATTCTATTATACTATCTGACATTAACATTATCATTTATCTTGATAAAAAAGGAGCAGGTTAAATCAAATACTGAAAACACTGGATTATGAACAACACACCAGATGTACACTAGGAGTTATTCTTTTTTTCTCTTAAATCAATAATTTCTTGATTTCTAGCAATTCTGCTTGTAACTTACTGGTAATATAACTCAAAGCCAGGTGTTTTCACTCGGTGTAAAAAAAAAAACTGCTTGTTTTTATCTACAACATTAACGTACATACAGCTAAGAAGTGTAAAAGAAATACTCTCGCATTCTTCAGCACTGACCACATGAGCACAATTCTGACAAGTGATATGGCTTCTCCAAAGGAAAACAGCATTCACTGATCCTTGTAACACTCAAGAAAACTTGGTAATTTTTCAGTGCCACCAGTCCTCATTAAGGTTTTCGCACCTGTTTAGTGGCACTAAACTCACAAATCTGCAACACGACAAAGACTACAGAATTTCTCAATTTGTTTTTATGACCTTCTATAAAGGAATCCAATAATGACCATGCAATCATTTCCAAAAAGATTTTTAGATTTTAGTAGGTCAATAAACAGATGTGGACACTCCACATTTTCACTTTTATGCTTTTTTTTTAACTGCTATTAATAAAAAGGCAGATGATACATTAAAAAAAATAATAATAATAAGCACAGGAGATAACAGATTAAGTTAAAAAAATAATAGAATCTAAAAATCCTCCAAAGCTTCATAGTGCTTCTTTTTCCGTGTATGTGTATGCGTGTCTTTTTTCCCACTTGTATGTGGGTGTTTACTGGAATCAAATATTGAGTTATATCAGTGAAATGCAGACACCACGTAAAGAAAACAACCAAAACAGCACAAAAGAAATATCTTTTACTATCAATATCAATGACTATGCTTTATACAACCAAATGAGACCTGAATTTTTTTAATTACATAGAGAATATATGAATATTTCCTCTGGAATATGGGATTTAAGGAGTAAGCTTGAGAAAACATGAAAGGAAATGAGCACCTTGAGAGATTAAGTATGATACCAGCTTGATTCCATTAAAATAATTCGTCAGCTGCTGTCTGATTAAAGTGAAACAGACTATTCAAGCTTCATCTTTTATATTATGATACGTATAAAGACGCTTATTAGAAAACTTACAATGAAGATCAAGACTTATTGTGATGGCTTACTTAATTTCAAATTCTATATTTTTTTCATTTTTCTTAGTGTTTATTGTAAGACCACTCAAAATTTCTTAGCCAATAGGTACTATTTTTTCCAGACAGAAATAATCTTCTTTTTAAAAAATATCTATTTCTTTTTTCTATTCTATTTTCTATTTCTATCAATTTCTTATTTTTCTTTTCTGTGATAGTTTTAAACCATGTAACTCTGAAAAAAAATAAAAAAAATGTTGAGAAAAACTACATGAAGAACTGCTCCGTGTATTTGTGCTTATTTTCTTAATTATTCAGTTTGTACAGAGCTGTATGGTTAGTTCTATTTATTTAGCTGTTCTAATCCGTAGTATCTCAATTTTCCCATGTGGTGGGAGGCTCTTAGTGCATAGTTTGCATAGGTAAGGAAAAATAGGCTAAGTGGAATCCCTGCCTAAATGTTAGCACCAGTTTTATTTTTTGCAAGACACAGTCAAAGTTAAGTATGCTATTTCCTGAGAACTGCTGTTCCTGATGAACCCTGTTATTTCCACTGCGCCCACAGGGTAAAACAAAACATCTCTGGTGTTTCCCTTTTTCTCTTATATTCCTCTCTCCCACTAATGAAGATTGCCAGAAAGAACAAATATTGTGAAGTATTTATTTATACTGTAAACTGTACGTGAGAACACACTACTGCACAAAATTGAAGCACAAAATTGTGAGGTTTGCTGAAAGCATTCAAGATTTCATGTTCTTCCTGCGTGAAAAAAAAAACTTTAATATGTTCAGTTATAATGAGGAGAACATCAGCAAAATTTTTTGTGGTCTTTATGGCCTCCTGTACAGTAGGGCCTCGTGAGAATAGACTTACTACGTTTTCTGAAGCTCACAGAGTTGTGAAAGAATAGGGAAACACAAAGACAGAACTGGCTGTGCATATACATAAACAGAAACATGGCTCACCTATTCTTACCTTATAGAATGTTTGACTTGTCAACTCTAGTTCATGTCATGAAACATTAATGTGGCTGCCACATTGCATGACAGCTGATACAGGAGAGACATCATTATAGCTAAGATTCTATAAGAGAACATCTTTATGGCTTATGGTATTCACACTGTTAGGACATTTCTTGGTGTAAAAAGCTGGACTGGAGAGATTGTATCTTGTCATGCACTCTGTACAGATTTATTACACACTTAAAAGCAGCTCTAAAGGAAAACCTGTTTGTATTTTGAAGTGTATTTCAAAAAATATTCAGAGTTATTGTTCTATCCATGTTTTTAGGAAACAGGGAAAAGATCCAGTGGCAACATGACAACTGCTTTTTCCAGGAAGAGACAGGATATTTTTCATATAAAAGTAATGAAAACCTACTAAGAGTCTAATGAAAACCTGGGATGTTGTCTAAGAGAAGGTCATGATTAATAAATATATATATATATAAATAAAAGTAGGAAAGGAGACAGACCAGCATTCATGTACACGTTAATTTCTTAACTGTTTAATGATTTAAATTTAATTTAGATTTCTCTTCCTTGTATTGCAGGATTCAAGGCAAAATAAACTCTAAACTGTGTTTTACAGAGCGTCCTCTATTATTCTCAATAAGACATGTAAATGCGGTTGTATGGGAGGGAAGGTGGTGCATGTGATTGTGAATGATTTTTGCCTTTTCCACCAGCACAATGTGAAGAGGGCACAGGAACTGATCTGTGACATTTCTGTCATCCTGTTATAAAATTTAGGCCACTAATGATTTGTTAAGCATTTTTATTCTACACAGGATGGCCTTTTATCCAAATTATTTTGCATTTGAAAAGACTCTGAGATGTTTTATGCTTGTAATGTTCCATAAAATATGTTTCACAATATTAAATATGTACTAATAAAATGTGCTTGCATGAATATGACAAATTGAAGTGATAATGAGCTAAAATAAATTTGCAGAACTATTTTGCATATCAAAAAATGCATATAATTTTGCAGTTGCTTCAGGTAATCTTGTTTGTTCTTTTCAAATGTGAGATTTTTATACAGCCTTTTAAATACTTTTAAACAATTTTATTTAGTATTCTCATTATCCCATCAAGTAAATGTATTTAGAGAATGATTATTATCCAAAATTTTACTGTCCATTTGCAGAATTTTCTAAAGCTTACAGTTCAAGCAGTGACAAAATACCCAAAGCTTTTGTGTGCATCTACACAGGTGCGCATATAATTTTTCATATAAAAGCCATAAAATTATTACTGTCGCTTTTTTTCTAAAAGGAACAAATTAAAGCATAGATTATTTTTGTCACAGAAAATGAAGCAGGTTTTCAAAGAGATTCACTGATCCACTCTATATAAATGTCATTAAACCTTGCATTTCTTTTGTGATGGTAATCTGTGTTGACAAGTATTGCTTTTTTTACAAGTCAACCACTACCACATGATTATTCTTTCCTAAGTCTCCATATTTATCTCAAACAATTAAAGCCATATTATAATGTTATCAGATTATGTAGGACCTTGGATTCTGTTAATTTTTTTACTTGTTTTTTATTTTTATTTTCAAACCTAAACCATGTTTTAATGACTATACTCCCTTGAAAATACATATTTGACAAGATGTAATAATTATGTATTTCTTTATCTTCCATCACAGTACTGAAAACTTAGTATAGGTTTGTCAAACACCATTCTTATCCTCAGCTCTTTGAGAAATCTGCAGGTTAATCAGCTGGGCAAACCTAAATAAATCCCACATTAAATATGCTGTCCTTCAAACTCAAGCAGACATTAGTAATTCTGTGACTTCATCAGCAGAAATTTGTTTGAAGTACTCAAACAGAATAACTACTTCCAATAATTTATGCTATTGTGGGCTTTTCTTTAAAATCCAATACCAGTTTTTGTGGTTATTATTTAGTGTCACAGTTATCTATACTAGATACCACAATACCAAATACATTTCGGGTTCACAACAGATGAACCAAAAAATTATTTTCATGTGCAACTCTGGTCTCCTCGTAATTATCTCTGTTTTCTACTGAATTTGATGCAATTTAGTTTTTCAGGGTAGAGAGAGTTTTCCATAACATAAAGCAGCATGGGAAACAATGTTCTCATGACCACCCTGGCTACATGGGCTGGTTTTGTAAAAGATGCCAGCTCAGGGCAATGGGTTGCCTGATCCACAATAGCATTTTTTCACTTCAGATTGACAGAAGAAAGCTTTCAACTACTTCCCATCTCTGTAAGTAATAATTTATCCATTGAATTAAAGCCAGGGTCTCCTTTATCTCAAAACTTTTTCAGAATTTTGGCAGAGTCGATGACACATGAAGGAGAATGTGACTTGTAATGGTCCCGATGGATTTGCCATAAATCATACACAACCCACATGAATGTACTAAATTGGTCAGATTTGTGGACAAAGGAACAATGGTGGATGGCATTTACATGAAGTTCAGCCAGGCTTTTGACTATGGGTTGCCTGGGTGCCTTTAACATTTCCTGCCAGTGGAGACAAGCAGTGGCATGCAGGACTGGATCAGCAGGGGAACCGCCAGGAGATGGGGCAGAGCTGTCCCATCTGCCCAGCATTCATAACAGACCTCACCTGGACATTGTGTCCAACCCTGGGTGCTCAATACAAGACTAACACCAACAGCCTGGGGTGAGCTCACCCAGCCTGAGCAGAGGCTGGGATGGCAGAGCTGGGCTGGAAACAGAGGGGTCTGAATGAGGTCACCAGACAGAGGCACAGGGGGTGCTCAAGAGCAGAGCCCTGAGCTGCTTGACCTGGTCTCACAGCTTGCCCAGTTGTAGGCAGGGGAACGTGAGGGTTTCCTGAGCCCCCTTTTCAGCTGAATGATCTTAAGAAACCACGATTTTTCAGCAAAATATTATTTTCCATAGAAAGTGATAAGCTTTGGTACTTATCCCTCCAAATCCAAAGGGACTTCTTGAGGTTTGTGAGGACTGAAAGAAATCTTTTCTGCTATTCTGCTAGTGAATTCTGACAATTTCTTGATTAAACTGTCTCCAGGACAAACACAAAAGACACTCACCCATATGAACTATTCAGTATATTATAACTTGATCACTTAATGTTATCTGAGTAAAAAGAAACTAAAATCAACAATGTTGATTTCATGCTGAAGCAGATTTTATGTAACATGAAATAATTGATTTCATAGGAGAGTTGTCAGAGATCTGACATTCATTCCCTGAATGATTTTGATCATAGAGTTGTATCTGAAGGCTACTGCGTGTCCTGAGCAATATATCCTGCCTTGCCCTCCCCAGGGTTGATAAATAAATATGCTTCTCTTATACAAACCTTAGGGAAACCAACTTTGTCCAAAAACAAAACAAAACAAGAAAGAAGGTATAGAACATTAAACCATTTCAGGACAGAATAACTCAAAGGAGATTCTCAAATGTGAACAGTCTATTTCCAAATTTCTTGTGAATCATTTTTCGGCCACTTAAGTACACTTTGTCTGAGATACTTGAAGGAAAGAAGAGCAGATGCTCTCGTGTGTGGGTGAGGAAGTCATTGCAGCAATCCAACCTGTAGTCTTACAGTAAAGTTTTCTACATTGAGTGTCACAGTCTAATCACAGATTACCTTGCTTTCAATTTCTCTATTAATTTTGAAAATACTAGAGGACCCAGAAAGCTTCCCATTACCTCAAGGTGAAACTATTTGATCATGAACTTCATCTAACAGGAGTCTAACTTACCTGGAAACATCAGAAACAAAACAAAACATCAGACATTCTATCCTGATTTGTTATCACCTTAAAACTGCATAGAGGCAATGAAAAATCAAACCTCTTTTTATCAGGAAACAGAAAAGGAGTCTGTATTCTAATAGGCAGAATTTATCTCTAAGAAAAATCAGGAGCAAATTAAAAAGTGATCCCTGACTGCACTTTATGGGTTACTCAATTTCTCTTTTAAAAATCCAAGAATTGAATGAAGGACTCAGAAAAGAAGGTAAACAACAGCTTTTACAAGAGAAAGGATGTTTCGAGCCGAGTCTAGCAGCAGAGCTGTGAGCAAAGCCACCACAGCTGGCAACAGCAAGAATTTCAGTCACAACTGGTCAAATTGAACCTTGGAAACAGACACAGAATACAGAGATGTAGTGCCTTCCGAGGCTTGTATTCCTGAAGAGTCAACAAAAACTAAATAATTGCATATACTGCATCTGCTTGAAACATCTTGGCTGCTTTCAACCAGTTTCGTATTACATTATCTTGTCAAGTTATTAAGCAGCAAGATAGCTATTAGATTATATGTTATTTCCTTCTAGTGCTTCAGTGACGAATAACGGAAGGTAAATCACCTTGCTTACCATATGCCTGAGGCAGTGCTTCATCTAAAATATTTCAAAGCTAATAAAAGCTGAGTTAGCAGAGAGAAATGTGGAATCTGTTCTCAGTGGGAAAACATCTGATTCCTTCACACATAAGTGACTGTAAATAGCTTGAGGGCTCAAGGCATACAACACTGTCTTTTTCTTAATTGCTGAATTTTGATTTTTTTGCCCCATTCTGTTCCTCTGATAACACCAAGAAAATATGGATGCTTAAAATAAATAAATAAATAAAGAAAAACACACCACGTTTAACTATTGTAAAGACATATACTTATATATATAAAAACACACATACAGAAAAATTAACTGCAGTTTTGCAGTTAAATTTCCATTCATAAAACACATGTAAAAAGAGATTTTATACTTTCACAAGGCAACCAAGGTAGATCTTTCTGGTAGATATACTCTAATCATTATATTTTATACTCTTAATTTTTTCTTCTCTAGATTAAATTTAAATTGAATGATTGCTGAAATCAGATTTGCCTATTGAAAAAAGAAAATTGGACTAAAAGTCACACATTCAATTGTATTGTACTAAATCTATTCTATTTTAATCAAAAAAATCTGGAAAGACTAAAAATCAAAATGAAGTTATGATAGGAAATAGCTGAGGAAGTGTGGAATAGATGAGTAGACAGTGAGGTGGGCTGAGAACTGGCTGAGTGGATGAGCTCAGTGATTGTGATCAGCAACATCTAGTCCAGTTGGAGACTGTACTTAGCAGTGTTTCTCAGGGATCAGTGCTGGGTCTGGTCCTGTATCTTCATCAGTGACCTTAATGAGGGGATAGAGTACACCCTCAGCAAGTTTGCTGATGATACAAAGCTTGGAGGAAAGGCTGACATGACGCAAGGCTGTGCTTCCATTCAGCAAGACCTGGACAGGCTGGAGAGTTGGGCAGAAAAGAAACAGATGAGGTTTAACAAGAGCAAGTGTAGAGTCTTGTCCCTAGGGAGGAATAACTGCATGCACTGGTGTAGGTTGTGGGATGACCTGCTGGAGAGGAGCTCTGACGAAAGGGGCCTGGGGGTCCCGGTGGATGACAGGCCAGCGGTGTGCCCTGGTGGCCAAGAAGGCCGATGGCATCCTGGAATGCATTAAAAGGAGCATAACCAGCAAGACTACTACTCTGCCCTGGTGAGGCCTCACCTGGACTACTTATTACACGTTATCTATCTAGGATTCTATTTCTGTTAAGAATTTGATAATATTTGGATTCATCATTATTACTGCCACCTAAGCAACCATATTTATTGAATGATTTCATTAATTCAGCACTCTTGATTCATGCAGAAATCACATATAAGCGGATGAGATGCTGAAGAGATGGAGATTTCATGCAGATGTCAGATCAGGTGGATCTATTCTCCAAAACAACAACAAAATATTTCTCCCTGCAACATCACACTTGTAGTAATACTTTTTCTTCATAGTTTAGATTATTATCTCCATCCTGACATAACATATGCAGCAATTGAATTATCGTGGAATCAAAAATGAGTTCACATTGAAATACGCAAAATTCACACGGAAATTTAGTGTATTTTGTTGGACTAAAATTTGACTTTGAAAAATGCTGAGGAATTCAAACTCTGTCTCTCCATAACTCTATTAGATATTTTTTCTGCATAAAACTTTGTTTGTTTGTGTGTTGCTTTTTTCCACAGGGAAAATTGGAATATATGAAAAAGATCTGTAACACCAACTTCCAGCTTTTCTGTGGATATACTGACTTCAAAGTAATTTAGTGATGGTATTTATGCAAATACTACAAGAGATTTGGGGATATTTTTAGATCAGAAATTATTCTCATACCTAGGATCTTTGTGTACTAGCAATATTATTTTTAGCAATTTGCGCTTACCAAGATTAGTGAATGTCTATGGTAAGAGTTCCTGAGGAATAAATAAATAAATAATGAAAAAATAATAAAAGAAAGACAAAAGAAAAAAATATGTTGTTTCTTTTTTGTTGTTGTTTTGACTAAGAGACAAATCAGGGAATGTGTCTATCAGTGAAAATTCTCCATGGAAGCTAAGATAGTGTTTCCAGTTTTCCTTTAGACTAGATAGTTTTAAAGAGATGTCCAGGACAAAAAATATGCCTTCCTCTCCATCCAGGTGAAGTTTCTGCTATGGGTTCAAAAGGTCTTTATCAACAGTATATAATACTACTTTATTTATAACAAGAATGTGAACTTTTAAGACTTTACCAGCACAATTATCCTCAGAAAGAAAAATGTGGATATAGAAACTGAGGAATGAATCATATATACATTTTGGTAGATGAAAAAAGACAAAACTAAAAGAAAACAATTCATCTTAAAACATGGCTATACTGTATGTATAGTCATTGTAAAAATATTCAAATAGTTCAGAATATGTTTTCCACCTTTATAATACAGAAGCAATCTTTTCTTAAATGACAGAAAACAAGATAATTTTCCACATATAGCATATAAGTATTTTCATTTCATTAAATAATGTGGTAATAAGTTATGACTCACAAATAAAACATTAAGCAAATATTTATTCTGAATGAAGCCCTTCAGCTCAGAGTGTGCACAATTGTCTCTAATTCCCAAGTGCACTAGGAACAGACAAAGCATGTTTACAAGACCACACTATTGAGATAAAGGAATTGTTGGCTCTAAGAGAGGCTGACAAGACCTCTGCAGACACATGGAGACACTTTTCTAGGAAAATGCAGTTGTCTTAGTCTCATTTAAAACTAATCCACAGCAAATTTTATGCCAGTCAAATGGCTTCAGTGAGCTCCTACATGTGGGAAGGACAGAAAAAAACCCATCTAGCTTAAACAAAAAAAACCTCAACAATACTTTCATTTATCAAACATAAATTTAATACAAAACTTGTTTTCCTTAATTCTAAATATTGTTTAATTGTATTTTGATATTGCCATGAGAACTGGATTTCCTAGATTCTCTAACAGAGGGGAAAAAATAGAATGAAAGTGAAGACCTCACCACAGAGAACAGAAATACTATGTTTGTTCTCTGAATGCAATTCACGTGAGAATAGCTAAAACAAGTAGCAAAATTGTGGTTGTTCAGATTCTAGTAAACACCTTGCAAATGAACTTCTATCATGCAACCTTTTTGCTTAAGACGCCTCATTTCTAGGCTACAGATATGAACTTTAGGAAAGAGTTTAACTGTAACACAAAAAAATCTTACTGAATCTTCTTCCCTGCTTAACCCTTCCTTTGAGCTCAAGAGTCCAATATGCAAAATCTCTGTCTCTACTTATACAAATATTTGCATATGTATTGCCTATACAATGATTCACCTCCACAAAGTATATACCCCTCTCAATAGATTCACTGGTTTAGTCCAAGAATATTATTTTGTGTACTATTTGACATTTATTTTGGTTTAAACAGAGATAATTTTACACCAGTACAGCTTAGAAAAGGTGGAAAGTGTAACACGAAACAACAGCAGCTAAGTGAAATGTTACTGAAAGAATGGGAAATGGTATTTTATCTATGTTTTGTCAATAGAAAAAAATAACCTCTTTGAAGTCATAATTAAAATAAAACTTTTATTTTGCTTTTTGAAACAACATCACAAAAAGAGTATCAAAATAAAATGTGCAGAGTTACATGAATCATGATCATGAGTTGTTCACTAATTCCATTTTTGTCAAGGAGTCGGCAACTTGCAGCAGTCCTCAGAGGATTGGCCAACAGAGAAGATTAATCCCCTTTGAACATGCAAGATGGTCTGATAGAAAAAATTGCCAGGTTTCATTTTTTTTTGCAAACTACAAAAAAACACTGACCCCCCGAATTCATGGACTAAAAACATGAAGTTAACTTGAAAGATAATTCATTGGGTTTGACTGTTTCTTCACTGACCTGAGATTTTCATCCGAGAGCTTCATCTTGCGTCATTCTCACCAATATCCTTTCAGTATTCCCTTTCAGAGAATATTTTGATAACAATATGTGAATATTATATCGAAGAAAGTCACATTCTTGCTCCAGGATCCAGAACTGGCTTTTCTGTTGTGCAAGTTGAACCTTTGTGCCCTCTTTCATCAGTTGAAGTCCATTATGGTAGACAGGGCGTTTCTCTTTGTGTACATCCTCTAAGCATTTATATACAATACCTGCTTGTCTGAAATGGCTGGAAGTAGCATACACCTCTTTCAGATAAACTGGGTGGATGCTGAAGCAGGAAAACAACTCGAGATCAAACAGAAGTTTCTGCTTCAAGGTTGTCTGTGTTTTACTGAACTTTACAAAGAAGAAGCTGTCGCCTCATGCTTTTTCTTTCAAACTGCTCAAGCAGCCTTAATGTCCAGTGACTGTAATGACAGAACGTGAATCTGTGGCTTACAGGAGATTGTCTGCTGACAGATACAGAATCGGCAGGTGATGAGTCCTGTAAATTGAAACAAATAACAATTTTTTTAGATATGAAAATCCACTACCTTTTAAAAATTTATTTTATTTATTTATTTACAAAGTTATGTAAAATATGCCTCTTGCTGGATACAGACTGAACTTACTTCTGAAGCCAGGAGAAGTCTTCACCAGTAAGGAGCAGGATCGTGCGCTCTGCCTGGCTACTTGAGAGAACAGGGAAGGGGAATGAGCATCTCCAAGGTAGATGCTAAAGATGGTTTTAGAGATAAAGATGATGACATGTAACTGTCCTTTTTAAGATCTTTCAGGAAACACCAAGAGACCAAGAGTGGTAAATACTCATTATGGATTTACTTGCAATACCCTGCTCTTCCAGGAGATAGAACAGCAAAGTACTGATTGACATAAAAGCCTGCCTCTTGGGGAGGCTTTTATTATGTATTCTGAGTTTGTATGCTTTTATTAACATTTAGCACTTATAATGCATTTTGCATCTGCTCACTGAATGATTATTCTTCATAATGCTTTCTTGCATACAGTAGTGTTTTCCTCTTATTCTTGCAGGAAAAAAGAGTGAGAGACTTTGGCCTAACACCTAAATAACTGTAGTTGCAATATTTTAATATTCCTCTGAAGTTGTATCACCCATTAGAAACAGGTGAAACCACCACTTCGAAGAGCAGAATCGTAACAGATGGATTATCACAAAAATTGCAGTTGTTTCCTCTGTAACTGGCCTATACGAGCTCAGTTTTGTACAGGCAATAGTTTTCTTGTTCAAAAGGCCCTCAGGTCTTCTAGGAAAAAGTCTAAATATATAATTTTTAATTAAATTTTAATTGAAATTTACAAATTTTCCTCAGAACTTCTTGAGAAAGAAGTTTTGTAAATATGTTTGTGCTCCATAAGTCCTTTTGTTCTAGACAGGTTAGGTGACATCACTCAAACATACTATCGTTGAAGGTTCCCACCCAAGTACTTCAAATCAACAGGGGTAAGCTGGACCAAATCCACAGCCTACTGTAGCCCTTAAGGCAAACTCAGGATCTACAGGAGCAGTAAATTCCAAAGCAGAAATGATTCACTGCTTAAGGCACAACATACAGATTCTGGTTCAATAACATGGATAAATGCAAGGCCTGATGCCCAATTTACAGCCATATTACCAACACAAGGTATCTCTTGGTTAAATAGAATGTAGCTGAGCCAAATTGCAACATAACATTATTTTGTGCAGACTTCTTACACCATTGTTGCATGCTCTGGTTCTATTCAGTAAAATACCATACTCTTTGACCTTTTGGAGAATGTATTGAACTTTCTACTCAGTAGAGAAATGTCAAAGTAAGAATACTGCTGGAGATGCCGGGATTTCACTCATGGATTTTGAAAAAAAAAGTCATGAAGTTGTTCAGCTCTCTTTCTCTCTCCATCTCACTTTTTGATAGTATTAATGATGGCAGACATTCATCATACGGCAATATTATCTCAGCAGACTGAGTGGACTTGGAAATGGAGCAGTGGTTTCTTGCAACATGGTTTGAACTCATTCTCATGAGAAATCAAAGCAAGCACTTTTTCTCATGCTGATACATGAAATACGCTAGATAAACCTAATGATGAAAAAAAGGCTAATGTTTACCTAGAACATAAAAGTAGGTAGTTAAGATGAGATATACTGGGAAATTATTCCAAAAAGAACTAAAAATAACACTTTTCTTTTAAGATTCTAATATGCAATGCTTAATTATCCTGTACGAAATTCAAATGTACTTAGGCTAAAATGTGTAAAAAGAAGTATTTCTAAATTGAATTATTTATCTGTGTTTAGCAAAAACATATAACAGACTCCATAATTTCTGAAATTTGTCTATCTGAACTATTCACATGAAATTGTATATATATATATATATTAAAATACTACTGTACAAAGAAGTTGTAAAATGTTGATTTCACCAAGGACTTTAACACATTATATGCACTGTGAAAACTGCTTTACACGTCTGAAGGTAAAATACAGTTATTCTGGTCAACCTAGATGCTAAAGGGACCAACAATAATACAAAGAACAAAATTTTGCATAATTATATGAGTTAAGGTCATTCAATTTTTTATTAGCAGAGAGTCATTACAAAAGTGAATGAATTAATGAATTAATGATTTTTATTTTTTTTTTAAGACCATACTACTCAGTCAGCTGGAATAACTATACAAGACAAGGAAAGACATGAAAATCCTTACAAATCCTTAAGATTGAGAGAAAATGAATATGAATATTGTAATATTTATTAAGCTATTGACCCTTGCAAGGTGGGTTAAGTATTCTTGTTATCTTAATCATCTGAAGAAACTGCAGAAACTACTGTAGTGGACTGAGGGCAGACTGCAGACAAAAGTATATTTGAGGAATAAATTGATATAAATAATCTGATTTCATTTTGATAATTTTGGTGATCCTTTGCTGAGTTTTTGCTATACATGTTTCCTAAGGAAGTTGTACTATTATTGACATTTTCTCCTTTGATATCATTAAAAATCTATGTCCTCTAACTGGATAAACTTCTTAAATTAGGCAGTCGCCTGAAGAAGTTATTAATATATATACATATGTATTTATGTATTTGTTTGCATCCAATCTCATATAGTTTTGCTTTTGTTTCTTGCAACAGGTTTTGCTTCTGTTCTTTATCTCATCAAATAAAACGAGGTCTTAAGTTACATGTTATGCATTTTGCAAATTTTCCTTTTTTATTCTTGAACTAACATCTTTTTCTTTCAAGATTAAATGGATTAATTTTGTAGTTTGAAAATTCTGTCCATTGCTTTCCAAGAAGAAAAACAGAGACTTCATTAATTAATTTATTCATATAAGCTGTGATTTTTCAGCAGAAAAAAATAAAATAATTGTTTTTCTGCAAAACATGTACGAAAATTAATAAAGGAAAAAAATGTTATTGAAATTTTGGCACAATGTGCATACTATTTTCAGTCATTTATTACATGTGCGCCTTCCAGAAATCTACATGTGTATCTGATGCTTTCAGTGTCATATGACAGCATTCACTCTTCATATGAAGTGCCAGGTGGGAGCTAACTTCTGATTAATTAATTCTTCTACAGGGCATAAACTTGGTTTGAGCTACATATTCTTCATTTAAAACATGCTAATGACTACAAAACATTTTGTCATCATTTTGTAATTTTGCCCATTGTAGCAATTATTATTTTAATTTAAAAATTGATTTTGAATTAATAAACATAGTAGTAATTCTAGCACTGCAATATAACAAGCACTGAGAGATTACAAAGTTAACTGGATAAAATTAAAATGACATGAAATACCATTCTGAGACTCAAGAAAGAAAGGAATGAGCTCCTTGGAAAAGATGGGGAAAAAATATTACCAGCTTGGAAAGAAACATAATGGTGAAAAAAAAAATATTAAAGAGAGTGGTACCTTAACAAACCAAAGAGTAAGAGGAAAATAAAACATTTTGTTGCTGTTTTACATACATTTTTCAGCAGATTGTGAAGCACTTGAAGAGGGATTTTAAGGTCAGGAACTCCTAAATATTTATTTTTACCATTTTACAATGTTACCGTTATCACTGACAGAAGCCCGCAATATTTCTTCAGGTAGATATGGAAGATTATGGGAGACTATATGTGAGACCTGTGCACTCAGCTTTATTATTCTTTAATATTCTTTATTATTCTTTAATTCTTCAACATTATTTTTCAGTTAAGGTTGCTTTCTTCCCTAAAACATGAGACCATATTCATCCCATTTATTCCTATCAGTTATAGGGGAGATTGTAATTAATTTTCTGACTTATCAGTTGCTTTTTTCAGCAATTTCGGTGTGAATAAAGAGTCTGTTAATACTTCATGTTTCCTGGTGCCGAGTATAGAGACTCCACAAGTGCAGTGTACACTTTTTATAATCTCTACCAAAAGAGAAGAGAAACCCTGAGCAATGTAAGTAATCAAAGTGGAAAAGAAATCAAAACAAGAGGAGGACTTGAATAATCATGATAACCTGGCAATGCTTCATGGTTTTTTTTCTGAAAGAAACTTATCTGGTTTTGTATCATCTTTGGTTCTCCCACTGTGCATCTTATTCTTTTCTTCACATTTCTTTTTTTAGGTTTGCTCATTTTTCAATTTCTTAGGCAGTTCGGAAACTCATCTCCTAACCATTCATTCCTGCAAACCTCCCCGCAATGTACTTCGTTTCAATTCCCTGCTGTCTACAACATACTTTATCCCACAAGAAAACAGGAACAAAATGTTACTGGCCTGTGTTTTTACAGCCAATTCTTATAAATCACTTTCCATTGTGTTATACAACACAAAGTACAGTACATCATCTTCAAGAACAAGAAGGCTTCTTCTCAACTATTTTTAACAGATGTCTGTTTGTGTTCTCTTTTCACCGTCTTTCTGCAACTCCCCTGCTATCTTTCTCACAGCAGAGATTTTTTTGTCCATGTGGTCAAAATCAATTGAAGTAGTGGATTGTATTTTGAAAATCTATTTGCTGAATCTGTGATGGTTGGGTGTAGGGTTTTTTTACATTTTTTTAAGATTACAAAAATATATGTAAGCTAGTACACAGTGTGTTAAAAAGTTTCTTTAAGCTTATGTATTTGATTTTTTTAATAAGTGGTATTTTGAAGTGTTATTCCCACCTTGTCAATGTCACACTTTTGGACGAATAAAAAACTGACTGAATATTGAATAAATGAATATATATATACGCGTTTATATAAACACATTTTGCTGCTTTTAGATAACACTGACAAACAAATAAGAGTACATGGTCCTAACTTGAAGTAGATAGGTATATCTTGTAACTCAGAATAGTATATGTAAAACCTCTTTGAAAGAAGGCTTCCAATATGGCTTATTTTCTTGGCAAATTCATTGTCTTCTTCCTATAAGATTTTTTTTATCTATTTTCTTTACACTTTCATACTAATGAGATTATTGAGTACATTTTTCCATTTTCTTGTCATTTCTAGCTCTGCTTATGTGATTTTCTGAACATAGTGATTACCCAACACAGAGCTTAACTATTTTCTCATTTTAGATCTCAGTCATTTCATTTTTTGTGATGTCTTCATCAATGTCAGTTTGTTTTCAACTACTAAAAACTAATTTCAACTACTTAAAAGCTAATTGCCTCACAGAAAACCACTCTGGAACTTTATCTTATGAAGCAAACTTATGGTAATCTATACTTTGTCTTGTCTATGAAGTGGACTCATGCAGCTTCTCTCCTTTATGGCTTTCTCATGAAAAATTTTCTCATTTCTAAATAAATGCTGACTTCTATAACCCAGGATTTAGGAAACAGCAAGGAGTTTTGCTTTATGAGGTTGCTATTACGGCATTTTATTCAGTGATATAAGTGCTGAATAGTGCTTGAATTAGAGTGAGCTATTGCAGTTAAGAAATTAGCAACTGTCTCTAAAAGGCTGAAAAACCTAAATGACAGGCACCAATTAGGCAGTGCCTGTACTTAATTTTTATCTCAAATTCATGACATTGAAAAAATGGAAACATTTCCTTTCCACTTTGATATTTTTATTCCTACTATTTCCAGCTCTTCCTGACCTCTTCACACCTATAATGTTAACCAACAATGAACAAAACAAGAGATGGAAGCACCTGAAATTTTATTTCCTTTGACAAGTAGAATTGTTTGTTGACTTACTGAGCATGTTCACAAGAAAGCCTGAATATGCAAGTGTGAACTGAAGTTGGACTGCTGCTTTGATGAACTACAGCAAGTTTATCACAGAGACACCTCTGAAAGCACCCTCCCATGTTTTGAAAGACCATACATGAAAAGCTTGTGGAATTTATACATGGTGACAGCTAGTATTTGAAAAGCACAGGAAGATAGGTACAATAACTGAAAACCATGAATATGACTCAGTGTTAAGAAAATAAAGACAAAAATAATTTAACAAATAGATTCTATTATTCTGCCATGAATTCTATTCTTCTAGCCATGCATTATTTCAGCCACAGGTATGATTGACCACAAATATTTTCTTTAGTTCTGCTAAGTTAGGAGTACCAGAAGTCCTGTATCCCATTTTGATAGATTCTTCCTGCTTTCATGTTCAGATCACTACATTAAACTTGCACTGATAGCATTCATTTGGGGCATGGGAAGAAGGGTGGTTGAGATACTTTGGTAAGTCTATTATATAAAGTGCCAAATAAAGAAGAAAATTACAGTTGGGTTGCCAGGAGCTGTTAGCAGTAGATGGAAAAGTAGGGATGATGGTTGTTAAGAGGGGTATACGTTTCATTGAACTTGAGATATCTGTAAAGTAGGCGTGTACATTTAATCAGTTAATTTCTCTGAATGTCTGTTTCTCTGAAATGACCACAAGGAGATATAGACATAGGGCCTAAAGATAGCCGAGATAGGTCCTGGTCTTGGTTTCCTTTTCACTGGTTTTTTTAGCTTTACAGAAAGCATACTATGTATGCATCAACACTAGCTTTTTTTGTGTCAACCACTGTTGGGTATTAGTCTATTCTAGATTTTTTCATTTGGAAAAACTGTGTCAACTTGCACTGTTTATATGCAGTCTCAATGAAGCCATATTTTCCCCTTCTGGAGGCAAATAATATACTTTCAAAATGTGCTAATTACTGTTAGTGTCATTGAAAATATGATAGTCTATATTTATACTCAAATACCGTGTTTATAGCTTGACTTTTTAAATTTTATATTCTTAGAACTAAATGCAGCCTCCCTTTTCCTTCCTCCCCCACACACATTGGTCCAGAACTAATGAGAAATGAATAAGCTTCCAGAAATGCAATATAAACTTCTGCACACTTTATATCCTATTCTTCCAGCTGTTGCCAAGACAAGACTAAACCTCTTTAGAACATGTAGCCTTAATATATAATCAACTGGAAGAGGTTTACTGCAAATGCTGCACAAAGTGACTGTTAAATTTACTAGATACTAAACTTCTCATGGTTTTCACCTATATCCCTCACTTGTGCATTGCCATGGCTTGGAAATTTATGATCAAGAGCTGTTGCAGTTCCAGAATGGGACTAGTGTAACGCTGGTGTATGTATACACTTCACTGAGCTAAATCCTGCATTTAGAGATTAAATGGAGCATGTAGGAAAAACAAAGGTTTTATGTTATTACTCTTGGCACATTATATAATAAGATACAATATAGCAATACTGCAGCATTGGAATGTGTTCATCATGTACTAGAACAGATCTAAAAAGAGAAGAAAAAAAAAGAAAAAAAGAACAATATTTTAAAATAGTTGTTCTTACATAATATATCTCAAATGCCATTCTCAGTTATCTCAAAGCAATGATACAATAACCACCATCTTTCTAGGGTCAACCAGTGTATGTGCTTCGCAGGTTTGTTGCTAGATTGCACTGGTATTGTAAATTTGCATCCCCTTAAACTGACTGAATTATGACAGTGTCCTCTGAGGTGGAACAGTCTTATTCATTACTTATAATGGGCTTTCAATTACAGGTATGTAGACTACAGTTAAAAAATACAGTTTAGGTTATTTCTTCAGATATTTATTTTTCCTAGAAACTTTCAATATAAAACGGTACAAAGAGAAATGATGTTAACTTCCTGCTAGGTGGACCATTTGCCCAAAACTATCAGGAGCAAACCTGGTCTAAGTGGTCTTCCATAAAGTACTATAGTTGAAGATGAAAGCCGGGAGTTCCTACTGATATTCTGTTGTGTTATAACAACTGAATTTAGAGAATCTGCCTGCTATAGTCAACGTAGGCTGTGGCCTAGCCTATGCATTAACAGTACATACAACTTAGTAAGAGGAGCTGACTATAGTTGTAGTTGTCCACAACTCTACTACTGGCCTTGCCAGACCCCTGAAAGATAAGATGATTTCTTCTACTGCTGCCAGAATGTTGAAGAGTATGTTAGAGGTTATTCATAACTAGCAAGACTATGGTTCACACCAAAACCAACAATAAATAGTAAATCTCTTCCTCTCTATCAGTTTTACCTTTCAGCCAAATGTGTTTCCATCTCATGGGAATATCTGTGATATTCTCACAGGAATATCTCAGGCAAAAATAGACCCTTGTATATTATAATGGCACATTTAAAAGCTATTTATGCAGTGCATGTATAAATGGAACAGCGATTATCATCCTCATATCAAAGTGTTATTTTTGTTCCATTTATATACATGGCATTTTAAAGTTTGTGGGCAAAGTGTGTGTGTAAGGAAAGAGAAAGTAATTCAGCTCTCTTCTTTTATCTTGCTCATGCAAAACTCTAAATTAATTAAAAGGGACTTTCTGCAGTAGATGTATGCTCCAATTTTTCACCATTACATCCACTGTATCAAGGCACAGTTACACAGTAAAAAGCTTCTGCAACAGAATTCACCATGAACAAAACAAAACACCACAAAATTCTCACAGCTGCTTTTATATGGGCTTAAGTTCTTCAGCCTCACAAATTATTCCATAATAAAATAAAAGATTTCATGCTTTGTTAACATGGCAATTATTTTTTTCATTGGTTTGTAATCTTAGTAACTTTTTCTTATCACAAATGGTGAGAGAATTAGTGACCAAAAAGTTTCAGGAAGGGAATGGGTATGTAAACACTATAATTTTCTAGAGAAGAGAATGAAATAGGGAGTAAAATATACTAATAGATTATATCCAGTCACAAGAAATTTTGAAAAGCATAAGAGAAAAAGTGTGAAAATAAAAGGCTACAATGATGAGAAAGAAAGAGAGGAAAGGAAGAAGAAAGGCACTGAAAAACAGGGATTTAAGTTATTTGGAAACAAAGTTAAGGCTGGGGAGCACTTCCATTTCTGACTCCCACACAAAGTACTTCCTATGTATCACAAACCAACAGCCTACAATGGTGGTGATAAGTTTAAATCCACAGGAGGGATGGAGGTAAGAGAAATGAGGAATAGTGTAGGAATAATGTACTACACATCTACCCATCTTAAACTGATAAAATCAAGTCCACTCTCACTATTAAAAGCTAGGTTTTATATAGGATAAAAACCCAAACAATTCATATAGTTATTTTCTTCACCTTTTCGATTTATTTCTTTTGAAGTTAGTGCCTAAGATTTACTGTTCCCTGTCACCAGTGTTCAGACTATAACAAAGGAGAAATGATGGAAGGAAGACAGCACGATCTAAAACCTTGTCTTTGGATGTGGAATGTAACTGAAAATAAGAAGTCTGTAATTTCAACTTTTCCACAGTTTTTCATTTTTTAACACTGAATGAATATGGAAACATCAAATCACTTATTGTAGTTGAAGTTCCTCTTTTACTTTATTGTATGTAACCTAAGACCATTGTTTTTTTTCTGATGATGATGTGCCTTTGTTTTGCTGACCGTGAACAGTTAGAAAAAATATGTAAGGAGAAGACAATGATGCAACTAGGTTTTGCAGGGAGAAAATCAGAAGGGCCAAAGTCCAGCTAAAATTTAACTTGGCTGATGTAGTAAAAGTCAGTAAAAAATGTTTTTAGAAGTACTTGAAGAACAAAAGGATGACTTAGGAAAATCTCCATCTTTGTCTGAATATGAGAGGAAACACAGCAGTGAAAGATGAGGAAAAGGCTGAGACATTAATGCTTTCTTTGCCTCAGTCCTTTTTAGTAAGACTAATTGTTCTTGATCTGCTGAGCTGGAAGACAGACAGAGCAGAATGTAGCCCTTATAACCAAAGGGGAAATGATTAGTGATCTACTACATCACTTGAACATGCTATTTTCTATGGGATTGGACAGGATCCACCCAAGGGTGATGAAAGAGTTGGCAGAAGTGATCACCAAGCCACTTCTAATAGTTTACAAGCAGTCACAGCTAACTTAGAATGCCTCAGTCGGCTAGAAGATAATGAATGTGATACCAATAGACAAGAAAGGCAGGAATGAGGATCCTGGCAATTGCAGGCCTGTCAGTCTGACTTTGGTGCTGGGGAAGGTCATGGCACAAATCATCTTGAGTGACATCGTATGATATGCACAGGGCAGCCAGGTGGTCAGGCTCAGCATAGGTTTCTGAAAGACAGGTCTCGCACAGCTAACCTAATCTTCCATAACAAGGTGACACATTTTGTGGACAAGGGAAAGGGTGGGAATTTGCTTTGATTTTTAGCAAGGTATGCTGTTTCTTACAGCCTTCACCTGGAGAAAACTGGTTGGGTTGCTCATTGGTTGGGTTAAAAACTGGCTAGGTTGCCAGGCCCAGAGGGTCAGTGAGAATGGAGTTCAGTCTGGCTGACAGCTGGTATCAAGTGGTGCTCTTCTGGGATCAGTACTGAGGTGGTTTTGTGTAATATTTTTATCGGAGATATTGATGAGGGGATAGAGTGCACTCTCAGTATGTTCGCAGATGACTCCAAGTTGGGAAGAAGTGTTGATCTGCTTGAAGGTAGGATTGGATCACAAGATTGTAGAGGGATGTAGATAGGCTAGACTGATGGACCATGTGCAATTCAAAGCAAACTGATGAGTCTTGCACTTAGGTCAAGCAGCAGTATAGTCTAGGAGCTGAGTAGCTGGAAAGCTGCATGGCAGAAAAGGAACTGGAGATACTGGTCACAAGATGGCTGAACATGAACAAGTAGTATGTCCAGGTAGCCAAGAAGGCCACTGGCATCCTGGGCTGCGTTAGAAATAGTGGGGCTAGCAGAAATAGGGAAGTGATTGTTTTTCTGTACACCACACTGGTGAGACTGCACCTTGAGTTCTGTGTTCAATTTTGGGTCCCTCACTACAAGAAAGATATTGACCTGCTGGAACATGTTCAGAAAAGAGCAACAAAACTGGTGAAGGGACTAGAAACAAGAATTTTGTGCAGGGAGGGAGGAGCTGGAGCTGTCTGAAGAAAACAAGGCTGAGGAGAAACTTCATTACTTTCTACAACTACCTGAAAGGAGGCAACGTTGAGCAGGATGTCATTCTCTTTCCTCTGGTGGCAAGTGATAAGAAAGGAGGAAATGGTCTCAAGTTGCTACAGGGAGGTTTAGACTAGATATTAGGAAGTATTTCTTCATGGACAGTGGTTATGCATGGACACTTTTCAACAGCTCCACATCTTTCCTATATTGGGAGCTCCAGACCTGGACACAGTACTCTAGATGGGGCCTCAAGAAGGTAGAGTGGAGAGGGACAATAACCTCCCTGGCCCTGTTGGCCATTCCTATTCTGATGGAGTCCAGGATAACACTGGCCTTCCAAGCTTTTGGATCATGTTCAGTTTTCCATCCGTCAGGACCCCAGGTCCTTCTCTGCAAGACTCCTCTCAAATTGTTCTCCCAGTCTGTATACATATCTAGGACTACTCCAACCCAAGGGCAAAATCTTGCACTTTGCTATGGTGAACCTCATTTGGTTCACGTGGGCCCACCTTTTGAGTTTGTCAAGGTCCCTCTGGTTGGCATCCCTTCCTTATAACATGTCAAACTCACCAGTAAGCTTCATGTCATCAAAAAACCTGCAGAGGGTGCACTCAAGCCCATCATCGATGTTATTGATGAAGACATTGAACTTAATAGTTGAGCTTGACAAACTTAGGATTTTTAAAACAGTAATGATTTTATAAGTCTATGAAGTAGTGACCACATTCTTTAAAATATCAAAGAAATAGATAAAATAAACCACAACTCATCCAGACATGGCTAGTATCTGAAAATACACAGTAGCTACTTAGTCTCTAGAAAGTCTATGAATGCGTTCTTAGGAAGCCTGTGCAAATGCTTTGTTGAGTAGTAGTTCAAAACAGTAATATAAAATAGTACCTAGCAAGTGTAGCAACTATTATTAGGAAACTTACTTTATAAACAGTTTTAGAGCATTTCATTATAAAAAATATATTAAAAAATGGTGAAATTCACACATACAAAGGAAGGAAGAAATAAGAATCTAGCAGAAAGTTAACACTGTTCAGGAAAAAAAATAAAAATAAAAAGACATTTAGTATAGTAACAAGTCATTCTCAAAATACAGATCTGTTTAAACAAAAACTCTCCATGACATACTTTTAATTCCCAGTTCTTAACTATGCTGCTAGTTAACAGCTTGATCCCAGTGTAAAAAAAATGCAGTTCATAACCTTGTAAATGGGATGTTAGACACTATCTCAGCTAATGGCTGTGAAATTAGTGATGTTGCAGCAGCATGCCAAATGTAGAAGGGAAAGAATGAGAGAAAAATCATAGCCTGCCCATATAAATGGGCAAGTATATCCTGCATTACTCCTACTGCAAAATCACTATCACCAACACAGGACCAGGAGTTTTCAAACTGGTATTTTCACTGATACAGAAGAAGCAAACAAAACCAAATTAACCTGAAGCATTTTGAAAATGTAAACACATGAAAAAGAAATCATCTTCAGTTTCATATTAAAAATATTTTTTCTCATTCTACTTCACTAGTCAGTTTGGAAAATTAAGTATCCCTGCTTTTCAACTGTCATCTTGTTTTTTTAGACACAATATCCTTTTCTGCATCTATATAGAATAACGCTGAATAATTCAGTATTTTATAGACAGTATAGTTCAACTCTCCAGATTTGATCTCATTCCCGAAAGAATCAGCAGCTTTCTTGACTTTTTTTTTTTTTTTTTATTTCCTATTTTTTTTTAATTAGACTCCTTGGAGCCTTTCACAGAGACTCTTGAGGCAGAGTCTTGATCTCACAGTTCTGGTTTCTGGGTAGGGGCTATTTCTGTTCATATTAATAATGTATGAAGCAATACCAATATTGACTTCTTCTATTTATAATGGCTTTAAAGTGCTCTAATAATTACATTGTGGTATTATCTTTAATCTTTATTACTTACCCCCAAACAAGCCCCGGTAGTATGTAATTTAGCTTGGAGCAGGCTCCAGGGAGACCTCTTTTTAGCCTTCTAGTACTTGAAGGGAACGTACAAGCAGGAGGAAAACAACTTTTTACAGTCTGGTAATGGCAAGACAAGGGGAAATGTCTTTAAACTAAAACAGGGTAGATTTAGATTAGATGTTAGGAAGAAATGTTTACTCAGAGGGCGGTGCGGCTGCCCAGAGAAGCTGTGGTGCCCCATCCCTGGAGGTGTTCAGAGCCAGATTGGATGGGGACCCTGGGCAGTCTCAGCTGGTGGGGGGGGGCAGCTCTACCCACTGCAAGGGTGGCTGGAATTAATGATCTTTAAAGTCCTCTTCAGCCTAATCCATTTTATTATTCTATAATTCTATATTCTATTTCATTATTCTGTGATTATTCTATGATTCTATGACATGATTACAGTGAAGATTTTCAATAAGCATGCAAGGATGCACCACTAAACAGCACTGTAATAGTTGTTGTTGGACTTGCTTGAGATAAAGTAGTTTAGATTTCCTGATATAGTTTAGTCAATTTAATACACAAAATCTCAATTTTTTTTTTCCTACTGTCTTATTTGCTGAATACATAGAAGCAGAGATGGTACGTGATGTACTTTTTCTTCTATTTTTTATTCACCTGAAGAAAGGAGAGGAAGAAAGCAGAGGCAGGTGGAGAAGAAAGCAGCATTCAACATTTATGAAGGAACCTATTACCTTATGAAAAAAAGGTAATAGTTTAAAACACATAAAATAGTTTGAAAGAAACCTGGAAAAAGGATTTAAGTTCTCTACTACCAGTGTCCCTTGATACCCGGCTGGTTTCACTGCGGTGTCATGTAACTGTGAGACATTCTGGCTACAAATCTGCCAGCTCTTCCAGCAGCTCTGTCAGGTTTAGTGAGACCATTCATGTGAGGAAGGTCTTGCAGAATCGGATTTGGACAGCAGAAAGTGATGCAGAGGAAATGTGTCATGAAGGAGCACATATTAGCAGGTGTTATTTTTACTTAAGTCATATTTTCCCTTCTTTCAGTGTATGATTTAAACTAAACCATATCTCTCTCGGCTACATCTGACATTTTCTCCCAGCCTTCCACTCAACACTTTAATATAGAAAAAGATGCAGTTCTAAGCATATATTATGATGTCACTTGCAATGGCTCCATAAAAAAGCATAAGCTGCTTTTCTGTTTTTCAGATTCATTTTTATCCCCTTTCTAAAATTCAGAAATGAAAAAATAATTTATATGAAAACAGATGGATGAAAAGTTATGTTGGATAGAAAATGTCAGACCAGCTCAGCATTTTCCCAAATGAGCCATGTGTTGCTGTAATAACTGTAAGGAACTCTAGTAGAACCATAAGACATTTGGTCATCATTTTCAAATGTTTTATTTTGAAAAGTTACTTTTACATATGTCAGTTTTTATTCAGCAGAATCATACTTCTTTAAACACTACAGCGTTCCATGAGCATTGGTATTAAATTACTTCAATGGAGAAACATGCTAATGTTCTGGTTTGTATCAATAGTCAGTAGGAATCAATATCTTTGGTTTTAGCAACTGAAGGTAGAGCTGTCAGCTGTCATGCTGACAGCTGGTGCTGTCGGCATATTAAGAAAAGAAAGCCTTTACAGTTCAGCTCATGTTTGTGCATTTCACATAATAATAAATTGCTTGGCTTTGATTTAAATTTGACCTCATTAACAAACCTGCATGGTTCTTTTTCCATGAAGGAATTTGAGCAATATCATTGTGTACAATCTTGCCTCTGCTTCACAGTCTCTGAGCAAAACTAAATCTCCAATTAATTTCATGAAATGTATGTGCTAATGGTTTCACAGAGTTGTTTTCTTTGAAGAAAATAAAATTGACTGCAGCATTTTGTAGCATCGTGAGACCAGAATCATTGTAATCAGGAAGAAACAGGACTGCAGCACAACAGGCACAGAGAAATTATATTTCACATCATTTACTGTGTCAGATATGGCTAGAAAGTAAATCTATTTTTCATTTTGAAAAATGTATAAAAGGTTTCAATTTTGCCTAGAAAATAATTTTTGTCATAGAATTAGTCTAACCAAGTATTCCTGAACAGCTGTATACTACATCAAAATTTCAGAGTTTGTATCAAAAAGCTGCTTAGCTTTCATCATTAACTCATAATGCAACATAAACGAGCAGTGAAAGATCATATCTGAATCCTACATTCAATATGCTGTAGTTATTTTAAAACACCGAAAAGAATGAATTTCAAAGTTGTAGTAATAAGTACCTTGGAAGCAGCTGTAAAATCAACTTTGATGTTTATTGTTATGATTGACTAGAGGGGTTACTCTGAGTGTAGAAATCAAGTCACTCCCTATTTAATGACAACAAAATACAGCTCTTTATCCTATTTTGAAACTTAGTTTTCTCTAAGTAATAATTTTGACTAACAAAATGGAAACATAATTTTTACATTGTGTGTTTGCATATGTGAAATATCTCATTCCATTCTTAGATTAAATTTACTACTTCAATGTACATATTCTCAGAGAAGCAAACTGCATCAATATTAAATATATCACAGTTAATATTCTAGCTTGATAAACAAAATTCTTCTGAGTTTCTGTGTTTTGATACTAACAGCTTCAAAAAATATTTTTATCTGAACTTTAAAAAATTTTTGTTCACATAATGTGCAGACAACTCAAGCCAAGCAATTCTGTACTGCCTGTTTAACAGCAGTATCATTAGCATTAAGAATGTGAGCAGGAAAATTGTTTTTATTTTTTGTCACACATAGATGACTTTCTCACAAACACCAACTTGCAAACACATGCACACACAGATCACTTTGGAACAGAATGCCATAAAAACTCATATATAAAGACATACATATTCAGATACAGTTGCATATTCCCAGTGAGAATATATATAAATTATCTTATGGGAGGCCTAAACTGCTTTTGGACATAAAACATTTAATACCCATTAAGGTTATATATATTCATTATGGAGATGCTTGTTACTTCATATGTGGGTATGTACATACTACTGTCTGTACAAAAGGATATTCATTCATTCATAGCATTTTTAAAAAATCAAGTCATCTCAGATAGTTTGATGGTTGGACTAGATGATCTTAGTGATCTTTTCCAACCTTAACAGTTCTGTGATTCTACGAATACATATTAAAAAAGAAAAAAGAAAAAAGAAAAAAGAAATAATTAAAGGAAGCAGTACTCAAGTGTCAAGCGAAAACCAGATAAATATCATTTAAGTATTCATTTAGTGTGTGATAGTCCACTCAGAAAAGTCAGTACTGATGCTGATTCTGACACCGTCCAAATCTGAACTATATTAACATTTCACAGCTCTACTTTCTCCTTTAATATCATGGTTTAAAAATTCTTCAGATCTTGTTTCTAAATAGAAATAAGTGGAAAAAGAACAGACTGAAGTAACATAATTTAGTGACATCATTCATTATTGTAGGCATAAATAAAATGTGAAGAGAATGTGAAAAAAGGATTGTCATTTCAGAAAGCCAAATGCTTTTATTTTTCCTTTTTCTTTTCTTGCTTTTTTTTTTCTTTTTTCTTTTTCTTCTCCCCATAGGGATAAATGATTCAGTCTTCTTTCTTGTGTAGCATTTTGTTTTATGGTTTTAAGAACCTCTCATTCACTGGAACAATCCTAATGCTTACATAAAAGGAATCAAGGAATTATTTTCTTCTGAATATGAGAGAAGCATCATTGTCAAAAAATCCCCGCTTTCTTTTCCTGACTGTTCTCTGTATGACTTTGCAAACCTGAAATATTTACATCATGACAAAAGCTGTGATAAAATTCCAGAAATTTTACAAGAGGTTCTCTCAAAAATTTTCCACCTCAGTTGACAAGATGTATGATATTCCCTGAGCATACCAGCTTTCCTTCCAAAGAATAAAATGTTTCTACTTACTGCCAACCCACCTGACTCTACCTGATTTAAATTTCTTTCCAAATCCATCAGCCTTTACATACAAAACCCTAAATCCATTCCTTCTTTCTCAAATTAATATGCATTCCTTTACCTGCCAAATCACGAAACACAGTTTGACGGACCTAAAACGCACTGCAGAGGTATTTCTCAATAGAAGCATGGAGGGAGTTAATTCCATGAATTATGGTCTTGTCACATGATGTAGAGTCTGTAAAGCAGAGAATGAGATCTCATCTCACGTGCATGGATTTCTTCTGACTACCAGTGATCTGTGCAGATGACGGACTCTGGCATAAAAGTGCCACAATTTGGAATGCTTCTCCAGTGATGACAAGGAAACAGGGGCAGTGGATGCCAAATAGCCACTTTGAACTACAACCTCTAGAAAATTCAAAAAGCATTTTTCCTCAACATGTGTATTGGGAATATTTCCAGCTGAAGATAATCTTTGTACTTGATTAGCGTATTCTAAAAGCATAGAATGAAAGGTATTATTACAAATAATGAAAATAAAGGAATGAGATAAGTTTTTCCCCTTCATCTCCCCCTCATCTTCTAAGATTATAACCTCTAAACAGGCAGGTGAGATTTAAAACCCCTTTCTCTTTCATTGCTGTTTTGCTGAAAACTGTGATCAGTCTAAGGAAATCTATACTACTATGCGGGATGATTACAAATGGTGGAAAAATAAACTCTACAGAGTAAGATTGTACCAAAGCCACCTCTGGGTATTTAAAAAAACCTGATTACTTTAGAGAAAAAATTGCAGAATCAGCCTGGGTTACTTTGAATAACTGTAGCTGTTAACACAGCAGATAATGTCATTGTGAGGAGTACAGTAAGGGAACAAAAGCAAAATCATGTCATAAACAAAAAAAGAGGGAAAAAGGACATTGAAAGCAAAAAATGGATTACAGAGAGAATTTTATAAAGTCAGAAGAGAAGGACCTAACCTCATCTTAGTCCACCCCACCTAGATGTGAGCACTTAATTAACCATCCTTAAGTAGTAAAATAGTTTGTGGCTTCCCTGCACAGACAATCAAAGGCAGCAGATGCCTTCTAAGCAGTGGTATTATCATAGTTCAAGCCTGATGCTTCTTGCAATAGTCACTTTAGTGAGCACATTTTGAACTTCAAGTGCAGAAATTCATCCTCCTGAAAAAGATAATCTGAAGATCTCCACCTCCTGAGAATGTGGGCCTACTGATGCAGGTGTGTGGTGGGACAGTTCCTCCTATTTAAACAATGTGAAGAGAAAGAAAACAAACCTTAAATGGAAAGCCTAAATTTGAATTCAGGAAGATTCAAAACAATATGAATTTATCAGTGACTTCACTTGACTGCTGGAATACAAAGTACATAATAGCTGTTTAAAATTTACTCTTACTAGAGTGGAGCCATTATGTCCTATCCTCAAATCACTGAAGTAAACATTAGCGTTTGCTTATGTTTCCCAAATTTAAGCATCATTCTGTACCTAAAATATAATATCTTAGTACAATTATGATCTTATGCTAACAGGTCAAAGGGAATGTTTTCAATTTTCCAACCATGGTAATCCAAACAGACACTTATGGACAACAGTTTTCCAATTGAAATTCATCTGGATATGTACATACATATGCAGTTTACATATACTAGCCCTATCACAATACATCTGATTTATAACACTCCTATTTACATTACAGATAATTATAACTTTATTTTCCTTTCATGTCCTCACAGGATGCAAACAATTTAGCTGATGTTCTGAACACTGACTTATCTCTTCCTTTTAGTGATGATAGATGAAAAAAAAATGACCTATTTTTATGGTGTAAATATAAATATTTATATGTATTTCCCAGAATCCGTTTTTATTGCTTTCTAAGCACCTCTGGTATCATCCGTTTTCCTCATTTCTTAAATCTTATTGTTCAAGTCTTCCATTTCCTGTATAAAATAGCTATAAGTGGATTAAAAGACGAGCATTAAAGATAAAGTGCATTCAGGATAATCAGATGATGAAATGCTAGCAAAATACAGGGCTGATACTCTTAGATGCAATTTATCTCTTTATAAACAAATTTGATCCTTCCAGGAGATACCTAAAAAAAACCCAAACATTTACATGAAAACTGTGGAATTCCTTGAGAAATGTTGCAGCTTGGAAAATGTTACATTTTCACAAGAGATTTTCTCGTGTAGTCTGAAGGAAAATAATGTGCAAACAGATAATTTGCAATTAAGTATAATTTTCAGCTCTTTGAAATATACATTTTTAGTAATTCAAAAATTACCAGAACAAATGAGTGTTTTTGATTTTGTCTTTCAGCCTTGACCAGAATAAAATATGAGATATTCAAATAAGATGTGAATATTCAGAAATCCATATTTTAAAAACAGTTAAATATGGAATAATCTGTTCTTCTACGTTAGCCTTCCTTGGATAACTCATCAATGCAGATTAGGTGCAGAAGCCTAATCATGTTTGTAAAATATTTAAAAATGTTAGTCACAAACGATTTTAAAACTTACACTGTGTCCATTGACACACTTTTATCTATTCTAGTAGACACAATCTATTTTAATGTAGGGTCATGCATTGTATTCAATTACAGGAGATATAATATAATCTCAGGGACTATACTTTACAATGTATTACAGACATGAAAGCTACATTAAGTTTTATTAAAGTTAAAAGTCATGCCTCGCAGAGCTAGAAAAGGGTAATATTAATTGTGCTCTCTTACACATACCTCCTGCAACTGCATATAATTTTTTTCTCCAATACAGACTCAATGCACACTGCTCATTAAATGACTATCCTGTACTTTACAGTGCTTAATACAGGGTCATACTTACTGCATTTTATTTAGATCTACTTTGAAGGCACAATTTGTCAATCATTGCAGGAATTTCAGTGATTATCTCTACAGCACAGAAGTGTGCAAAAAAGTCTTTCTTATTATTTCCTCTCCATATATTTAATGAGATTAGGATTTTATGAATTACTAACTAGACAAAAAAGAAGCATTAAAGCAAATACTTCTTCCAACATTGGGTAACCAGCTCAAGATGCCTAACATCTATTTTTGAAAGTACTTCCACTTTCAGAGATGTATTCAGTTCTTTGAGCAGAGCAATCCCAAGATCAAAGACTAAGCAATCTTATTTAGATGATTACGTTAGATTCCTGGGAGATATCAGATAGTTGGAGTCCAGAAACAACCAGTGAGAATTTGCAAAATAGGATTCTTGCCACTTGGCCAAAACTGGATGGATTTTTACAAAGAAACAAATTCTTAATACATTCGTTTCTCAAAATCCCATAATGTTCATTATCCTCTTCCAAATCTGTGTGAGTTCTAAAAAGATTTATGATTCAAGCTCCTTTCTTGAGATTAAATGAACCAAACAAATATGAACTCAGTACTGTGAAAGGTTTATGGGCTGGTTTGGTCCAGTTCTGTGGTCAGGGGGACCCATGGACCAAACACTGGGAAAGGTGAGGAGGGGAAAGCAAAAAGGGTAGGGAAGTGGGCCTAAAAAGCTAACAAACACACACACACACACACACACACACACACACACACACACAAACTAAATACTGGCAATGATCTGACGAGGAAAACTAATTTACTAAGTAAGATATCAAAATGTAGAATAATACAATAGAATATATATTTGGAATTGAAGCAAATAAATCAAGTACAGAGAGACAGTGTCTGAAACCGAAGGCCTCATGGTAAAGCTGAAGGCAAGATGGCTGGGGAACCTCCACTGCTGAGATGACCAGCAAAAAGAGAAAGTTTCGGGATTGCATGCAGTTTTATCTTTCCCTCTGAGTGGAAAATGGGAACTCCAAGTCCTCTGGAGTATGGAGTTCTTCTACTCTTCTGAGACCCAGGTACCCCGAAATTTGATAGTCCACAGAACTCTTTAACTCCCACTTACATGATGTTATGATGTGGAATACCGATAACACAAGTCATAAAACCATGACAATCTAAATAAATTACCTATCTATATTATTTCATATCACACTGTCAGAATGGTAAAAATCTAATAGAATAGTGACTTTAGAAAGTAATCTAGTGACAGGCCACCAAATAACTTTCTACATTGCTAAAAGAAGAATAGCACCATGTACATGCAAATAATGCTTGCCCATCTCATATGCGCTCACCTCTTAGTCTGTTTCCTTCAAAGACTTTCTTAAGTAGTCAAGGAAATTGCATTTGTTTCCTTTCATAGATACAGCACAGTAAGTCTCACTAAGTTACTTGCTGTTAGACTATGCACTGGACTTACAGGAGCTGGAATCCAAAGCATCAAATACCAAACTGTAGCAACACTAGTCTGTACCAGTAAAATACTAATTAAGAAAAATCAGACAGGAAAAAAAAATGAAAGGGAAAAAGTTATGTTATAAGCACTGATACAAGGGAAATCTTAAAGCTGTAATAAACAGATTGCAGTTCATGGAATCATAGAATCTTTAAGGTTGGAAAATATCTCTAAGAACATCTAGTCCAACTGTCTACCTACCATCAGTACTTTCCCACTAAACCATGTCCTTCAGTACAACATCCAAATGTTTCTTGAACACCTCCAGGGACAGTGACACAGTGACCTCTCTGGGCAGCCTGTTCCAATGCCTAATGTGAGGGGTAGATTGTGTTTTTGCAGTGGAATTTTCCAGTATTTTTCTGCATGCCTTACTGAACTTACAACACCCCCCCTCCCTCCCCCTTTTCCATCCCCCTCCCCCCATGCAAACTATTGTGGAACAAAGAAAGTTGGGGTCAAAACTATTGTTTTGATATGAACACAAGATAAGAAGAACATGCAAGGTATTAGAGTAGGATTAAGCAAGCACCAGATAAGACAAACATGCAGGAAGTGTGGAGAAAACTTATCATAAGATAGATAGAACATACTGACACTCATTGGAAACATTAAATATACAAATTACTCATAAAAACTACAGGTTTGTACTGGACCTGGAAATGGACCTTATATAGAAATGTATAATAGCAACTGCATTGGAAGATTGTAAGCCTTAGGTGCTTTGCCAATGAGCAAACACCAGGAGAGCATGAACTGCATGAGGTTTAGGGTACATAGCGGAATGAATTTCACAAACTATTTCGTATTCTCTCCCTTGTCAATAGGGGGCGTGAGCAATAATGAATAAAATTCCCACTATCACTAAGATCTTTGCCTGACCAGAAATTCTTGACTTAGATCATTTCTAACACTAACCACTCCTTCTGAAAAGAATTTTTTCCTATTATCCTACCTGAACCTCCCCTGGCACAACTTGTGGACCATTCCCTCTAGTCTTATCACTAATTATGCTTCTGAACTCCACCTTTTTGGGGTGGGTAGTATTTAGCTTCCATTGGACAACATCTACTATTCAGTAGTAATTCAGTAACCTACCTTCCATATACAAACTGTCAAATAGAGTAGTGGAGGACTGCTTTTTGTGACAACTTCTATTTTTCATTTTACATTTTCAAGGTACACATCTTTTTGGAAGAACATTGCACACATAAAACAAAGGTATACCTGTCACTAGTAAATGGTCTTCTCCTTCAGTCCTTCAATTACATACACAAGAATTATGATTTAAATAGGCTAAAAACAAAATTATGTTCTCAACAAATATAACCCGAAGCTCTGTGAGTGTAAATGTATCCCCACACTTATCACACTAAAGTAGAAGTGATTTCAAAACAATAAAAACAAGAAAAAAAGTGTGATTTTTTGCACAGTGATCAACATAGATTATTCAGCATCATGAAGACTTCTCAGATCAAAAGCAGCAGCAGCAGCAATCTGAGAGAAAATCAATCATTTAAAGTTATGTTCCATCAAAAAATACAGCCAAGCGGTGGGACACCATATTGAAATAAGATTTCAGTTCCTCCACTTTAATTAGGCCTCTAAATTACAAGTCTGAGTCAAGCAAGAACAGTGTTGTAATACCCTTCAATATAATTAAGATCTGAATATCATTTCTACAAGACAGCTTAGAAATTGTCCTTTGGGATATTCCTCCTTTACTATAAAACATTTATGGAGATCATCATTCATTCAGTCTATTCTGTTACTTTAATGGCAGGTGACCAAAATTAGATGGGCTACTTTATTTGTGTCTGGTCAAACCCTGTGCTTTAAAAAAAAACAACACTGTCGAGAGAGTAAATGTCACCCTTTAAAAGAAAACAGATGTTTTTGAACAAATTCTACACAGTAACTTCTGGCACATAGCTTAATTTGGCAGTTCAGTATATGGAACAACCACATCAGTTTTACTTCAACCAAGTGTTGCACTCACAGGAGGCAAAAACGTGTCACCTTCTCATGATGCATCATGGCAAACTGCACACACTTCAAACAATGTATATCAACAAATAGATGGTTTAGTTTCACAGTGTACATCACAGGAAAGATCTTCCCTGACAGCCTATTTGTCAGTGCGTCGGATGCAGCACAGTAACACCAGACCATCTGGAGGTTCCAGTGAAAAAACACATAGGGTGAAATTCCTCCTTCGGCTACTGCTCACTGAAAGAAGACGGAATAATTGGCCTTCCCCGCAGTTTGTCATAACATCAGAAAATAGGGATAGACAGTGATACTTTTATTGGTTTGAAGAAAAGATGCACTGTAGTAAAAGCAGGGGATCAGATACTGAGATTGAGTCATGACAAAAGGCTGCAAGGATTTCTTCCTCCATTTTTGCAAACGGAAGAATGGGCATTTCATATACAGGTATTTTCAGTCTTCAAACGTCTTAGCGTAAAACTCAGCAGATTACTCACATTCAAACAGCGATTTTCATCAGATTTCTTGATAAAACAACGCACATTGCTGAATTTTGACTCATTTGCTTCTAATGACCCATGGTCACTGTTGAATTGTGAACTCCCAGTGTTCAAGAAGATAAAACTCACTATTGTGTTTATTGCACTAACTAAACAGGTGGAGTTGTTATAGCAGTACTGTCTTAGAATAAAACACAAGTTTTGTATTTAGACAGTGTAAGCTCTATTGCATACTACTGCAGATCAGCCTGGCAGATAGACACAATGAAAGAAAATAATTCTCCATTTTTACAGTGATTTTTCTTCCTGTGAAACAAACAAACAAACAAACAAACGTAATACTATTCTCTGGGGGAAGTAGTTACTGATAGCACAGTTAGACATATGGACTAGATAAATGCTCAGAATGAAATACCAGTAAAAATGAAAAATGTTGAGATATGGTTGGATTGCATTTGACAGCGTGCTCTGGGTTTAAAAACAAATAGGAATTGAACAATGTATTTATGATGTAAGGAAACATCAATCCCACAGCATTCATGCCATACTTAGTTTAGAAACAAAACACTGATCCATTTAGGCTTGCTCATATTTTCTGGTACAAACACTGAGGAATATCAAGGGTTGTGCTCTACTCTGATTTGCTGCTGATTAACAGTAGAAGCCAAACTTAGAGCTTTTTAAGAACAGATGGTGCTTCTTTCCTTTTCTTGCTGGTCAAAAATTCAGAGAAAATAAGGATGAAGATGGATGTAGGTAGAGAAGAGAAGCAATGGAAAGAGAAAAAAAGTTTGGCAGATCCTATGAGCAGCTACAGAGACAAATTATACCCATTTTCCACTGTGGGTGTGCAAGTTTGAGGATTCACAGATGGCTTGGAATATAGCTCCTCATCGGAGCATAATCCAAGACAGCATGAAATAGGGTCCCTATTGACTGAGAACTTTTCCCTCTTTTACTACTAGAGAGTTTCCCATCTTTTCTTTCTTTATTTCCAAATTAACAGAACGTGAAGAATGGAAGTAAGAATGAAACACTGTAAAAAAAAAAAAAAAAAAAAAAAGACAGTGTCGGTATTTACTCAGATCAGATGACTAAAGGTTGTTTTCACTTTGGGTTTCCTAAAGCCTGAGGGGACTTGAGGAGTTCTCATATCTTTCCACCTACTCCTTATAAATAAAAGCATGACTCACTTTTTAAAATTTGTGAGTCAAATGAGTCACTTTTCCATAATCAGCTTGTGACACTTTAAAATGGTGGTCTTTCTGCTATCAAGAAGACAGGAACGTTTCAAAACTCAAGAAAATAAAGCCAAAGGTAAACAAAGGTACTCTGTTCTTGAGAATCTGCTACACAAACAAAGGAAACTAATCTCAAGTTTGCTGAGTAAGCATTAAGTCAGTAAGTAGATGCTAGAGTGTAGAATACAGTGCTCCTATTGAGAAGATGTTATCTGTTATCATCCCCTCCCCTAAAAAAATCAGTTTGGTTCCAATATATTTCCCAATATATACATACCTACTCTAATCCTTTCATTAAAGTCCACCTTTCAATATATCTTTTATATCTGAAGATGTTCTGTTTTGCTATTCAATTGCAGCAAGCTCTGTTTACTTGAACTTGTAGTCCATTCTCTAAGTTGAAGCAAGTGAAGCTGCATACTATCCTAGTACATCTTCCTATTGATTAATGTTATGAAATAAGTGAGAAACTTGTTTTGGTCTCTGCTTAACTCAACATGGAACCGAAACAGTTTCATACTCCTATTTACTGCATGATTTTCATTCTGTATGGTGAACCAAGTGAAATTTCATCAATACAGCTCTGCTACTAGATCTAGCAGTGCAAACCAGCTGTAGTAGTCTTGCTGAGCCCTTATTAACTTCTCACACAGAATTCATAGGGACTCTCAAGAACAGGAAATGCAAAGGGACACATGCTCCACTTAGGACAAATCTCCTGTGTGTCCTATCAGACAGAGGCATTTAGTCTTTCTGTAAAGAACTCCAGCAGTGTGGTTTAACTGTTATTCACCACATACACTTTACCTTATTCTATTTAGAAAACTGACAGGGAGAAAGGCAAAACATAAAATGCTTCCAATGCTAAGACAGACACAAGGAAGATTTTGCCATGGTCGACTAAATTTCCAGTGGAGGTCTCTTGGGTACATATTATACCTGCTGGCTTTTTAAGGTCTGTTCCAGTCACGTTAACAGCATGTAAATGTTCTGTAGTGTCAGTAAATGAAAAAAAGGACTAATTGGAATCTTACTAATGTTAATATGCTAAATTATCTATAAATAAGTAATGCTTAATTGTTCCATAAATAAACATCAGAAAACATGACAAGTATAGCAGCATGAAATTCAAGTTTATAATCTGAAACACTAGTTCATTTCTGTCTAAATTTCTTGGTGTTAAAATTACAAATAAATAAATAAAAACCCTGCTATTTCCACACACCTTTGCTTCACTAAATTCATCCAGAATGTAAGACTAGACAGAAACATATATTCTCCTCCTTGTTCTTAATGAACTGCTGAGAAATAAATTAAGCGCATGAGGGAGTTAAACTGAGGTCTTCATTTTATGAAATCAAACTATTACATTACCAATTATTCCCTCATACATTCTATCATGTATTTCACAGCACTTAATAATGACATGCAGCATTGAAGCAGTTATTTATCTATGGCGTGCCAGCAAAATGTGGGGTTTGAGCTTGTCTTTCTCTCAGTTTATGGATATTGTCATACAAAGTCTTTCTTCCACAGTATTTTTCCAAACTGACAAATATGGACTGCAGTACGGTCCCTTTATGGTTAATATTTACCATTTAAAAACAGTATTCTCCACACAACACTAGAGAAAATGCAGAAGGCCTAACAGCAAAATTGCTGACCTCTGAGCATATGTTCCACAACTCATTGAAAATCTCTCTTACTTACTTACCATGCCTGTGAACACTTAGAAAGTAGTAAACACCTCAACCATAAATAGAAGCAGACAACATATAATACCTAGCACAAGACATGACACACGTTAAATATTAATTGTATTAGCATCACATGAAGGTTCTGTGAAAACCAAATTACCTTCCATCTCATAGTTGGAGACAAGATTTCATCATGTCTTATCATAAGGAAAAAAAACGTAGATGCCACAGGCTAGTTCACTTTTATTAATTATGCTTCACTGTATAATAAGAACTGTCAAGTAGTAAATTTTTTCTACAACACTGATTTCAATTTTTGAACTTAACGAATCTTCAGAAACTTTGAGCATGTTATCCAGAAGGCTGGGAGAGAGACAATATTTTCTCATGTATTTACTGTTGTTTTTTTCCATTATTTGACTCTACATCTCAAATGGATGAATATATCTGTAGGGAGGCTGTTTAAAAGCCTGAATAATCTGAAAATCCCCCGAAGGTGCATGAAACAGAAGAGCTATAAAAGTAATGGTTTAAAGTATTGCTATTACTGCTTCTTGTTTGCTTAAGCTCATTGCAATATGGAATGCCAAAAAAGCAAACTGCAAGGTTCCTACTCGCCATAAAGTTATTGCCACAAGGAGAAGGACTGTGGGTGGGCCTTACTTCAACGTAAAACCTCCTGCTATATACATCTGTAAGAGAGCCTGGAGACCAACCTCCTATTGCAATTAATGAGACATAGAAAACAATTCAGTAACTAACCACTGGGTGTCTTCTTCAGATAGGCTGAATTAGTTTCCAGACTCTTGCAACTGCAGGGGTACCGTAAACTCCCCAGCTCTCCTGCAGAACTGCATGCAGATAGTGTACTCTGGCACTGAGACTTCTTAGCACACCGTTAAGAACACTGCTGCTTATTTTTGTATACACAAACCTGTCAAATGCTAGAACAAGTTCAACATATTTTTCTTATTCATGGACATACAGAGAGCTTCCAATTTTAACAGCAGTTCAGACAAGTGAAAATTTGAATATTTCAAAACCTTATATTTTTCCTAAACAATATTTTCACCTTCTTTCAGTTTTTCTGTGCTTGGGTGTTACGTGCTGGAAGTATATACAGCTGTCGTATAATCTTTTTTTTCCCAGCTTCTGCGGGTTGTGAGGGATGGTTTCAGTTTTTGCTCTTCCTTCGCCTGTTTCATTTTTTCCTGATGAGAGAGGTCACTATGCATTTAGTTCAGTCTAGCTGCCCAATTCCTAAATATCTGGAACTAAATTCTCTCACAAGGGGACTCTATTCCTGGATCTATCACTAGCTGCGGGGAGAGGAGCAGAGCACGGAAGGGATGCTCTTAACTTCCCACACTAAGCAAATGTAACTCCTGTCTCCATCTGTGTCCCAAATGCTTTTCTACCGTGTTGCTGAGCCCATCCCCTTATTTCATCCTGTAGTGATACCAGACTACATTTTGCCTTTATCATGTGGCACTCTGCCAAACTTAAAAAGGAGCCTGGTCAGGCCAGGATGGCACTGTCAGGCTGTTGAACAGTTTGACTTTATCTCCCCTTTTGTAATATCTGCTGCAGGAGACAGCTGTCATCTGTGTATGCATAAACTGAGGGCTCAAGGTTTGTTTGCCTCTGACCTTCACCCAGCTGAAAACTTGGATGTATCTGTATGTGGCTGTGGCAGCCTTCCAGTCTGCCAGCAGAACTGCCTCTTTGGGTCACCCTGTTTCTGTATATTTTCAGGCACACCCAGCTGCACTGTCCATTACAACTGCTACTTTTTATATGTTGCCTCAGGTTTCATAAGAGTAAATTACTGTCCTTTTAGTAACCTTAACGTGTTTTGAAAAAGTATGTTATCATGACAAAAATGTGCCTAAGCATATTTCAAAGAATTATGACTCAGAAAAACAAAATAAATGCAGAACTGCACTAAGGGGGAAATTCTGGTAACATCTAACTTTTGCAGGAGTGGAAATAAAATAGAATAAACACACACTAATCAATGACATTAATGAGGCATGCAAAATCACAATTACACAATTGTGCCTGTGGGTACAATCCTTGCTTATGACTTATAACACTGAGCAAACAGGAGTACAGATGTGTTTTGTAAACCTTTAATAGTGAAGTACAGAGTTCTTTGCCTTAATGCTGTGAGAAACGTTTTGTCAGAATACCATGATGGGCATTTCTTATTCCCAGTGCACACTGCAATTAAAAACACTCATCAAAATGGCTTACAGTTGTACAGTATTTTACAGAGGAGAGTTGCACAATTGTTTGCAACATAAAATCTATGGCTAACTTAGATACTTAACTGTGATTACAAACTTCTCTTGTTAGTATTGGCAACGTAATATGAACCAGCAGGCCTCAGACAATATCAGGTTCTTATTATACCAGACAGTACAACCATGAAATGAAGGTAAACAATGCACATGACTTGAAAACACCATACATCTTGAATCTGGAACTCAAATATCATCCGAAGTAACAGCAGTAATTTTGGACCCATTATACTATGTTGCATGCCTTGAAATAATTAAACTTAAATAAATATATTAAACAGCTGCAAGTCACTTCCCAGGGATGATGTATCTTTTTGTTTTCCCTGTTGCCCACAAATAATAATACAGGTTAATAATTTAATAAATTAATAATTAAGAGATTAACAACAACAACAACAAATACAAAAGCAAATGGGAAACATCTAATAATCCTCTATGCTTAACAGAAAAAAAAATGTTTTCAAGTAAGTTTCTACTCAGTTTTCAAAAAGCTTTTGCAAACACAGTATTTTTCCCTAGGAACAATCAGCTTGGCAATCACAACTGCTGTCCCACTGAACACGTTAAAAAAAGATGAAATATTTCTCTGATTTTCTGGATACTTCAGAATTAAAAAGGATCAGCTCTATAGATGTATGAAAAAACAAAAAAAGAAAAAAGCAGCACAAGAAAATTTTAAAAGTACAGTAAAAATACTCAATCAACTCTAGCTTGTAGCAGCAATCAAACCACACCATATTTAACTTACTGCTGGGCTGATTAAATAAAAATAAATAAATAAAAGAAGATAATAATAAATATATAAGAGAATAAGAGAAGATAATAATAAAAAAATAATATTTTTCCTTAATTTCGCACTATGAAATAAAATGCTGCAAATTATCTCTACATATTTGTATGCCTGTAAATTTCACACTTTATGATTATGGCCAAGGGTGAATTGACTTTGTGGTGCATAAAATCAAACTGTTTCACTGTAAAAGAGCCATTTGCACAAGCTTTTCTGCATCAGACCTTAGTTTGCAAATTTTCTGAGGATGGATCGTAAGGGCCTCATCATCCCCTTCAGTCAGCTGAGTCCTTCTTGATGTCCATTCACTCTATTGAGAAGCATTTTATTTAATTTTTCACAGCTTTTTTCACATTCCTTTAAATGAAATTATTTATTTTTATTATCAAATGAATACAATTGAGAATACAAAGGTTAGATTTAAACTCCAGGAACTGTGACACCTGATTCTCTGAAAAACTAAAAGCCTTCAGCACTTTCACTGACCTGAGTCTATGCGTTAGGTTGAAAAGAGCTGGCTTCTATTCATAGAAATTAAAAGACTTTATAAGGCTGCCAAGGGAAATATAATAAACTTTTGGTCCAAACTGTGGTCCTCTCAATTGAAGTTCACATTCTCACAAGTGCTTAAGGTGCTTATTCTTCTTTGAAATCAGTGACACAGATAGCTGAAATACTGCTCTGAATTTGAACAAGTTGCACAAGTGTCTGCCACCTGGATTTATCGTCAGCTGAATTGATAAAGGTTCAGTGCAACACTTTGGGAGTTTCATCTTCATCCGTCCTATGGTAAAGACAATGACAGAGCAATGCTTAGCTTTTATATGCATAAAGATATCTTCCCTCTGCAAAAGCAGGCATGGTTACTAGCTTTCAAAAATTAAAAGTATGTGGGTTTGAATGACATTCAGAAATTGGGAACAGTAAAGACAAGAAAGGATCGGAGTTATTCAGCAAACCATGGGAGGAATCAGAGACACAACTTGTGTGTTTTGTCTTTATAGCTACTGTCTCACCACAGATCATTTCAACAGCTTTCAGAATCTATACAAATGACAGGAATGGCACTGGAACTAAATTCTAAAACTGACATGACTGTATGTTCTCAATTAAAGTCACTGAATGGTTATCAGTTTTTCCTGTGCAGAGCTACATCTACAGGCGCACATTCTTAGGACAAGACATCTGATGAAACAGAACATCTGAGGAATTAGATAAACTGCTCTATTTTAAAGAACAACACAAATTAGAACAGAATGAGACAAGGAAAGTATTTATTTTAAGAAGTCATATTATGATAGTTAATACAAACGCAACATTTAACAACTGAAAATCTTCATCTGGCATTTGGATTCCAGTGGTTATCTATGGCTCTAAATAATTCCGTCAAAGTAATATTAGTGAAATGTAAAAAATCAAGCAATTTCAATTTTTAGCACAATGTCTGTAATGTAAATTGTTAGATTAACAAAAAAGAGATATTAAGAAAAAAGTAGGTCACTCCACTGGGATCCTCAGACACTTGAAGACTCTGTGAGGCTGACATGTAAGAAAAGTGTAACAAGTACACTCATAGATAATGAAGCCAGAGGAAAATACTTTTGTTCTTTGTTTTTTCTGTTTGTCTGTTTGCTTTTTTATGTTTGTTTATTTGTTTGTTTTTGCAGTGTTGACAGCTAAACAGCTTAGGAAGCTTCCCGAACTGGAATTTTAATTTAAAGAGTGAGGCATCATCATGAGAATTTGCCCAACTGCTGTATCTGAAGAAGTCATTTTGGAGGGGGTCAGAAAAAGAACAGTAAAAATCTACCACTTAACTGAATACATCACTCACAGTTTCTTTGGAAATTAAAATAGTGAATCACTGAGCTATTTTTCAAACCAGTCTCAACATCACAGTGCAGCTCCTAGTTCTTGAAAGCTCACCAGCAGATCTGATTTCTATCCAACACATCCACATTCTGATGCAGAAAGAAATTAGTAGACACATAGTAAATATGATGAATATTGAACAGTTTCTGTAACCATATTTCAAAAAATTACTAGAGGCTATTTTGATAAATCTGATGAACACAGGAGATAACTGAAGTGAATGAAACAAAGAGCTGGAACTCCAAAAAGCTTTTAGAAATGTTTTTCCTTTAAACTCAGAAAAAAACTTCAAAGGCCAAAATTAAATGATTGGGATTCACAATTTTGAACTTACTTGCAGTAATCAAAACTAAAGATGACAGCAAAGACTTGGTGAGGGAAGCCTTATTTTTAACAGGCGGAATTTCACCTTTCATATTACAGACTCAAGAAAAAGCACGTATTAAATGTTCACGGAGAGGAATAATTCGAATTATGATACATAAAATCAGCTGTTTCGCTATGAAGAAGAGAACTGTCCCTATCAATCAGTAGTTTGCAGCACAAGCTGCTCCCTCGGAAAGAATAAAGCAAATTTAGAAAATGCCAACAGAATGATCAGAGATAGAGAATGGCGTCTGTCAAAACTAAGGAGAAATAAACAATGGGGATGACTTTACTTTGAAATTAGAAAGATATAGAGAACTATAAAGTAAAAAAATATATATATTTAAAAAGAAAAACTAAAGTTGCATGGAAAAAGAACAAATAAAAAATACTTTTGTCTTTTTTTTGGAATGTAAATAATTAATTCGGACACTCAAAAATTTGCCAAGCACAAGACTTAAAAAAAAAGCATTACAGCATACTTTTTCTTTTGACAAGCAGTTGAACTATGAAACCCAGCACTTCAGGATGGGATAGAAGTCCAGGTGTAAACAGCATCAAGAATTGTTTCATGAAAAAAAAAAACAAAAAAAAAACCCAAAACCACAATTATTTTAAAACTTCAAAAGATTTACTTCATCAAAAAGTTATAAAAGATTTAACTCTAGATTACTGATTCAATTTGATCTGAACTCTGGGCACTCCTAAAATACTGATTTCTAGACATTCAACAAGACAGTACTGTCTATACTTTCCTATTTCCTATCTTCTTTTCTTAAAATCTTCCATCAGCCCGTAAAAGCTAGGTAAGTAGGTAACATGGACCATTACATTTTCTGCTACATTTTTTTTCTCTCATGTCACAACAATTTTTTAAGCTTTACCGGTGTTTACATGAGTAACATCTGCTTTTCTGCTGTATTATACCCTAAACTCCTAACTGTATAGTGAGATTTATCTCCTTCTCCCACACATGATTTGATGTTGTAAAGCTTCTGTTTGGTTACAGATCTTCTGTATCACACAGCCCACTACAATTCTCCTCCTTCAGCTCATATCCTTACAACTCTCCTCCTACTGTCAGCCTAGTAACATTAATTTATGCTTATGGATTCTTCTCCAATTTCATTTCCTCAAATTATACTTCCTGGTCTTTTAGTCATTTAATTTTCTACATGTCCTCCCAGTGACCCTTGTCACTCTTGGCTACCTGATCTATTATATCTATTTAAGTGACTGGCTTTCTGAGTTTCTTTTTTACTTACTTGCCTGGAAAACTAACTGCACTGATTGTGCTGTCCATATTATGCATATCATTGTGAGTGCTAATAACTACCATTCATATTACCGAGCAGGTCAGTCCCCAGCCCAACTACAGAACCAAAGTAGGAGGTCCAGCTTTGCTCTGTTTTACAGTCAGTTCTATAGCCTATTCTTTAGTCTATTTTTATACAAGATGATACAAAACCACACTGAAGATTTCACAAATAAATAGTGAGCTAATATACCCTGTTAGAATCTTGAGCAAAAGAAGTGGTACTATAGCTCCTGTTTGTAGGACTTAGGGCATATTATTCAATTATTTATTGATCCTATTGCATCAATGCATATAGGTCTGTGACACAAAAAATCCTAGAAAGCGGAGTAGTAGCAGATTTATCAGGCAGTGCTCACTTGGTGATACAAACTGCTTAAATTTACTTGGAAGAGATGTAGTACCCAGAAGTGAGGACAAAAGAGCCAGGGAGTACAGAGACTGATGTTCAGGATGAGAAAAGAGGCAACAGGCAGAAGGAAAGATGACCTGCCAGCTGACTGTCAAGAGACAAAAAAAAAAAAAAGAGAGAAATCATAACTTGATTTCTCAATTTCTGGAGGCATAATCATGCCCATTACAGTAAATGAAAAAATAAAACAGGAAGTGGTTGAGCAGCCAAGTGTCAATACTGCACCAGAACCCCTACAAAGAAGATGAGCTTTGTCTGAATATCCATGTTTTCAGGTCTCAGAATGTAATACTTCTTGTTTTAATGGCAACCTTATTAAAATCTGACAAGAGTCCTGTGCTAATGCCCCACAATATGTAATCTTTAATAAACAGTTTGGAATATTTTTGATGATTAAGTTTACTTTTAGAAGCAATATTCCTTGAAATTTGATGACTGATTCTACAAACATTTATACATTTATTAAAAAAGGACATCAAATTATCATTATCAGTAGTCCAGCAATGGAGGTGGAGCAGTGTTAAAACTGTGATTCTTTTAATATGATCTGCTGTATGTACAAAAAGATTTCACTGTGACATTAAACAATAGGAAAAATTCTATGGAACTGAATGTTAAACTTTGTATTCTAAGAAAAACCTACATCATTGTTTATTTATGACATTATTAAAATGTAGGAAGGAATGTTAAACCAAATTTGTCTACTCCTGGGCCAAGAAACTCCAACTTCTCTGCCAAATGAAAGGGGAAGGCTTCTGACCCTTACAGTAAGAGACAAGCTGAGTATGTGTCCATATTCTTTCACATCCCAAAAGTGGGTGATCTCATCTCTGTATCTGGTAAAGACCTTCAAGAACACTAAGTCCAACCATTAACCTGATTTACCTTGTCTCATCACTAATACATAGGATCATTCAGTCACATAATTCTTTTAGTTGGAAGGAACTTTTAAAGGTCATCTAGTCCAACTTCCCTGCAATGAACAGGAATACCTCCACCTCTATCAGGATGTCCAGATCCCCATCCAGCCTGACCTTGAAGATCTCCAGGGAAGGGGCATCCGCCACTCTCTGGAAAACCTGTGCCATTGCCTCACCACCCTTATCATAAAAAGCTTTTTTCATTATATCCGATCTGAATCTCCCCTCTTTTAGTTTGAAATCATTTCCCCTTGTCCTATGACATCTAAATACCTCCAGGTGAGGGGATTTCACCACTCCCCTGGGCAGCCCATTCCAGTGCTGAATCACCCTCTCCATGTTGATATTCTTTCCATTGTCCAGTCTTAGCCTTCCTTTACTATAACTTGAAATCGTTACATGGGTAAGTCGAGTCCAAAGCTCCATCTGAAACTGTTAATAAACTTGTGTGACAGTGATCAAGCCTGAGTCATGGCTCTAATGAGTTTACTGATGCAACCCTAACAACAAAAACCACCTCTTATTGATTTATATGCTTAGTCCTTTTCAGATTTTCCTTGTGGATCATTATGAGGAACATGCTACTTGATTAGTACTTCTTTCTGTGTGTCAGTGCAGATAGTTCTCTCCTGTATCAAGGCTCTGCTCATCACACTTCTTTCCCCAGTTCTTCAGAGTATCGAATAACACCACTTATTCTAGTTGACGTAATAGTATCATCATTCTTTCTCCCCTCCTTTTCCTCCACTCCTATTAAACCTGTTTCCATGCAATCTGTGATGAGAAGGTTAACACTCTGTTCCCTGTAGCTGGCTTTGCCTAGATAAGAGTCTAGCTCTGAGTGAACACCCAGATAATGGCTCTGCAGAGCACTGCTGGTTCAAAGCTTTTACAATGACTTGGCTGTACTTAGTGTTCATTTGAATTCTGGCAATTACACAGTGATTTAATTATGTCTGTTAATGGGATTTCTACAAAATTTATTATTATTTGGAGACCAAAAGCAATTGTGAGTTAATATGATATTCAAATGATATGTACAGTACTGTGCAGTACTCAGCACTGAAAATTCAAATTCTTTCTTAGTAAAATAAATACTTTTACTAGCAGCTTTTCCCTTTAAATTCATGCTGTTTAAATTCAGCAGTTTACATAACTTGCTCCTTCTTACAACTCTTATAATTACAGCAAAGCTGTAGGCTCCTACTGTATTTATCTGATACATATAGACTTCAATGGACACTAGGAGAGTTTTTCCTCTTTTATTAATTTCTGTTTAATTGCAAACACTTCCTGCTTAGTCTTAATCCAAGCTGAAAGAACTGTGTCTGAATTGTCTATTAAGCTTAAACAATTTAAGCCAAATTTAGGTTAGTTTTCAATAATAATTACACAGCCTGAATTGAGAAGTATTCTTTTAACAAACTTCTAAGTATTTTTTAATGAGATAAAACTCAAATGATAGCATTTGTCTAAGTAAGTAGTCCTTGAGTGTATTTCACACTGCTTTTGCATTTTAATAGCACTTAGTAAAACATTTCCCTTTCATTTGTTCTTCTCTCACTCTGTAAGCAGTCTATAAAAAGAATTCAAAAATTTAAAAAGAGCTGAAACTGACAGTAAAATCCCCATAATCCCAGCACTGTGCCCTAACAAGTTGTAGACCGAAATGTGCTTTCTCCTCCTTTCTCCTTCCTGAAGAACCCTAAATTAATTTCTGGAAAATAATTAAACAACTTTGCATGCCAAATCCATCCTCCTCTCTCCAGGATTGCTGGGTGATTAAGAGATTCTTGAAATAGAATATGTGTCTGAATCTCCTAATCAGAGAGAGGAGCTGAGTTCAGGTCTCCTAATGTTAAATTGTTTCCTGCTGGACAAAAATAGTTATTTAGCTTTACTAACTTTAATAAATACAGTTAGGACCTCATTAGCATGTATACCTAACAAGTGTTTCTTTACAATCCTGTCCTCACATGATTTTTTTGGACAAAACAAATTTTGTCTAGAGGCAACAAGGCATTTCAAACAACTGAACTTATATGCATCTATATGTTAACCTAAGTATACTCTAACATGTTAATAGTGACTATTCAAAAAAAAAAAAAAAAGAATACTTTCATTATAGCAACACCTCAACACTGACCTCAGGACAAAAATAACTTTAAGTAAAAGAAGTTGGAAAATGTTGGGGAGGAAAGTTGGTCTGGATGATGAGGGAAAGAGTGAGTATCCAAAAATCCTGGATCTCTTTGAGACTCTGCAGGCACATTTGCTCCACTTGTCAAGCCACAGACTCATTTAAAAAAAATGAGGATCCCTACATGGTTGTAGACATTAGGGAAATGGAAGTAGGGACATTGGAAACTCATTTTCCCTTCCCTTCCCTTCCCTTCCCTTCCCTTCCCTTCCCTTCCCTTCCCTTCCCTTCCCTTCCCTTCCCTTCCCTTCCCTTCCCTTCCCTTCCCTTCCCTTCCCTTCCCTTCCCTTCCCTTCCCTTCCCTTCCCTTCCCCTTCCCTTTTCCTTTCCCTTTCCTTCCCTTCCCTTCCCTTTTCCCTTCCCTTCCCTTACCTTTTCGCTAATAGTACTTAATTTCCAAATCAGGTTCAGCACAAACCTGCATAATGCCTAATTCAGAGCTGACACAAGTAAGAAATAGATTTGTATGTGCTGCTTTCTAAGCCCATATTCTTTGTTTAACCTGTCCCCTCCTGCCCAGCTGTTGCAGCTCAAATAAAACACCTTTTTCTTGAGATTTCAGCAAATCTCACAGTACAGATCTCTCAGCTCTCCTACCGCAGCATCCAGCTGTACCCTGAGATCTCCTACAGAGATTAAGCATACCACACCTGTCACAGTGTGTAATCACTATCCCCAACAGCACTGCTTCTTTTACAGATTGTGATTTACCTTACACCATTACTGACCTCTCCTTCCTCTTTCACTTGATTCACTCAGGCTCATAAGCAACTTCTTTTCAACAATAACTGTGTATTCAGCAGTACCTCTAACAGTGTGATTCCGAACTACAGTACGAAACAGAATTGCCAACATCATTTATTGTCAGCATCACCAACATGTACAAAACAAAATCAAAAAAAGACCCAAAATCAAGTTTTCCCTTTCTGAGTACAGAATCACCTCTGATAACCAAGCACAAGCAACTCTGCGGCAAATGTATGATTTTACTAATGTTTCCACATTCTGTTTTACCTAACAGCCTCAGTGACATGGCATTACTAGTAATGCAGGCGCTTAGAAGAAAATTTGTGTTTATCAGAGAGTACAAGCACAGAAATATGAAAGGACACTGCCAAACAGTTGTGAAAAAACAGTTCTCTGACATTACTAACAAAAATCTGTATTGAAGTCCAGATTAATACTGCTTTGGTAGAATTATCACTGCTTTGAATACCTGAAATGCACTGTAGTTTATCTGTTGCATATGACCTATTTATGACAGTAGACAAGGCTATCAGATAGGCACTAGATGTATATTAGATCCCTGTTTTGTATCTTAACGGTCTAGAACATTCCATACTGTAAGAAAACACTGAAATTAAAGTCTGTTGATCAGTCTGAGAAACCTGGAAAAACTGCTCGTCTGCGTGTTAGCATTTTTGCTGGTTACGTGCAAAGGCTGTAGGATATCATCCAGACAGAAGGCAGAACTGTGCACGCAGCACAGGAGTGGGAGGGCTATGGCATCTTTAAGCCATGAATTTACCGGTGTAATTTGTACGATCCTATGCCAGTTCAGACAGCCCTCTAAAGGAATAACCAATTTGAATTAGCTGCTGCAGCTTGCTGTGGGAGCGTGTGTGGGAAGTGCATTTTGTAGTGAAATTTCAACAGTACTCTGAGAGTGAAAGAGGAAACACAGGAGGGAGATCTAAGATAGACTTGGGAGTTCACAGTATATGGAAAGCAGAGAAGAGGCACCAAGTGGAGTAGTTCAGACTGGGGATATCATGGATTTCAGAAGTAAGGACTGCTAACAAACTGGGCTGTCCTCTTCCTGGAACAAACTCACTCAAAAACCACACTGTTGACTTAGTGAACTGTAGAGAGGATAGTGAGGATATAAAAAGCCTAAAATTCTTGATTACTCCTGCATGATTTATCACCTCTGGGAATTCTTCTCCTAAGGGAACACAAGTCCCTTGTTCTCTTCTGTCATTCATTAGAAGTAACGTATTTGAATATCTGTGTTATTTTCTTGAATGTTTTTTAATTCACATAAATGTGAATAACTTTTTCTTATGTCTCATCTGGGAGCCAGTCATTTGCCATCTCAATATTTCCATAAAAAAGTAAAGAAAAACAAAAAATTATTTTGACTTTTTTCCTTCTTCCACCTTCAGATTCTCAAGAGATAAACTCTATCTATGTTACAGGTGGTTTTCTATCAACAAGTAAGTCATTAATAAAACTTATGAGACATGAGCTAGGCTGAAAGTAGCTCACTGGGTGAACTGCTCTGAGATGTGACAGTGTCTGAAAGACTGCTGTTAGGAAAATCTGGGAAAAACATTCAGCTACACACACTGACTTCTCCAGACCCATAAGGGAGGGAAAAGCAGACAGAAACTGATATTTCTTTGCTCTTAGAAAGAAAAAGGAGTGGAGCTTGCTCTCATTGCATGAATAACAGCTATCTTTCTTTCCTTCTGAGGCCAGTGTAATTCCTCTTATTTCAAATTCAACATAAACCAGACTGTGCTGCTTCATCATAGATAGTGAGTTTCCAGTAGCTGTTACCCTTTTCACTGCACTGACACATACACGGGGGCACTAAACAACACAAAGACTCATCTGATAGAGTGTCATCTGACAAAATCTTCTTAACAGCTTAATTAATTTTTCAGTGTTTTTAATTAAATAATAAGTGTCCAGTCTGGAAGAAACAAAACAGATTGCAAGTGGCTTTGTACAGTATTCGAAGCAACATTAAATTTGCACAGTGTTATAGAAATTAGTTTGTTCCCTTCTTTCTTATGCACAAAATACAGCTTCAAAGTGTTTTCATAGTTCCTCATCCAACTGAAGAAAGGTATCTTGGAGAAGAACAGAGGATCTGTTTTGTCAGTATCTGATTAAACAAGTTCCACAAATTGATGGAATAGTTTTATTATCTTTTTTATTTATTTTGAGTTTGCAAACATAGCCTGAAGCAAACATATATTTTTTTATATCTATGCATCTAATTAATAATGATAATAACAAAATTTGAAACATTAATGCAAGCTTATTTTATCAATAAATATACTATGAAAGGAATCAATAAATATACAGGAAGGAATTTGTAACTGAATGGAGAAAGCATCTCTAAAAACTTATTTTCTCCCTCGACTCCTCCCAGTTCATTGCTGGTAACTTCAGACTGAATTTTTCTCTTGCTGTCCCTTGGCTTTTTCCTTCTTGCTTTGTCCTTCTCCCCTGCTCCTCTTGACAAGAGGTTCTAAATGTTACATTTCATGTTTTCCATTAATAAATATATAATGCAATCTTATATAAACACATTTTGAAGGAAAACAGTTTTTTACTGCGAAGATTTTCTAGTATAGTTATATGAATGAATAAGCAATGGGCCCTGTCTAAATATCACATTTCCCAGAAATGATGCAAGAACTTTAAAGATGCAAAGCGCATCTACCCCCCATTTTTATATTTGGCCTTCTCTCTCAATGCTATCAAATTTCTCAAATGAAAAACAACTGCTGTCAAGCCAGTAAAAGCCCTACAAATTATTATTCAGTAAGAAAATTTGTCTCCCTATGAATTCACATTGCAACAAAGAGCAGTCTTTTAGGATGATTCCAGGAAAATGCTGTGCACTAGCCCAAGAGGTCCAAAAGCTGTTGTTTCACTGCAGTTCTCCAATATACCCTGCAGCTACTCTAATTTTGTGGTGGGATTTAGAGATCAAATCCCATAATAAAAAATAGTCCATAATTGTTTTCCTGCTCTTCTAATGTTAAAACAACCTCTCCAAAAAAGCTTCTGAAATCTTCGTTAATTTATAAGTGGGAGTAAAAGGTTTAGTTTTTTTTTTTTTTTTCCTTTAAACATTACTAAAGGAAAGAGAAAAAACAGCACTTGACATATAGTTATTAGTACATAAAAGCAAAAGAAGCAACAATATAAACAACAATTAAAAACAATACAGCAAAGAATAAAGCATAGCTGGCTTTATAGGTATGAAACCCCAGGCATTTCAATGTTGTATTTTAAGTCATAGGCAAAGATACTGTGGTTTGGACTTTACATGCCTAATGATAGTGAAATTAGATAATTATCTAACTGAGAAACAGGCAAGTTTTCAGATGTCCAGATGGTTCCACCACCCACCTCATTTAGCAGAACTTCCTTTATTCACACTGCTCTAGCATGCTGCCCGTTTCCTCAATTTGTACCCATTAGCTGACAAGAAAAGGGCTGAGCTCAGAAATCAACAGGCTCTGACAGGAAGCCAGTTCTCAGGGGACCTCTTAGGAGAACTAGGATTTTTTAACTGATGTTACCCAGGAGACAACTGTAGCAACCAAGTCCCTTTCTGAAGCAATATTATTGAAGAAGGTGAAAGGATTTACAGTACAAAGACCTCTTAATATTCCTGGTAAGCTTCAAGGAATGCTCTTTAGCTCACAGAATGGCAAGCATTGCATTTGGGCTTAGTAATATTCTGACAAATTTTGTTTCCACTCCCTACTGAATAAAACTTTCCTGTATTGCTAAGGGCTCCAAATACAAAATACAGTTTGGGTAATCTGGAAGATCTATGGGACAGGGTGGGGGTGGTAGATGAAATCTTGATTCTGCACACCTCTGAAAAGTAGCAAATCTCTTCTGTCTGTAGGGAATGAGTACCACATCATTGCAACTGCAGTTGTATCTCAGGTGAGGGTTGCATTTCTACCACAGAGCCTTCTGGTACTAGAGACATGAGCTGCCTTGAAGCAAGGACAGGCAGGAATGTGCAAATAAGGTCATTTATCAGCTTCCAAAACAGCAACAGATGCTAACTTCAAATTATCTTTGTATTTATGAATGTAACACCAAATTCATTATCTGTTTTCATTAACACTTCTCTGATTAACCCAGTTAACCTAAAAAATATTCTAAGGCTTCTTCCCTTTAGCTGCCTTTAAAAACATGAACTTTCATTGTGCCAGAAGGGCAAAGAGATGACTTTATTTGATTTGTTATATGTGGGCAACATAGAATAAATAAAATGTCTGCAGTTTGGTTTTGTTACGCCAAATGTAATGAGCAAACAATGAAAGATTCATTTCAAGGTCTTTAACAGTAACTGCCTCAGAGAGAAATGTAATTCACCTGACACAGAGCAACAAAAATGTTGAGATGCTAAGATGCTGTATCTGTTACACAGCCTGGGAAACATATTAGACAATTATCTTCAGGCATAATGATTCCTTGACAAAACCTACATTAAAATGGAGTTGCTATTGAGAGTACGTATTAATAGTTTTACAGAAAATACAGAGCAGGTGCTTCATAATTACCCTTAAATTTTGCATTTTAATCTAAGACATTCAGAGTGAAGGTTAAAAGAAGACCATGTATATTCCACTGCAGAAATCTGGTGAGGGGACCAAAATCACCTTACTTTGGCACAGTCAAGGATGCCACAGATTTCCAATGGAATGCACTGAATTCTAGTACCTACATTGCATCTGATAGCAGAAATTTCATTTTGCTTATAAGTGGATATGTCAAACTATTCAGCTTTTCTAATACAACATAAATAGGAGGCACTTCGGGACTGACAGTGTATCAGTCAGTACTAGCTGGCAAGTGATCAAATCTTTAATAACTACAAAACTGAAATCTTAATCTAAAATCTTTAATAACAAGTAATCTAAAATCTCCTAAGAACAAAATTTGCATTGGGCACCCTTTAACAAGGAAAGACACATCTTGGAAGAAGAAAAAGAGGAAAGGCACACACACACAAGGGCTTTCAAGCCCTAAGAGGAGGTTGATTTCACCTGCAAAATATAGCCCATATAGAGTACTGAGCTTTCAGATACCTCTGTCTTCTGAAAAAAATAAATAAATAGTGAGATCAACAGCATACGTACAGTAGCACTATTAGAGATTGAAGGAAAATGAGTGAGACAAATCAATAGACTAAACCTTCAAATGGAAGGAGAAAAGTGTGTGTGAGGCAGTCTAATTTACCCGTAAGAAATATCAGTTATCTATTTTGAAATAGCAACGTACAAATACCATCATCCTTTTTGTCATTAAGGTCTGTCTGCTATCTCAGGTAAGAGAAATGTGAGGACTTGTATATCTAGTTCAAAGAAAACAACATTTTTCTTTGGTCTGCTCAATAAATGACTGCTTTAAAATACTGGTCTTAAGAAATGTTTCCTTTTAAACAGATATACATATATGCCTTTTAGAGAATTACAGTGCATGCATTAAGATGAACTGTCATCACTTTTGAAGACAGAGGAATTTCAGAAAGTTTTAGTTTGCTAAATACTCAGTGAGTAACAGAAAATCATGATTGTAAGAACATTTAATTCATTTTTCCCTATGAAGCTACACAGAGCATTAGAACTTTTGGCTAGCAGGAGGCTGCTTTTACTAAAGCAACTGAGTAAAAAAATTTTCAATTTTTATTTCAATGAGCAGTTGTTGCATATCTTCTTATATTTATTTCCTTATGACATCAAAATAATCTATTTTTATATAAGCTTTTTTGTGTGTGTGTGTTGCATTATTAATATAATGGCCTTTTTGTCCACTGTACATTATATTATTTATATTACCACCAGGATAATTACACATAACATGTAAATAAGCCCTTGGAAAGCACAGATTTTGTCAAAGATGTGCTAGGACAAGTATAGGCAAGATGGCCTTTGCATGTCTTCATGGGTCAACATGACTTTCTTATGGAGAGATGTTAGAATGAATCACATATTATCCCTAAAAAGTGAAATATATAATTTCCAAAGAACACTGTGCTTATGTAAAAGGAACCTCTGAGTCTGTACCTACCTCATGCAGTCTGCACCTTTCCCAGGATATGCTCTGCAGATGCATCCTGATTTTTCCAGAGTAAAGCATACTCTCAAGCACATCTCTTTGCAGTGTCTGGTGTCCTCAGAACGGGCAGCCCCATGTGATCCTCCAGAAAGGAGTGTAGCGTAATCTGAAAGTTGTTTGTCTTTAAAATGGATTGTAACATACTCCAGGACATAAATACAGATGGACTGAAAAGGTTTTAAAACCTCAAAAGAAATGTGTGTGCATCTGACTCTTGGCATTCTTGTACATATTTCTTTAAAATGAAGAAGGTTGTCTACAACATACAACACTAATAACATCCATCTATTTATCTGTTCACACATTCAGGAGCACATTCATTTATTCATTACTAAATCAATAACCACATTTTCCACTTCCACCCAAGCTGAAGGGCCTCTTTGTTCACAACTTGAAGGAGAAATTCAAGGACAGTGGGTTAATGCAGTTAGAAGGGAGGACAGAGAAGGGCTGATCTAGCTAATGCTGTGCTACACTGAAAAGTATTGGAGTGATTTCTGAGTAAAACACTGACAATAAAAAGTTAGATGGCTACATACCCATAACGAGGCAAGAAGAGGCTATTCCATTATGCTCCTGTTTGCCTTACTTTCTCTTGAAGGACAAATGTGGCTAAGGAAAACTATTTACTTGTTTATATAAAGGTTTTGTTGTCTCTGACATGCATAAAAATGCCATTCTCTTCAAGCTTTCCATACCTAGTAAGTTTCAACATAGGAGAGCTTAGTAAGCACAAAATGGCTGGTAATTATGATGTGGAGTTTGATACAAAGAACAAAGTATGCACTTTTCAAACACCCTATTTTTACAATTCTAAATGTTCCCCCAAGCCTCCAAAATATCTCATATCAACATATATAATCTCAATATAATGTGCAAGGTTCTTATAGCCCAGTTCATGCTGCCTTTAAAGAACATGAAATTAATGCACCCTATTGAAATATGCACAACCTCTTTAAATCTAAGGCCATTTGAACACTGTGTACAAAAGGACAGCATGCTATTCAGCCTTTATGAACTTAAGGAAGCTGGACTCAATGATCTCTAGTTGTCCCTTCCAACCCCTACAATTCTGTGATTCTGTGACTTTGCTGTGTTTGCTTTCTCCAGCTGTAGCAAAAATGATCAATGATTATAAAAAAACTTATAAAAAAAATCAGATTATTTCTTTTCTTGCAAAATTTGAAGATACCACAATTAAGCAGAGATCACAATTATGCAACAGAAAGATAAAAATGGAAAGAGTTATAAGTGGTTTAATTAAGTTTATTTATTATTTAATTATTATTATTATATTAATTATTAATTATTAATTATTATATTAATTATATTATTATTATATTTATTAATTAATTATTATTATTATTTAATTAGTGGACTGTGTGACTATGAATGCAGCCTGTTAATGGGGAAAAGTGAAGGATCTAGTTGCTGACACTTTCAGTCAGAGATAGCAGCAGGAATCTAGTAGCACCACTGTGAATATACAATAAATCTTGAAATCTAGAAGCTGTTGCTGATTTTTTTTATTTTTCTCCCAGGAGATTGTTATATTTGAGTACAGTGTTTGCAGCAATGGGAGAATCATCTAGTTGCTGTTTCAGTCAATGCATACCTTGTCTGTTAGCAATAGCAACAATAAAAGGAACTCCTAATAGTGGAATAGAGGCTTAATATGCTGAAGAAGCTACCAGATCTTAATTGTGCAGTTTAACCTCTGAGAAACGGTATCTATAGAGAATGCCTGGCAAACCTGGCCATGTCTTGATTACAGGGAGTGCACTCCTACTCAGGAAAATGTGAACTGAAATTGATTGGCACCTTTCATTGCAGTCTTCCACAGCAATAAAAATGCACATCTCTTACTCCCTGCCTCGGAAAGGAACTTTGAGAGGGCTCAATGAAATCCATAGAACTTAGAAAACTTTTTAGAGTTTTGCATTTTTTTCTACAGTAGACAGACTGCAAGAACACACAACCCTGCAGTTCAGCAAGACTGGAAGAATTGGCAGGGCTCTTTTTTCACTGTTTCACTAACCCTGATCTGATCCAAGGAAAGAGGATTCCTGGGCTGTTCAGCTTTGACTAGCTTGTCTTTGCTAGCCACTCCTTGACTAGCATTCTGTTACAGTTTTGTGGCATGTAGCTGGTTAGGAACAATTCACATTAAATCAGACCATCATGTTAAAAGCTTGCCACACACATGAAAATTTGACAGCAAAAGCTGGCCGCAAGGAAACAACTGCAGGTTCTCGCACATATAAAGTTTTTCTGTTAACATTTCTTTAGGATGTAAGTTGAAACAATGGAATGAATGAGACAAAGCAAATCCCATCATTAAAATCAGAGTGTTCATATTCTTATTGTTATTCCAGTATTCTCAGTTCAGCTCTGATAAATGGAAATATTGCTTAGCCCTGGCCCTTGTATTGCCTTTAGACACTTGCCAAATTCACAGGAAAATTATTTGAAAAGTTTAATATCTCTAAGAGTTCAAAATTAATATTCAAAAAGTTGTGTTTTTATGAAAATGTACTTGGAATCTCTGCTTAACTCCATTTTCAATACACCTTCTGTTAGCACACATTGCAGATTTCATTTGAGACGAATCACATTTTACTTATTTATGTATTTAAGGAGTGAATCCTCAAGTAGTGGACATGGTGACATTTCACAGAAACCATCCCTCGTCTGAAGCTGTGTTGCATGACACCAGTTAATAATACAACCTGGGTGTTGCTTCAGGTGATAGCACTTTTTAAAAAGATGACTCAGGTTTTCATAGTTTAGCATCTCAGGGTATGGTCATAACCTAAGACCTCTCCATGAGAAGATAAACTGAAGTTTGAAAAAGTCACTAACTCCTGACCTGTGACTCTGAACAGCTCTGGTAATAAAACTCACAGTGTGTAAAAATCAGCTCAGACAGACATCATCTGATCAATTTCACTAGCTCTGTGTTTTCAAATGCTCACACCCACTTTTCTACAAGTTTTGCATGTTGTCACAAAGGTGACAGAAGATGATGTGCTGGCACCAAGCCTATCCAGAGTGGGTCAGTGGTGAAGTCTGTCATCACTCTCTGAGCTGGAGTGTCTGACAACACTTCTACATACCTTTTGTGGTTCATTTTAACCATGCATAAAGTAGAGCTTAATGCAACAACAAAAATATATTTATGCAACAAACCAAATATAAGGCAATTTTTAAATATGTAGAGTAGGAAGCTGTCAAAAATACATGTGGCAACAGTTTTCAGTCTGGAAGAAAACAGTTTTGGGGTTTGTGTAGATCTAAGCACAGAGGTTGAATCTTTGGTCATTTGTTGGCAAAATAATGTAGGCATTAATTTATAAAATTCAAAACACAAAAAGTCTATGAAATTTCTTAAGTGTGTCTCTCAGTGTTACTTTTCACTGAGTCACTGAGAAATGTTTGCATTATTAGATATTTTATTTGCAGCGAGATTTTAATTGCACTCATGTCCTACACTTACTCTTGTAACATTTGGATGGCTTGCACATATTAATAACACAAAATTGCTTGCATACCATAATCATTATCTTATAAAGTTGAGCTAGCTATAGCAGTTTTGGTAATTTTACTTACACTGCCTTGAAGTGACAAAAGTCTACAGCGTATCTGATATGTTCTTGGACACCAGATGGCAACTTCATATTCATGATTAAAAATCTTAGATATTTTTTTTGCTACAAAGAAAAGAAAATGACAATATTATATGACTAATTGCTGTGTTTCCAACTTAACCATTTTAGAAGGACATCGGTACTTAAGTTGACTTAAGAACTCCTTGGTCCTCTGCAACCGCACATACATCTGTGGGATCTGATATTATAAGTCTAATTCAACAAAATATTTATATTAATAATTTTAAAAAGTTCTTTCTGGGATGACGTATCTTTTCTTTAAGAAAGTCACCTAAGATAGGATTCATGGTATTTCTACAAGCAGTTTCTACCATTTAATTTTCCTGGTTATTCGCATTTTTTATTTTTCTCTGGTGTTCTACCCCAGGTCAAGCAAAATTCTCCTAATCTAAAACACATTCCTTTTTTTTCAATCAGTCTGTTCATCACATCAGTCAGCTTAAAGCTGAAAGGGTGGGGCAATGGTGAGATAACTAACATAAAACCAGATGAAAAATTGATGCAATTTTAATCTATAAGAATAACATTCCCACAAAATTAATTATAGGAAGAGAATCAGTGCTATGAAACAAAAAGCACACTACTGTGGTATAATAGGCATTTAACATTTAAGTAGAGTGTTTCCTTTCTTTATGCTACATCGAAACCTGTCTGGAAACTTCTTATAGAACCATAGAATTGTTTGAGTTGGAAGGGACCTTTAGAGATCATCTAATCCAACACCCTGCAGTGAGAATGAGGAACACATACAGCAAGATGAGACTGCTTAGAAACCCATCCAGTCTGACCTTGACTGTCTCCAAGGACAGGGCATCCACCACCTCTCTGGATAACTTGTTCCAGTACCTCACACCCTCCATCATGAAAAACTTCTTCCTTATATCCAATCTAAATCCCTTTTTTAGTTTGAAACCGTTTCCCCATGTTCTGTCACCACAGACCCTACTAATGAGTCTGTCCCCTTCTTTCCTCTAGCTCCCCTTTAGATACTGAAAGGTCACCATCAGGTCACCTCTTAGCCTTCTCCAGGCTGAACAACCCCAGCTCTCAGCCTGTCCTCACTGGGGAGGTGTTGGATCTCTTTTGTGGCCCTCTGGATGCATGGAACTGAAAATTATGTCTGAACTCCTTTATGAAGGGGCATTCTATTAGAATATATATTTAAATTTATTCTAGACATCACAAGTCAGATTTATTTATTTAATGAAAGAAAAAGAAAGAAAAAAGTAATTTATTTGAGTCCCATTTGGCTATTCTACTCACCTACACCACTAATACGGCAGTGAATGATAGCTCCATGTAATGTGCAAAGTTTCTGAGAACAAAAGAAAAAAAAAATCCCTGCAGTTCCATGGGAAAACAAATGCTGATTTTCTCACCAAAATTGGAGATGCAGGTAAATCAACTGAATGACTGCGTAATCGTGGCAAAACTTTCCAAGCCAGCTAGTCAGCAGTCCATTGAGGTTAAGTCTCCTACCCCTCAGCTAATATATAATATATTGTAAAATATCCTTTGATACTGGCAGATTGGAAGATTTCCTGTTTTTTGTGTTGGTTATTTATTTATTCTTTTTTTTTTCTGGCATCTGTCCTGGATGCAGGTTGTCTTTCCATTTTTTCTTACAAAATAAATTAGTAAGCTCTTTGAAGCAGTGCTGATACTTGGCACCCTGCAATGAGTAGTGTAAGCACATTCTCATGTCCACAGTTTCAACCTTGAGAAGTATTCTGGATTTACAGCTCACCTCTTCAGCAATATGTTGTAACCGAAGCAAATACACAGGGAAGTGTGTCACAAGGGCACTGAGACTCACTCCTTTCTCACTCAATTACTATAAGGAAATATGGTTATGTCTGTGTGCCCTCAGAGCTCTTTAACATTTCATAGTCCCCAAATGCAGTCCTCTATAGCACTGAATACAAAGCATCGAAAGTGTTTGAAATCTCAGAGCTTCCCTTACTCTTTTACTCAGATCAAGACTTTTGATTTTTACTAAAATTTATTTTATTAGTTCTAAATATTTGAGGAGGAAGTCAACATAGGTTCCTAAGCTATATATTCTTTCAAAAGGAGCCTTCTGTCAGGTTTACATAATTCCTCATAAATAACAAGTGTCATTTAAATGTAAAAATCTAGTCTACTCTGTAGAATAGCCATTCGTTAATTCTTAAGATGAAAATTAATTAAATTAATTAATTAATTAATTAATTGAAAATTAATGAAAAACTGTATTCAGTGACATTCCATTATGATCCCTATGACAAGTGCAACATTTTTTCATGTCACTTCTTATTGACATTGCAGCAAAATATAGATAAACAGAACAAAAGTGAAGGCAACCAAACCTTAAATTTAGAATGTAATTTTAAGTCTAGTAGATACATGTAGCAATGCCCAATATCAAACAGAACAAATAAAATATACATACACTTTTCACCTTTAGCACCTGATTAAATATATCATCAGATTGATTCTGCCAAGTCCATCCTGCATAGATCTCCTAAATCACATGCTTCTTGTGTATCATACATCAGCTTTTATATTGTGAACATAGAGAAAATATTTTAGAATAGTAACCTTACCTTATTGAGCTATGAAGCCTGGTTTTAGTCAACAAGGTACTGTTTTTCGCTCACAGCTTTAATGTGTATTTAAACTGTGCAGGAAACTTCAGGTATCTCTGACAGGATTTTCACAGGTTTTCACTTCAATTCTGCTTTTCTTTCTAAACACAGCAGAGGCTTCTCACCTGAATGATACTGCAAAATTCTGAAATGCGTTCTGTTCCACTATACTTAACAGGCACGCAAAATAATTGCATGCCAGTATTTAGAGGGGAGAAGAGACTCTCATGGTAGGATCCTGTTGCACAATTGTTTTCTCTATTCTACACATATTCTCATATAAGTCAATAAAATACACTGCATGGGAACTGTGGAATCATGGCCTGAACCTGACGTGAGCACTGAGTCAGTCATGGGAGCACGGGTGAAGGCAATTCACCTGTGTGACTGGAAGGGAGTGGAGTCTGACTCTATCTCTCCTAGACCCTATTTAAGGGCTGACCATGACTGAGGAAGGATCTGTTCCTGGAGATTGCTCCTTTAGAGTTTTTTACTGCAAGCCTAGGACACAGGTGAGCTCTTTATTTTGATTGTCTCTTTCCATCATGATAGTCTTTCAAACTGTACTGTCTGTAAAATCTCTCAGCTACAATGCTATTTGGCATTATTCATTCTGTTAACAATACATATATGTTTCTTATTCACATGCATTCTTTTAAAGAGTTCAAGGTATCAGGAACATGGCAAAGTGAAATTATGGAAACAGCCACTGATGGATGCATAAAAGGCTAATGTTGAAAAAATATCAGAGTTCTTTTCTAAACAGATTCAATGCATCAAGAACTTATTACATCACAAAATACTGAAGACAAGTGCACCCCTTTACTTAGGGAATCTATTCATCATAATTCATGTTGGCAATGGTGGCAACTTATTAAAGGTCAAAAAAAAACCACCCACATTTCACAGTTCTAAACAATATACTAAATTTACACACAAATACTACAATATGTACAACTTTAGCTAACTTTTTGTTTATATGAAAAACTATGAAACTTAGAGTCTGTATGAATTATTATTATTTTCTAGTCACAGCACCAGAGATAATATGATAACTTTTCACAAATCACAACTGAGCTCAAACTGAAAGAGAAGAAATGAAGCATGAAGAAATCTTGTTTAAAAGTCTGTACATTCTCTTCTGAGAAGCTATTAGTATTTGAAAGTACCTATTTTAATACTAGGAATTAAGATGAACTCTAAGCTTATTCTTTCACTCCAGGTACAAGAAGTAGAGATACAAAATGATTCATAGAATAGAATAGAATATATAATCTTGGTATTGTAGAATGCATTGGAAGGGACCTTTAAAATCACCTAGTTCCAACCCCTATTCTATAGGCAGTGACACCTTGCACTAGACCTATTTGCTCAAAACCCCATCTATAGCGTGGCATTGACTGCTTTCAGGGAGATGACATTCACACCCTAATTGGGCTACCTGTTCAACTGTCTCATCACCCTCACAGTAAAGAATTTCTTCCTAATATCTAGTCTAAATCTATCCTCTTCCAGTTTAAAACTTTTCCCCTCACCCTGTTGTTACACACTCTTACAGAAGTCCCTCCCCAGCTTTTTACCACCTTCAGGTATTAGAAGGTTGCTATAAGCAACCTCTCCCCACAGAGCCTTCTCCAGGCTGAAGAGCCCCAGCTCTCTCAGCCTGTCCCCACAGGAGAGGTGTTCTAGCCCTCTGATTATCTTCATGGCACTCCTCTGGACCTGCTCCAACAGCTCCATGTCCTTCTTGTGTTGGGGAGCCCCAGAACTAGACATGGTACTCCAGGGGGAGTATCACAAGAAGAAAGTGGAGGGGCACCTTCCTCACCTTCTTCAACCTGCTGCTCATGATTCCCTTGATACAACTCAGGATACGTTTCACCTTCTGGGCTGCAAGTGCACACTGCCTGCTTATGCTAACTCTTCCATCAACTGACACCCCAAAATGCTTCTCCTCAGAGCTGCTCTCAAGCTGTTCTCTGCCCAACCTCTACTTGTGGTTGGAGTTGCCTTGATCCAGGTTGATCCAAGAGCTTGCACTTGGCCTTGGTGAACTTCATGAGGTTGGCATGGGCCTACCTCTCAAGTCTGTACAGCATCTCTTTCCTCTAGCATGTCAACTTCACCCCCAGCTTGTGTCTTCTGCAATCACGTTGAGGGTGCACTTGATCCACTGTCCATGTTGCCAAAGATGTTAAATAGCACTGGTTCTAGCACCAATCCTTGAGGAATGCCACTCATCTAGTTACTAGACTGTGTGTCACAGCAATGCTCAAATATTACATCATGGTTTTGGTGATAAAAATATTCAGCTATGTGTTCTTGAGGTTATCCATTTTCTACTTCTAAATATTCAAGACTTTTATCCAGAAAGTGAGTATTTTCTGCTCTTCCCCACGCTATTGCAGTTTACATAGTCTTTCCTTAAATTCGTTACACTGTGCAGTTGTATTACCTGCAACAGTTCATTACTCATTATATAAATACATTCAGATTGTGGAAACCGTCATATGGAAAAGAAAGAATTTCAGTCTTGACAGTCACAAAATATTATTTGTAAACCCTAGACTACATGGGCAATTTTGCCAAAGTATAAATTCAGCTACTGGTTTCAGTTGTCAAATATAGTGGAATCCTATCTTCTGATGTGTGCTTTATCTATGCTGTTCAAACTAGTGGAGTGACAGCTGTTATTATTATCAACAGTAAGTTATCAAGTCTTTTTCATATAGCAGAAGATTTTGTAAGATACATGATAACCAAATAAGGCTAATTTTCACTCTATCAGCATTTGTTAAAAAAAAAATATTTTAAACCCAATAATTGTCTATTATGTCTTTCTTACACAGCAATGTAAGCTGAGCTTGAATTTGTTTTCCATGCTTTCATTCTCAATACAGAAAAAGTAAAAAATAGTAGCAGCAAAGAATTTTTTTCCTTCCCATCTGCAAAAGTAGGTAAAAGCTACAATTCAGATCATTTCATTTAAGCTTTAATCTCTTCCCATTTTCTATTCCTGTAAAACAGCTCATGTTTTTCAACTCCATCATTTTATACCAACAAAACATTCTAATTTCCCACATTTCCCTCTCTTTACCCCCACAGCCATCCATATTAATTCTGAATAAATTGTGTGAAATTCACCCATCTGCTACTTCTGTTTAGCTTGTATGCTGCTGATTTTACATAGCGGCTGCTGATATTCCCTTGAAAAACAAAGAGAAGAGGCTGGAAGCCCAAATTTACCTATCTATTAACACTGTGCATAAAGTCCTTAGCTTATACAGGTTTTAGCACACAAAGACAAAAATTACTCGTGACATGATCCCTTAGCTCTATTAAAAGGGATCCTTTTTAGTATTTCTTGCATAGAAAGAATTAGTAATAAGAATTTTATTTTATGAAATCATTATGAACTGGCAACAAGTATCTACATCTATGTTATTAATGGTTGCCTTACCACTCTCTATTTATAGATGAAAATAAACAAGTGGTCGAAATTATTTAACATAATTTTGGTTTAGAATATCAGATGATTTTGTTTACATGGCAACAAGATTAAATTATATGTATAAAAATGATATAAATTATATCTCTTTATTCAGTGGGTATAGTGACTGAAGATGATCTAATATACAGTATGCTTATATATGGATATACAGGGAACAGCTATTAGGTGGTTTTTGTTGGTGGTGTTTTTTTTTTTTTGTTTTTTTTTTTTTTATTTTACTTTTGTCAGAAGCTGGCTACAAATCACTGTTATGGTGAAATTTTCCTTGTGTTCAACCAGTTGTCCACCTGTGCCAGCTACTCACAGCCATGACACAAATTGTGTATCTTTCCTCCCTATAGCCAGAGATATCTCCACATCAAAATTGTGTTACATTAAAACTGAATTAGATTAGACCAAACAAACAAAAAGCCATTACAATTAATTAAAAAATTTAGCTTATTCAATTATTTTATCAGTAACCATGATTCACATCCAACTAAATTGTTATTTGTCAATAAAATAAAAATGAATAGAGAATGCAGGATAGAGTCCAAGTGGCTTGTTGTTTCTACAAGGTTTTACAGTGCCCATTTTTGGGCAAGAATACATCACTGCACTGAAAGGTAACAGAGTTCTAAAAAAAATTATGCATGTTAAGACTATAAATACTTTGGTGAAGGAAAAAGCTGAAATCTAAGAAGCTGGAATCAGCTGGAAGCAAAGTAACTTCAGGCTGTATTACAGACATGACAGTTAAGAACTATTTCTGATTAAAAATCAAGCTTGCACTGCGCAATCCGATTTTCCAATATAAAATGTCATGGAAAGATCATTTAATATTTTTCTTCTCCTAAGACTTAGGTTAGCTGTCCACATTGTCTTTCATGAAGTGTCTAGATCCATTTAATTTTGCTTCTCACTTACATTCATATTGATCACAGTCACATTCGTCCTTCATGTACCAAACACATCTGATTTTGAAGGAAGATTTGTTTTTTCTTATCTAATCCATGTTTGAGAGTAATCTGGGGTCTCTTTAGTCCCTATGCTCAAAATTATTATATTGAAATACAGAATGAAAAATGAAGGACCTGCTTTCAAAAGAACAGGAATAATTTCATAGCAAACCAGCTTAGTAGTGCAAATGTATTTTTCTGCTCCATTGCTTGGAAATCTCTGATACACTGTACTCACTATCTGGGTGTTTTTAGGCTTGAAAATATTTTTCTGTCAACAGATCGACTAGAAAAATAAGGTACCAGCATATCAGAATGATTGTATTAAACAACTTTATTCACTCATTTTTTATGATTATTGAGGAGAACAAAAAAGGCATTCTGAGATTCCTTCTCTCTTTGCTTTATTGAATGTTTCATTTCATGCGTGAGTTAATGTTGTCCTCAAAAATATTGCTATTTTGCAATTTTTATGGTTAGTCATTTGTTTGTCACTTAAAACATACTTTCCTTGCATGTATTTGTGAATTGTTTTTCTGATATGTCATTACACACAATAAGAGACTGACATCTATGCATTGTACTGCTGTTTGAAATTCATTTTGAAGCTAGGGAAGAGGTCTATACCCAGTCGACTATCCAGGATGTATTACATTTAAATCTGATTGTGATTTAGGAATGGTGATGGATTTATTGAACCAAAATGTCAACAAGAATTAAGGAAGAAGAAACAATCCAGACTGCCAGGGCTCCCCACAAACACCTTTCCCTACAACACGACTTTCCTCCAGCAGGTCATGATGACAGGAAAGGCCTGTAGGGGAGAAGGAACCACAACGCCTGCCCAGAATATTTTATTCACTAATGGCAGATTGTTGATCTGACTGCTCCAATAACGTGTCAAACAGCTGGCAGCCATCCTAACGTAACCCTACTGCCCTGGGCAGTGTCCCTCAAATCAGGACAGCATTAGTCATTACTGCCTGATGTCTTTCCTTGGTAACATTGCACTCTCATTTTCTCTGAAATGTCTTTAAGAATTCCCTTCCCAATTTTTCAAAAATGAGTTCATTAAAAGCTGATGATGATGTGGCTCCTTCATTTCTGCATATTTCAGTCTGTTTACATGAAATGAGAGCAGAGTACTATCTGAAGTAAAAATAACATTTTATAATAACATTTATATTTTAACTAGCTTTGCAACTGCTATCCCATTGAACCAAAGTGAATACAAAACACATGCCACTGATATGAATTAAACTGCAGAATATTTTGTCCAATATCCCACAAGAAATTGATGGATATACATCAAGCTGCTTCACCAGTCTTAGAGAGCATAATTAATTATTAGCCTCCCATAAAAATTAAATATATGTATCTACCACAAACTATCAAAATTATTTCCCTATTTCGGCTAAGTCAAAAAGAAAACTGGTCCAAGAACTAAGAATGCCAATAAAAATGTTTCACATAATTCAAATTTTACTTCCACTTGAAGAAATATTAAAATTAGGAAATATTATAAATGGAAATGTTTGCTACATTAAGTAAAACTAGACATTCCCACTCAATTTAAGATCTCACTAGAAGGATCTTCATAAATTATTATACATGTTGCTCCAAAAATAATGCCTACTATTTTTTTCCCAAATAAATTACAACAGTTAAAAAGAACCATAATAACATTATTTGATAGAAAGAATCCTTAGCTATAAAACGGTTCTCTTTCATTAGCCACTATTAGCTATGCATTTTTCCAAGCAATCAGTAAGAGCTTGGATGCTGCACTCATAACAATCTGTACCAGCAGAGGGACCCACTGTCTCTCTCACCAGGACTGAAACGCTGCAACCCCATTGCCTCACTGAGCTCACGTCCAGCAGTGAGTCTCCGTAAACGTTCAGCAAGAGCCAATGACTGTCAATGGGTGCCATTTTTTTCCACGTGGAGAAATTCAGTGGCACACATACGCACTTCCATGTCAGACATCATTCTGCCATACTGCTCCTCTGCTGCCAACTGTCACACAGGAACAACATGTAACGGGATATTGGTAAGAAGGTTCAATCTCTACTGCTATATCATCATCATCCACCTCTGATGTCATGGGGCAACATCATAACACAGAAAGCAATATTTTTGGAGCAGCCCTTGTAAAATCAAGTCTTTTATTTCCTGGTATACACCATGAATTTAAATATTGTGTGAATTATTTGCACTTGGACAAGTTAGCCAAAAATGAAAACTACATTCTGAATTAAAAATTTGGAAGTTATTATTTTTATGTAGGATATGAAGTTCTACTCAGAATTAAACTCATCTGTCCTGCCTTTTTTTCATCTCATCCAGACATTCTTTTGAAGTAGAGAGGAATTTGTCTGATGTGTTGAGATTAAATACCTAACTTTTAGACAACTGACACTAATTCTCCAATTTGCAACCCATCCTCAGATTACTTTTGGCTGCATTCCTAATGTATAAATACCAGTTGCAAAACTAATCTACACTGCAGTCTGAAGTGTGATTGTAGCTTACTCTCAGCTTTAAATCAGTTTAGAAATTGCTTGCAGCACAGCTGCTGTACTGTCACCTATGCCACAGACTGCAGTGCTCCCTCAGAAAGTTCAGTATTTCAGAACTTGCAGACTGCACTCAGCTGTTTTGAGAGCCTCCAGTCACACTTTGAACTACTAAGAGAAAACAAACTGAACTGAATGAATTCATATCTGTCTAAATACAGAAATAACAAGATTTGATTCCTTTCAATAGCCAAGCAGTTGAGTTTGTACATAGCAGTACTAGATGAGTTAATGAAAACACTGGCAGCTGAGCAGACGTTGCCTGACAACCCTTTCAGGTCTGTAGAGCAGAGCAATGTGAGATCAAAACTGATGTGTCTAGAATATTTCATAAAATGGAAAGTTCCCTCTTACACAGTACACACAGCACTGATGAACATGGTAAGAGGGGAGTTACAGAAGAAAAGAACTGATACCAAATATTTGTTATTTGTTAAGTGTAAATATGGTTTATAGAGCATCAAGAATTCTGCTGCTGCATGAAAGATTTCTAGCCAGCAGCTCCAGATTAAACATCAGTGAATAAGACACCCCAGTGTCCTGCAGTACCTGAAATTTAACTCTGTAAGTTCTACCAAACTCTTCCTGATAACAGAACTGAAAATCAAGCAGTCGAGTGGCTCATCTCTATTCAAAGTGCCCAGCAGGATAAATCCAACTGACAAATCGCTGTAAAAGCTTTATAATCCTTGAGTGGGTTACTGCAAGTCCCATGTGCAAAATCCAGCTAGACATTAGGATTAAGGAAAAGCAAGGAAGGGAAGGCTGTACTGCCCTCTTAAATAATTACAGCAGAAGTCCACATGATGTATGAAGATTGTTCAGGAATATGAAAGCAAATCCAGCCTCCCTAATAGTTTATCTAGCTCATTCTACAGTTAATACAGAACTCTAAGAAATAGCCATCACTACCACTGGAGTACTTTCTACAGTCTGAGAAATACTCTGCCTGCTATGGAAGAAATCAGAACCCACACAGTATGAGTGTGAGTGTGAGAAAAAACTCTGTACAAGACTGTGCTGTGTAGTTACCCTCTTCTATATCCACCTTTTTTAATGCACTAGAAATCTGGGAAGGAATTAAACCCATAGAAAGAAGTTGGATCTGAAGGGTGCAAAAGAGGGGGACACAAGGGAAGATTTGTAACCTGCTCTTCAAAGAATAGGCTTTGAGGCTTGAATTAGTCCACCTACCTCCCTATGTTTCCTCATAAGCCACAACACAATTTTTAGGAACCAGCTCACTTGAGGGCATTTACTGTGGCCAGACAAATGCTACCACTTATTTCAGTATCTTAGTTAGAGGATGTGAGGAACAATATTCAGATCTGCAAGACATCTCCTCATATTCAGGATGCAAGTCACTTGAGAAGGCCAAAGGTTAATATATGAGACACTAATGAGAACCAGGAGCTCCAAAGGTAGGGCAGTTCAGGGAAAGGGCTCACCTGATGCAAGATGGAGCTATTGAAAATCCCACTCTGAACTGATTTGCTAGCAAGTGTATTTATTGTGGAGACTACTCTAAAGAACATTGATTAGGACTGTTTATTTATTCAGGTGTTTTATTATTTGCTTTTACTGAATATAAGTTAGCAGTACCTGAATTTGGGAAAAGTTAATGAGGGCCACAAAATCTGGATTCCTCACTAGGAGTCCAGACTCATAGGAAAATGTGTCTAGTCAGCTTGTGATTAAATAGGATCTAAGGATGCACTAATAAATTTAGTCAGATATAGGAAGTAATTTACAAAAGAAAGATATAATTATATTGTACTGTAATGTTTTATGTCACATATGTAAAATGTTTTGACAGTTCTTGCTTGTGAAGGTAATAAGCTTCATTTAACAACTCTGATTTAGCATTCTTTAACCTTAGCTAAAAATCAACACAAAACAGCTGTAGTTTTGCTTTCCCATTTTGTAGTTTTTAATATTCAGACTGTAAATAATACACACGAGGTGAGTGGTGAAGTAGAATCAAGTACAGAAATCAAATAGATTCATAATGACATACTGAACAAGTAAAAGTTGAGAAGCAGGAAAAAAAATTATAACCAAATGAAGCACAATGAACTTTAAACTCTGAAAAACATGTTCATGAACCATACCAGTTAAGATATCTTATATCAGTTCCAAAAACTTAAAGTAAACATAGAATGTAATAATTATTGAAACAAATAAATAGATAATATGTTGTATTTTTAAAGATGTAAGCTATTAATAACTATTCAATTGTTCAACCAGAAGAAACAGAATCTGCCTATGAAAAACTTCAACCTGCTTCATTAATTTTGGCATGGACAGAGTTAAATCAAATTTCAAATGTAAGAAAAACACTTTTCCTACTTTTGTCCATTAGCCCTTTCAAGTTTGGATGCTTTCTTTTAATACATACAATTGTGTTGTGAATTTCACACTTTTGCTCTTATTAAAAATATATGAGGGTACAAAATATGTAATTTCTACACACTGTGTTATGAAACACATCAGTAAGTTAAACCAGTTTCTGTAAGCAATTCATTTTTGTGAATTTGGAAATGTTATTTCTAGCTATTGTAGTCAGATATACAGCCACTTTTTTTCTTCAATGCAGTTTGGTGGCAGGAAATAACCCTCCGGGAACTGCCAGTCAAGCAGGGAATGAAGAAGAGAATATACATATAAAAGTATTTTCACTTCATGAAAATTAATTATGGTGCCCATGAATAAATATTTGAATAGTGCTGTTAGTACAATGCAGTATGATCTCTCTGGTGGCAAAGAATTGTCACAGCGTTGCATCTCATTGTTTTACAGGCAAGAAGGGAGTTCTGACCTGCACATTTATTTTCCCACTGTACTTGAAAATAAAAACAAACTGTGTTAAAAAATAATATTTTGTTACTTTTTTTTTTATTGTAAATAATATGAACTCAATATGAAGTCCACTTTGAATGTGATGCCTCCTATTTTATGATGCTGGCCCACAATGACAGAGGCAGATGTTGGTGGTAAGGCAGTAGAGATTGAACCTTCCCATCAATCTCCCATTATATGTTGTTGCCACATGACAGATGGCAGCAGAGGGACAAACACAATGCTGTCTGACATTGAAGTGCATATGAAGCAAAGGGATGTCACTGAACTCCTCCAGGAAGAAATAATGACACACAGTCACCTTCATCAACACATGCTGAACATTTATGGAGACCAAACAGTGGGTGTGAGCTCACTGAAGTGGTGGGTGGTGCATTTCATCAGTGACAACAGCGACGTAGAAGACAAATCACATTCCGGGAACCCATGTAGACTGTTACAAGGGCAGCATGCAAGCTCTTGTTGATCTCCGGTGAAAATGCGTAGCTAATAGGAATGACTACACTGGAAAAGTGTTTTGCAGCTAAGAAATGTGCTCTATCAAACAGAGTTATTGTGCTCTTTGCATCTGTTTTATTTTCCATGGAAATAAATAGGAGGCATCACTTTCAGAGCTACCTAATTCTACACTTTCCAAGAAATCTTATACCTAGACTTGGTTACTTCAATCAAGAGTCCTGAAATTTCTTATTCATCTTATTAGGTGTTTGTAACAGCCACATTTTAAATTTCACTATTTCACATCAATTAAATTTGTATATGTTTTTTAGTGGAAACACTTAAGTCAAATACTCCACAGAGTACAACAAACTGTTTTGTAAAAGTTTCCTAACAGCATGCATGAAAATATGTGAAAAAGCTCCGCTGATTTCTTTCTGACAGAAGCTGACAAAACTCCCTTTTTGGTACTGACTATGTTTGCAATTGAAGGCAGAACATCAATGTAAAATTGTGTGTGCAGTGTGAAAAAACCGACAATATTCTCTGTAATGTAATGCAACATAATACAATAAAATAACTACTGTCCCAGTGTCTTAGCCATGAACATATGCATTTCTATGTCAACAACTTAGTTGAGAAACAATCTGCCTGAAAGATACATCTAGCATCTTTCTGAATTTTACATTCCTGATGCAGTAGTCCTCCCAAAGTAATTTCTTATATCCCCTACTTAGGGGAACATCACAAGTAGACAGAATTGCTTGCAAAAATATTACTGCAAGATTCTGTCTACCTAATTAACAAGTTTAAAATTTCATATGGTGTCTTCTTTTGGAGTCTGAGATATGTGTTCTGCTGAGAAAATCTCTAAGATAAAAGTGGTGAAAACCAGACTTTAAAAGCCATTAATATAATTTAATATTAAGACTCAATGAACAATCAATGTTTTTCATCTAGATTTTGTAGAATTCTCTGGTTTGTCTTCCATGCAATGAACATAATTCATAACAACACTAGCAGAAGCCAGCAGAACAGCAACAAAAGACCATGTTTACCGTTCTGTCCAAACCTCATGCTCCTTCAGATCATTTGGGATCAGCAAACACCTATAAACTGAGCCTGACCAAGGTAAGCTGAGAATTTTCTGCAATAAATCAGCACAGTTTTGAGGCAGTCATTGGCAGAACATTTCATAAACCATGGTACAAATTTCACAAGTTACGATTTTTTCTCCAGGTACATCAGACTTCTTTCAGCACTTCTGTAACTTTTTTATGCTAATCGCGAGGTAGAATCTGCTTAAATAAGTAATAGGAATTATATTCAAATGGGTGAATTCTTTTTTGTACAGCTCTGTTGGTGCTTCTTAGTAAAGTTGCTGAAACAGCAACAGTCGAAATAGGACTAATAAAATTTCAACTGGTATGAACAGTTCTCTAGGTCAAAGGCAGCTGATTTTTGCAAATCAGAGAAAGCTTAGAACACTGATTAACTTACTTAAGGTTCCATGTCTTTTCTGAATGTTCCTAAGGGAATGAAAATACTCAGCTAGTAAAGACTCTCAGTGTCCTCTCATAGCAAAATTCCCTTCAAAATATTGTTTTTGTGTTCTACAAGCCACAGCAGCATTAGTATGTGCACTTAAAAGCTCCATTCACTTTTATATAGTACTGTCAATGAACTTTCAATATACAGGCTTTGTTTTCTGTATTAAAACAAGCAAGCAAACAGCAAACAAACAAAAACTATACAATAACAAAGATCACCAAATATAAGAAAGGAAAAGCCATACTTTTCCATTTGTAATTAACCGGATAATAGTCCAAAGTTTGTAAAATGAAGAACAACTTATATACTGCCTGGTTGCACATCTTTATCTCTTCCATTCACATATTTTGTATCTAGAACTGAGCGAAAAATAATTGTGATAAGTATCAACAATTATCCCTAGCTGCAGTTAGAGAAACATCTGCACTGGTTGTGAATTTGAAACAAATATAACAGTGAAGCTCACCACTTTTACACAGACTGCAAAGACATGTGCACCCAGAAGTTCTTAAAAAAGTTCTAAATTCTTCTGATAGTCCAAAATTCTACCATCTGCTTCCTTTCCGTATTCACTTATAGATCTATAAACCGCAATGGTTTCTCTAATGATGCTGTCCATTTCCACTATCATTGTTACTATTTTTTGTGTCAGCAGAAACATGCATAATAGAGAGTAAAATGTGTTAGAAATCCAAGGAAAAAAAGAAAAACAAAATACATAGTTTTTGTATTACTGAATTTGTAGACCATGAATGAGACTAAAAACTCAAACAAAAACTCATCTTACCTTTTTCTCTGTTCTATTAGGCATAAAAACCACTTTGACAATCTAACCACACTTTTCAGTTCTAGAACAATACTAATTACAGAACTGTAGGGGTTGGAAGTGACCTCTGAAGATCATCAAGTCCATTGGAACTCACACATTAAAACCAGTGTTTTCCATTAATAAATAATTAAAACATTGTTTGCTACTGAACTGAAAGATCATAAGCTGAAGATAATATTCTCATGAAATATCCTGTTTAGGACACAAAGTGTCCTTGGTCAGTTTCTTCTCTAGTAGGCTGGACATGAAATTCATACAGTTCAAGTGTGACTTTTTCACTCCCAAACTGCATTTAAAAAATTGGTTTTAGGAAATGCAGTAAGACTTTTCTTTGTCTGAATTTGAATATTAAGGAAGAAATGGGAAGAGTTTCCATGGCACTGAAAAAATTATTGAGGGGAACTGAGCTCAAAGTTTGTGCCTGATGCATACTTCTCATTTTCTAATGTTGTCAGCTTTCCTTGGAGAGGCCTCTGAAGCATCTCAGTCCTCCAAAAATACCTTCAACATGGCCCCACATGCTGCTCACTTACCTTCCTGATATATATATGTTAGTTTTGAGCTTGCATGTTTTCAACACAGATGACTGTGTGAAACTGCTGAAGACTGAAAGCACACTTCCAGGAATGAATGGGAGTTCATACAGCTTGGATCAAAGTATGCATATGCTCTCTCTGCAGCATCATTTGCAGGAAGCACTGTGCATTACTTACAAAGCATGCAAAGTTAAAATTAAAATTAAAATTAGCTATTGATAACACAATTTAAAACAGAGAATATAAGACAGTTTTTACTTTCAAAGGATTATAAAGTATGTTTGTGACTTCCCACTGACATTTCAAGGAAACTTAACATGACATTTAATTATTGTTCATTTGTTTTTCTGCATACAATCAACAGCATATGTCTTAGAACATGATTGTCTGATAAAATGTAATTCATGCTTGGGATATTAATACGCAAAAAGGGAAATTGTCTCCAAAGATAAAGATCCAATGCAGTCTCTGGGATACTTGCATTTCCATCTGCCTAATTTGTTACACCATACTAATCTGTTCTAAATGGTTTCGTATTGTGAATCACAGAATCACAGAATTGTCAGGATTGGAAGGGAGCTGATTTGGCAGGGGGGTTGGACTAGATAATTTCTAGAGGTCCTTCTCCTCATGACTACTCTTTCTTTTCTAAAATATACACTATCTTTCCTTGCTTTCAAAGTATGTGCTTGTAATTCCGTGTCAGATTGTTTCTTTTCTTTTTTTTTTCCATTTAGGATCCTCTTACCAAACCAAGATTATGATAAATCCCTCCCCTGATAACATTAATGATGCCTAAAAGAGTGTTGGATTCCCACTCATAGAATAAAGGATGTTGATATAATCCTGGATGCCCTAGGTACTTATGACTCACAAGGACAGTCTTATTAGAGTCCACAGTTTTTTACATCAGCAACAAAGTCTGTTGGCATCAGAGAAAAGAGAGCAATGACGTATGTCACAAAATAGGATGAAAATAGGAATGGCTAACAGCCAGTGAGAGAAAGTGAAATGAAGTCAACAACATGGTTATAGCCAACACGCTATGTCTACTGCATTTATTAACTATGAAGCTCTATTTGTTAACATTCATCTTGACTTGATATACTAGTATCGTAGTTTCCACTTTTAACAAGTTATAGGAAATCTCAGCATGCTTACAGACTGGTTTACAGTTTTATAAACCAAAATGAATACTCTTTCTCAGTTTTCTTCCCCATAACTTGCTGTACAAGACCTGCTAGCTATACATATGTATACAAACTCTCTCATATAGTCATAGTCCTGTAGGACTGCAGCAGATATTATAGCATCAGTAGTTCTGAACTTCATTAATCTCTGTTTATACACTACTTCCCAGGAAATTTATGACATCATTATCACACAGTAGTGTAATCCCTGTTGTCATGGCTGTATAAGATACAAGACAGAAATATCCTATATACATTTACAATCATGCTTCATATAAACTGATTGTTATTGTACTGAAATAATAGGATACTGTTGCCATATCTTTGTGACTGATATGATATGCTCTAGTCACAGTCTTTGGTGGTGCATGCCTTTAACTCCTACACAAAGAAACTGCTGGCTCCCACTGATGCTCTCAGAAAAGAATGCATTCTAAAATTGTGTCAGCCAGCTTGATTTCTTCAATTACAACAGCTGTACTCAAGTAATGTATCATTAACTGGGTCTTCATGCTTAGACTAACCTGGGGCTGGAGTTAGATTCATGTCTGGTGACTGAGCTGATTCTCCAAGACTTTTTTGATACCTAAAATTTTATTTAAACAGAATGCATATATTAAACTTAAAAAAATCCTCTGACCCCAAGTTCTAGTATCTATTGAGTACTGGAGACACCACTGTTCCCTTGGCATCTTTTTTTTTTTTGTTGTCATGAGGGCTTCTTTAGTGAAGATGTTCTATTCCCTGTAAAAATTGTGCACAGTACTGTGACCAGCAGAAGATAAAAAATGGCTCAGTTCCACCAGTTCCTTGGACCACTGAGCTCTATACCAAATGCTGCAGCTTCAGTCACTTATGGTCAAAACTACAGGTATAAAAGTCAGTTCTGCCCACCATCTACATTCATTCATTTTTTATTGACAATATTATTAAATGATGCATCTACTAAATGCTATCCCTCTTTCTCAGTTTTACTGAGAGTTCCCAAACCACAACTTGAAACTGGAATCCTTTCTTCAAACATTTCAGCTAAGTCCTCTTTAGCCAACCTGGTTATTTCTGGAAGCAAACTTCCAGAAATTATGCCATTTTAAAGCAAGAACTCTGCCACACTTCTCAGATATATTATAAATTGATGGCTGATTGTGTCTCTGAAAACCTACATTGAATAACCTCAAAAATGATATATACAATTGTATCCAGAAAGCCACAGAAATGCCCCAGAAAGGTAGGGCATCTGATGAAAGGTGGTAATAGATTTACCCATTATTTTAGTTGGCCACCTGTGACAGTCTTCAGTTTTACTGAGTAATAAAAGCTTTATTAAATTGATGGTAAATAAATCTGCTTCAAGTGATCATTATGTAATCTCCATGTTAAATTACTTAAATTATATAATTGATTTAAAAATTAGTTTCATTGTTTGACAAAAAATCTCTACCTAGACATTGAATCATGTGTTTGTTACTTCAAGATTCCATTTCCTAGGCAATTATTTCCAGTACAATGCAATTTTGTTGAAAAGTACTTTAGATCTGTAAAAAAACATATATGTTTTACTTTGGTCTCAACTGAGGTATGAGTTTGTAGAGGTTACACTTTTTCCATAAAAAATGATTTTTTGTGTGTGTATAATTACTACATAACTCAGATGTTCTGAATGTGTTGTTCTCATGGGTTATTATATGCTAAAAAATCCATCTTCTAGTGTTTAAAGAATACTGTACATTTCAAACATTTATACAGAGCAAAATTTAAAATTTAATTTTTGTTATGCTGTTGAAATCTTCAAGTCTTCCTTTAACCCGCATATGGCCAATAATTTCTTCTGGTCAATCTTCTTTTTGACAGTTCAGAAAATATCCTGTTACTCATTACAGATGTAATGTTTTTTTATTAGACAATTAGCTGCCAAGAATCACATCATTTGTGTGACAAAGAATGAATTAATTCAGTACTCTGAAATTAATATTATATTCAAATATAGTTTCAAATGTCTAATATTAAACTAAAATAAAACTTTTCATATGCTCTTGAACTATTTTTTACTTAAAATTATTAATCACCATAAATTTTTAGCGTTTTATTCAATATTTTTGTGGAGGATTTTTTCATTACTAAATAAAAGTTTGGGATATATGTTCAAGTTTTTATCCTCCCTTCTATCATGGAAACCAGGCTATCGTAGAAAGATAAACTTATATTTACGAGTTACTTCATTTTTCAAGACAAACAGTTCACCATTTATAGCTTCTGGTGAGAACAAGTAATTACAAGCTCTGTGTGATTTATCAGAATCTATAGTGCAAGCATCTTCAGGTACTGTAGGACATAGGAATCAGCTCATGAGCAATCTGGTGAGATAATTCCACACTTTGCACTCAGTCATAGCTGCTTCAGGGCAATGGAGAAGATAACAAAAAGTAGTCTTGAAATCTTGTCTAGATAAAGCCATCTCATAAGATCACCATATAGATAACAGAATTAAGAATTTCTGCAGTGCTTCATCTCACCTTCAGTGTAACTGTTCTCCATTCATTTTCTATAGACTACTAAAATTAGGAATTTCTTGGAAAGCACCTCTTCTACCTTCTAACCTCATTGCTAGAAGAATTTTCCTCTGGGTACATCTTGAGCTTTTAAAGAACTTTCATGTTTCTTTGACCTTTCTATGCATTGCAACCGCAGCAAAATAACATTTAAGCTTTTTTTTTTTTTTCATATAAGTATACAGCTACTCAGTTACATAAGCTAAGAGCTAATGAGATGTTCAATGTTAGTGAGAACCTTAAAATAAGAGTGCGTGAGGCTTTGGGGACCTTACCAATAGCATGTAGAGCTCTAAACACTTAATATCATCTAATAAAATATCAGAAAACAGAGAGAGAGAGAGAAGAAAACCGCAGAAAGCTGGGAAATTCAAAGCAAAGTTTAAGTGGTAAAGAAATAAAAGCATTTCACTGGAAAAAAACAAATTTATAAATTTACATGTAAGGCACTCATAATCTGTAGAATCTGTCTCTGCAGGAAAGTCTTCCAGTAACAGTCCCTTTTAAAGACTTTTCTATTGTGGATGTGGATGTGCTTATGTGTGTCAGGAACTCCAGAATCAAAACTGATCAGTACTTTTTGCACATATCATGGATGCCTCATAGCCTAAAACAAAATTAAACAATGCTTTGGCATATATACCCTGAATGTGAGTGATAAGATTATCACTTAATGCAGGATTATATGTGTTTTTCTCTCTTTCTTTTCATTTTACTCTTTTTTTTTCCTTATTTCTTGTTACCTCTTTTTAGAATGCTACCAGAAGATTTTGCAAGTATTAGATTACATCATGTTCATTTCAAGTGTGCTCTTTTTCTTCTCCAAAATCATATCTATGTGAATGCTAGTCAAATACCTACATATGCATGAATAAGGCCCACACAGGAAACTAAGCTAATGCATAGGAATAGCTGTTCAGATCAGACAACAGCTGTAAGTGTACATGCAGTTTGTTTACAGTTATATAAATGTGGCTTGTGGGGTTAGTAACGATTAATATTAATAACTTGCTTTATCAAACACAGAAATCCTGGCTGAGAGCAAGACCCCATCTCCATAAGTTTACCTACTAGGCTAAGCAAACACAGAACAGAAAGACAGACCTGCTTTAGGTCTCAATTCCTGTACTCACTTCGTTAAGAGACTTCCCTTATATTAAAAAAAAAAAAATCTTTTCAAGATAAAATTATTATGATGATGAAGCCTTGGAGACTACAGAACACAAAGACCTATAAAACGTCATTCGATTTTCTGTTTCATAATTTTTTTTCCTCTTTCTAACTAAGCTCAACTTGATTTTGAAATGCAAACCAAATTAATCAGCACTGAAGACAAACTTATACACATGGGTCTATTTATTTACCAATATTAATGCAGATTTAGCAAAGCAAATGAACTTACCACTAACAAAGACATTTACTCCCCTTATGGAAAATATCTGTATCCATTAATCTGTGACATTTTGTTAAAATTGTAGTCAGAGTAGACCAATATCCAACTGCCTACCTCAGAGTTGAACAGTGAAGAGAATAAATAGCTCCAGCGTGAGCTATTTGATCTTCTACAACAGCACAGCTACAGAAAACACCTTGTAAAATTATGAAGAAAACTGAAAATGAACTTTCTGAAAAATGAACATCTAAGTAAAAAAAAACAACAAAAAAACCTCTCTTTCGAAGAAAGAAAACACAACAGCAGCAGATTTTGAACATGTTAAAATGTTTGCTTTTTAAAAAAAAAAAATCACAGACTTTCATTTGACATACATAGTTATCAAAGCCACATTAAAATAAATTATGACTATAAGACAGCCTGACACGAGTGTCTGAGTAAAAACTTGATAAGTACCTAGCCTAATTTAGACAGTAGCTTGAATCAGTGATAAAATATACCTGAATCAGGTCAATCTTTTTGAGCCACATGACCCAGCTGGTTGTTTTTTTAAACAGCCACTGCCATCCACCTTCTGTCACTAGAAAATCCAGTCAACCAGTACAATTTTAAAAATCTTTCTTCTCTTTCCTCATTTTTTCTTTTTAATTATAAAATAATCTGTTGGACCTAAGAGTTTCATTCACTTTGTAAACAGAAAAATGAGAAATTAAGTCAGGCTTTTCCTCTTGCTTATCTTGAAATGGTTCATATAAATGTGGATATCTACATGCAATGTGCAAAACCATATTAAATATTGTGTTAATGTTTCTAATAGGTATGATCATTTTTGTGCCTTGAATAAAACAATTCTTCTTCCTGACATGTTTTCTAATACAGCTGTTTTTTTTCCAGTTAAGCTATTTCCCCTCTTGTATGTATTTCCATATAGAACTGCCTCATGATTTAAAGAAAATTGTACTACAAAATGCACTGTCTTCTGTCAAGATGTGTAAACATCTACCTCACTGACATCATAGATCTTTATTATGAGACAACTCATGCAGCAACACAGTAGTAGTCTTCTTTCATCAGCATGCTGAACTTGTGCTTTTTAGACAGGAAGAAGCAAGAGAATCAATAAGGAAATCTGAGGAAAAGTTACATTAATGTAGCGAGATATTCACTCTATCTCCACTGGAGGTTTTTAATCCTGTTTTTAACTGAAAGACGCTGTTTTTCAACAAGTCAAAATAAAGACTGCATTTCACACAAATGTGTTTCCTGTATGTCTACACTTCGTCTCCATCCTAATCCAGATACCTTCCCTGGTGATTTGTGCCATTCTGCATAGCCACATTCCTCCAATATCTTTGTTGTTCCTGGGTGAGCTCTCCAGCGCCTCAATGAGTTGCAGCACAGTGCATGAGTTGACTACCAAGGCACAAAGTATGAACGTGAACCAGGCAAATGCTGAGTATAAATGCAAGCCATATACATAGTCTTTCTCCTTTTTATAGGAACCATTGCTCAGAAAACAGATAGGAATTTCATATTTTTGGGACCTTCACTTGCCACAGACAGCTGAAACTGGCCAGCAGTCCAACAGTGACTTAAGTGTGGACAATGCACACAGAATGATTACACAGACTTCAGGAAACTGAGCAAAACGGATAATTAAGACAATTTTTTTAGCTTCACTGATCAAAGTTCTAAAGTTGGTGTACGCACACCTCCAGATGTAAGCCCTGCTTTCCATTTTCTCATGGTAGGAAGTGACTGAGCCCTATAAAATAAGATCTGCTGATGCTAAATATTAAATGTAGGTATAAGTTTGGATTGAAATACATTCTGTAGTAATCATTTATTTAGATCACTTTTAAAGAACTATCATCAATTTACTTGTCATGACTCCATGTAATTACATAACCATAGAATATCCTGAGTTGGAAGGGACCCACAAGGATCAGTCATTCAGTCCAAGTCCTGGATCCACATGGGACCATGCAAAATTAAAACCCTATATCTGAGAGTTTGCAGTGCTGTGTCTGATGCACCTCAGGATACAGCTAGTCCTCTTGGTTCCCAGGGCATACTGCTGGCTCAGATTCAACTTGCCATCAACCAGAATCTTCAGATTGTCTTCCACAGTGCTGCCTCTCATCCTCCAGCACACACATGCAGGGTTTACTATACAATGTGCAGAATCCAGCCCTTGATCTGGCTGAACTTCATGCATTTGGGGATTGCCCATCTCTCAAGTCTTTCAAAATCTCTCTGCAGGGCCTCTTCCCTTGAGGAAGTCAACAGCTTCTCCTAATTTAGTGTCATCTAACACTGAGGCCTGTGGAACCCCACTAGTAACTGGCTGCCAATCTGACATAGCCCCAGGTACTAACAGTGTTTGAGCATGATCCATCAGCCAATTTTTCATCTGCTGCATTATGTTTTCTTCAAGTTGCATGATGGACATTAAGTCTAAAAGAATACATACGCACAGCTGCATGCATGTTTTTTCTCCAAGCAGGTGAAAACACATACCAAGCCTTAAAATAGATTCACTTAATTTCCCTCCATTGACTGTCAACACAGAACACCTGGATCACTGAAGAATGAGGCAGAATCAACTGATGTTGCACCAAGGAACTAGGATGCCAACCTGATGCTTAGCAGAGTTGTTTCTGTTTCATCCAAGTCACTAGATTAGTCAAAGAATGTTTGAGATTGGAAGGCACCTCTGGAGATCTGGTTCAACACCCTTCCTCAGGCAGAGAAGCCTAGAGCAGGTTGCCCAGATTTAACGTATTCTATCAAGCAGTTAGATATGACTAATTGTTTCATTTCCAGATGTCTCATTGTCCGTGCTTACAAGACAAAGACAAGGCATATAAATGTTTTAAGATCTATAGCTGAAATATACTAAGAAAAATGCAAGGCGTTACTGTCACATAATGGACTATCTTCCAAGAGCTGTACATTCCAAATAAAATCATGGCAGTTGTTCTCTGCAAAGTCATTTTCCTGGACCATTAATTCTGAATTGCCATTTACAGAATAATTGCACTTTTGTTTCCCTGGGGATCTTGATGGTGTGCTTGAACCTTTGGTATCCTTCTTAACCCTCACATCAAAATATATACAGCAGAAATGGAAAGTCATGAGCTTATAGGTCATTAATGCAGAGCTGGGCCTAAGGGTATCTTTAATAGTACTGTTGAGGACATCTTTAGAATGACTGCATTTTTAGAGGAGTGGAAAGATTTTGTACAGAAAGACACAGCTGGATGTATTCTGAGAAAGGTTAGCTGGGACAGCTGAATGTCCCTGAGGAGATAATAAATTACACTGGCCAATTTGGTGGAGCTGATTCTGAACTGGAAGAAATCCAAACAGCAAAAGTCTTTTGAATGGTAAATAATTCCACCACTAATTGATAAAAATGCAGGTGAGCTTGTGGAAGTTTCAGTTTGACTACTATTTTTTATTATTATTATTATTTTATTTTTTTTAATGAACAGATAAAAATAAATGTACTGTGCTTGAAAATGACTTCCATGACTTTGATGAGGCCCGAGTTCAGAAGAATTTCTATTGCCTTCCTCTTAGGAACCACCAAGGGAGCAACAAGGCTAACAAAGTTAATGACGGTGTCAGAAGTCAGAAGCAGAGGATGTGAAGCAGGAAGAAAGCATGCTATTGTGCGGGGTAACTAGGAAGGCGCTGCATTAGCAAGAGTTTTGGCCTGGACACACTTTTGTAAGGCTCTGAATAGAAGGTCATTGTCTCCCACATTTTTCCCTTCCAATCAATATTTAGCCTGCACAGCAGCCGCCAGAGCTGGCTGCCTCTGAACTTCATTGCTGTAAGTTACTGAGAAACTGGCTTATTATGACAACTCAGATCTCCCATCAGATCTGACCTGCAGCGGCTGCCCTGTCTCTTTCAATCTACTCTAGAATACAAAGATGACTCCAGTGCACAGCATTTACTGTACAAACTACTGCAGTGAAGCTCCTGATCAATAGGAATAACACCAGACAATGGAGAGATTTGGGGCCAACTACATTACGTAGAACAAAAAGTATATCTAATAAGGTCAAGGTAACTAGTTGTTAAAAAATATGGCTACAGGGACTTTTTCCTTAAAACACTTTCTCATATTTTTACCAAGCAAAGATCTAGTACAAAAGAGACAGTAAAAGAGATTTTAGTAAAAGTCGTCATACTGACACAGTGATTTACAGGTTCAGAAGACCGCTGAGAGTATGTTGCAGCTTTTCATCTATTCGTTTCTAGTTTGATGGTAGCAAAGGTACAAATCCATCATGGCAGTACCTTCAGGAGAAGCTAAGAGCTGAATGAGCAAGGAAAGAATATCCCTCGCTATATTTTCATGTTGGAAATCCAAAAGTTATCCTCTGAATAGTATATTTACAGCATTAAAATAGTTCTATTCTTTTAATCATATATGACTTAACATGAAAGCAGGAAGTGGGAAATATTCTGCTTTTATTAAAATTACCTTTTCAATCTCAAATCTCAGATTATCTTTTTAGGAACCTGATCATTTCTTTAATATAACATAATATAACATAGCAGACTTTCATCCATTTCAAATGGATCTTCAGCATCAATCTGAAAGCATGCATTAAGCCCAGTTATTCTCAGATCATGAAACTGCTTCATACTTTTCATCCTTTTCTGAAAAGCAATGTGATTCCATTGCATTGTTCAGTTTTCTTTCACTTCAGTTTAAAACTGCAGAAAAGTTATTACCCTACAAAACAGAGCTGCTTCTACAGAAAAGGCTGTGAAAAATTCTTACTTTTCTGCAGAATGTTTACTTTCAAGAAACCAAATACAAATCTGTCTAGGTTTTCAGTGAGATAAGAACACTTTTGTATGGGATCTATTTAAGTTCTCTTTGAAGCAAGATAGTAGAAATAGCTCAGGAAAAAAAAAATAGCAAGAACAAGACTGACTCTTTGACCAAAGCAAACTAAGGATAATGAAAATGATATCAATATCATAGCCATGTTCAATTCTAAACAAAAAATATAAATCAGTCCCATACATCCATTCAGATTGCTTTATTTGGTTCATGTAGAAATTTCAAAATACCCTTAAGGAATATTTCAAAAGTATCAAAACTTACTTAGGAAGTACACAGGAGTATGGATATTCCTAACTAAAATAAACTTTGTAAGGTTTGCCAGTAGTTGTGGAGGAGTTTTGATTCATCAATAACTTTGTTGTGTCTGCCTTTGAATAGGTACCTCAGAGGGAGAGAAGTGAGACATTAGTTAAGGCACAATTTTTGAGCTAGGCTTTGTTCCAAGATCTGTCCCAACTTCCTCTATGACCTTGAAAAAAAATACCTCATTCTTCTATATTTCAGTTCCATTTGTATAAAATGAGGACAAGGAAATTGTGCTATCTCAAGAGCCCTGTGAAAAGAAATTAATTAGCTGTTGTGACGCACTCATATGCTGTGACCGTGGCAATCTTCAGCCTGACAAAAATGGGGCATTGCATATTAAGGGTTTTCTCTGTTCTATACACCTACAAAAGAGTCAATGGTATGAGCTTGATTCTTGAGCACTTGGCACTGAGAAAATCAATCACAGTCTGTTTCTATCCTGTTTGCATCTGAAGGAGTGCAGCTAAATAAAAAACAGATCATGAAGCAGCATGTTTGTTACACAAATATGCATTTTTTATTCATCTGCCAATCTAAAACCAAGAAGAAAGTAATTCTGTTAGAATACTTACTCCACTATAATGGAATTCTCCACATTTTTTTAATTAAAAATGCAATGTTTTATAAACCCAAAGTCAAGAGAAAGAGTGGGAAGAAAGCAAGAAAGCAAGAAAGCAAGAAAGCAAGAAAGCAAGAAAGCAAGAAAGAAAGAAAGAAAGAAAGAGAAAATAAAGGAAGAAAGGAAGAGGAAAAAAATAAAAAAAACAAAGGAAATGGAGCATCACATTCAGAAATACCCATCAGAGGAGATTCCCTCCTACCTACTATTTTAGTAGCTGGCATCCTCTGTAAAATATGCACGATAGTCTCTCTTCTACAGGAGACATGGCTTTAAATCTCATAGCTACTCACACCTCCCACATACCACATTTCTTACCTATTATTTCCCATTATTTCCATTGGAAATATTCCTCAATATTTTAGGGATAACTTAAACTGGGGAGTGCAATTTGCATATTTAGCATTCATATAAAATTTTTGGAGATGCTGAAGACAAAAGATATTTAAAAATATATTACTGATTTTTGATTAATACTGCAATTATATGTAGAACTATTATTTATATGATTATATATTAACTGTTCATGTTACTGGTGAGTTAAACACTCAACTGAATGCTTCAGTCTATTTTGAAATTCTAAATAGGAATCTTTCTCTGCTGTATTTACACCTTAAGAGTATCACTGAAAAAGCTACACTAGTCTAACTCATTCTTGTGGGTTGTGTACTATGAATACAAATTCCTAAAATAGAATATGGATCAGTTGATGTCTGAAAGGAGAACAGGGAAAGAAAGACAATAACAGAAGAAAATTTTAATCCTTATGCTCAATTGGAAATTTTGCTACTGTTCTCTGTAAAAATAACTGTTTACTTCATTCATATTTTGAGAATTTAATTTAATAATACACTTTTAAAAATTCCTTAAATAATCTGAATACAATATGATAATGTTTCACATTAGTTCACTGAGAAGGACTTTTTGCTTTACTAATATCAGGTGTCAAATGTTGATGAAAGCCCTAGTTTCACAGAGATGATCCTACTGGTAAAGATGTCCTCAAAGCTTTGAAAATATAAGAACTCTGAATAAGTATTTTATGCACATACATCTGTAAATGCTCAGAAAACGTACAAATGCTTAACTACTATTCATGTACAGCTATCTACAAAGGTTCATAATATGCTCTATATTCAGGAATTTATTTACACGTTTCCATAATTTTTGCCATTCCCTCAGTATAACAGTGTTTTCTCATGGTGTATATACTGAGAACCTAGTGCAGTTTTTAACTACTTGCAAAGAAAGAGCTTTAAAAAAAAATATATATATATATATAAATGACAGTAAAATCATATGTACTAAAAAAAAGAAAAAAATCTGTAATTTTACTTAAAAAAAATGTTATAGACTGAAGATGCGGATTGAAGAATGTTCAAATGTGTTCAAAATTATTTTTAATTTTCTGACACTTAGCACCTAGTTGCCTATTTTTTCCTGATTTTTTTTTTGGTCAGCTTTTCTGCAGGAATCTGAGATACTGAGAGTTTGTTGGTAAACGGACACACTGAGAAAACAAAATTTACTGTTTTATTGTGATTTTTAATTTTATTAGTGATAGCACCATTTTCAAATAGGAAATTAAAAGAGAGAGTGAGAAACTTACTGTTTTATTACTATTGCACCTGAAATTCCTCAAATTAATTTTAAATACTGCCTGTGGATCATTGGAAATTAGACTTTTATCTTCTGGATAAAAGTAAAAAAAATACGTCCCTGGATACAGGGACAACAACTGTAAGCAACACTTTTTATGAAACCAAATCATATATATATTTTTTTTTTTGCTTTCAGTGATATCCTGAAAGACATTTAATACCAACAGGGGCACTGTTGGTAGAGGGTGCACTCGAAGCTCTGAAAGGTCAGATTCTTTGTATGTATACATTAGAACTAGACATAAATCCCATCCTTATGTTGTAGTGTTGTGTGAGATTTAAATTTCTGTTAATGCTGTATGAAACACTGAAGTAAAAGTGTTGGTGTCTTTATCAAATAATGAAGCCAGCTGTACAATGTGAGGACTACTACCTACTACTTACCACCTAAATGCTGTAGAAATCTATAGAACAAGAACTTTTCCAAAACAACAAAAAAGTCCAAACAGAATTTATAAAAGTTATATGTAAAATGCAATTGCAATCACATGAATTATAAACTCAACCACAGACATAACAGGCTTCTTAACAGATAAGAGATTGTCCTGGTCATGCTGACCCTACAGGGGTCTGGGAGGGAGCTGGGATTGTTTAGTCTGGAGAAAAGGAGGCTCAGGGGAGACCTCATTGCACTCTACCACTTCCTGAAGGGAGGCTGTGGTGAGGAGGGGGTCAGCCTCTTCTCCTAGATAACTAATGACAGGACAAGAGGGAATGGCCACAAGTTGCGCCGGGGAAGATTTAGATTAGATTTGAGGAAAAAATTTTTCTCTGAGAGAGTGGTCAGGCACTGGAATGGCCTGCCAAGGGAGGTGGTTGAGGCACCGTCCCTAGCGCTGTTCAAGAAGCGTTTAGATGAGGTGCTAAGGGATTTGATTTAGTAGCTTGGTGGGTAGGGATGGTGGTGTGATGATGGTTGGGCTAGATGATCTTGTAGGTCCTTTCCAACCTTATGAATCTATGAATCTACAGTCTTGCAGCTCCATTTGTACTGAAAGAAATAGCAAACCCACTGGTCTGTGAATCTTTGGAGGATATAAGCCCCAGCCGTACAGAACAGCCCTCACAACTGTGTGGTATTTTAGAGCACAAAGTATTGCAAGACCAGAACCTAACTCCCAGGTTCTCAGGGCTTGTTTGTTTGTTTATTTTCAGTAGAGCTTGTTCATTTTTCGGAAATAATCTGGATGGCTTGTGTAAAAAAGAATGAGGCTGGAAGATTTCCCCTCAAATTATGAAAGAGGAGACTTCTTTCCTGGGAGCTTCATTCTCTTTTAATTTCCATTTCAGGATTCAGGAATTTCTTTTTAGTCTGTAGGTACGTAAGGTTAGTAATCAATAGATTCTAATTCTTCATAAGGTTCCCAAAAGCTACTCTTTGCTAGTACAACTTGGTTACTAGATATAATGCTATAGATCATTTCCAATAGTACTTCCTCCTGGAACACTAATGGTGTGCTGCCTACAGGTTGTGACTATTCCTCCTGATATGCCATTATGAAGCACTTACAAAGGCTTCATCACCAGCCAGGCATTCTCAAGCAAACTAATCTGTTAGGCAACACACTTCTTAAGCTGGGAAGTATAACAGCACATCAGGAAAATATGCATGTTTCTTTATCCTTGTGAGAATAACAATATCACTGATCTTTTTGTGTTTCGTGGGTTTTGGTATATTTTTGGGGGCGGGAGGAAGAAGGAAAGGAGGATTCCATCATCTGCAACTATAGATCTGAATCTATTGTGATGTAACTTGTATTATTGTATCTGCTTTTCTAATAATACCTACATTTGTATTGTTTCTCTGGAAATATTCTTTGTCCCATGCTCCCAACAGTTTCTCCAATTAAGTCATACACTGGAAGAAATGATTCACTTAGTCTAACAAATGCTTCATAAGACTCAATCAACTGTTTTCACTGCCATCCAATTTTGACACACTTGCATTGTCTTTCATAATTTAAGAAATAATGCTAATGGTATCATCCTTCATACTTGATCTGAAGAGAGAATTCTCTCCTCTGTTTGTAGAGATTGTGGAAAGAGACTGAAATTGCTGACAGGTGCATTGCATACTTTTGACTCACCTGAATATCACCTTAACCTTGCTTCTATTAGATATTCCTATTTCAATTGCTATGCACCACTCTACTGTCATTCTTCCAGCTGCTGATATCAATTTTACAGGTGTCTGTGCCTCTATTCTCATGAACAATTTGATCATTCTTTCATACCACAAGCTATACTGAGTTTTTAGTACCTTTCAGCCCATAACACGCATCACAGCTGAAAGGAACAAGTTCAAGACATCAATAAATTCCCTTGGGTAATAAAAATTTCATGCGTATAGCTTGGTCTACTCACAGTGTTGGGTGCGTTTGTGAATATGTTGCCTATGTCTTTTTTTGCTGACAAGATGCCCAATAGCACTTCATATGCACATCACTGGTTCTGAAGTCACTCTGTGTGTGCATTGGGCAGAACAATAGATGATGTAGCATGGAAAGCAATCAAACAGAAATATAGCCAAGATTTAGCCAGACTGTGAACAAGAACATTACACGGTTGTTGCTGTGGTCTGATTTTATCTTTTTCTCTTTCAGATGGTGAGGATGATGGTATTTTGACATCCTCTAATATTTCTTCTTTTTACACAAAGGAAAGGTCTTCATATTTATTTCTAAAGAAAGGCCCTCACCTCCCCTGGATTCCATCCACTCATGGACCATAAATAATTGTTATGCTAACTTTTCCAACTGTTCCAACTGATGGACCCGTATCTGTCAGTGCAGTATTGCCATCTTTATAGTATCATCTACAAATTTTAATTAAGTGTTGAGAAGTTCACTGAATTCAGTCAGTATTGCTTAATATATTTAAAAAATATTACTCTTTTAGTCCTCCTCTATCCACCTTGTGTACTACCACAACGGGTTCACGTTCCTTCTCAAATAATTTTTTCTTGCCTCTCATTGCCTTTGTAAAGGTTCACTCTGCTCTGGGACTAGACAACAGTTTCATCACTTCTGTATGACTAAATACAAATGGAGCTCTTAAGACATTTTGGAAAAGCCAATCCTATTAAGGAATGACATTCCCATTCTTCAAAGGCAAACTGAAATTCTTCAAGTACAGGTATCTAAAGTTGCTTAAGCATTACAAGAAATATATTTAATGTTTTACTTTTGAAAAAATGTTTGTATTTTATATTTTTCTCTACAAATAGTATGATATGGTTGCATGCACTTATTCTACTGTAGTCCAAATGGACTCATTAGAATTTTAAAGTCTTTAGCTAACTCCTGCATCACAGACAATAAAATCCACTGCAAACAACAGTATTTTATAACAAAATATTGCAATGACATCACTGAAATAGTATCCCAAATGTATTTACTATTCAATGGAGAAAAGTCCTGGAGTGAATATCATCAATTCAGTATAAAGCCAGAAAGCGTATGCAACCATTTGAACTGCAAGTATATTTTCACAGCGTGCTTTTATCCAGGCTGAGGGGATAGGATTTACATCTCCTGGAAACCTATCTTTGCAGACTTCTTTATAGAAAGTGATTTTATAAAGCGAATCTCTGTGTTGTGTTTCTTTTTTTTTTTTTTTTGTCTTATCTCTTACCATATGATACAGGTAATAAGCAATGTCAGTGCAATCTAGACACACAGCCAGCTGTCTCAGAGCTCACACCATGCTATTAAAGACTCTTGCTCTGTCTTATTGACATTGCAACAGACATGTTTTTCAACTGTTTTTATTTCTTCCTTTTTAGGAGTGTATTCTGATTTCTTCAAGGAAACACCAAACAAGGCGTTAATGATCATTTTCTCCCTAGATAATTAAAAAACTTTTCTGAGAAACATCATGCTGTTGTTCAAGCTTTTATACAATGATTACCAGCAGATACCAAATATTTACACTGAATATGACACAAATTAACATAGCAGGAACCTGATTACTGCTATGTACTTAAACGGTTATGAACTAACGTATGTACCTACCTAAACATGAAGATGGGAATTGCTTAGCCTGCTGAAACTGCAAAGTTATTGCTGCATCTTGGAAAAGACACAGATTCCCTTCTGTTTTTTTACAGTCTACTAAATTCCAAACCCATTGCCATAAAATACAAGTAGCTCAGTTAATCTCTATACTATGTTTTTCCCATGAGTTCTTGTCTTCCCTCTACACTTCCTTTACCCATACCTATGCACCTATCTTTTCTTCTTAACAAAATGTACTTGTTTTCCATATTCTTTATCTTCTATTACAAATAACCTCTCTTACAACAGTTCTGTAGCCTAATTTATCACATTTTACTTTGAAATTCTCTAATGTACAGACGTAAAAACTTCAGAATTTATCACATTTAAGATAATCTATTATATTTAAAATACATCTGAAAATACTCTGATAGAATGATATAATTTTTATGTTATCTATTTATTTGCAATTTTAAAAGATGAATAGCTATTATACACAACTACAAAATAAAATGCAGATGTTCTAAAAAATGTGATAGCATTTATCAATTTTCTTTCTAAATGATTGTAATGGTTATACCTCTCAAAGTAAAACAGGTAGCTTGACTACTACACTGATCTTGATTTTGAGTTCCAATATTGAAAAGAGAAGCAACAATACATAACAGCACCTAGCTCTGTGGTTTCCAAGTCTAGGATGAGGTAAGAGTATAACATAAAGTATGCAATATTAAGACACTTGAAGGTAACTCCAAAATTATGATACAAAGAAAGCTTGAGGGAAAGTCAGAATTACAATTTAATCTATATATCAGAATTAAGTGTTCATGTCATGGAGGCTTACAGCTAATAAGAGATGTAGCAAGTGACAATGCCAGATCTTGCTGAAATCAGAAAGGTGTCAGGAATGCATTGATATGTGAGGAGGTCTGAGATCAAAAACACTTTTGAAAAGTCAGTAGCAGGAAACATGACTTCTCCTACATTAAAACCAGAAATACACATTTTTTATTTTATTTTTTAAGAGTTCTGCAAACAGGGGCAATCTGTCCATAGAATCTTAGGCCAGTCATCTCACACAAAAGAGTTTCAAGGTCAGATGTGTCTTTCATTCTCAATTGGTGCACACAGTGAGCAAGTAATGTCTTTAACTGCTTCTTTTCACACACACTGCTTCCATTGATTTAACAAATTGGGATTATTCAAGCACTTCAGTGCACTCAGGAGGAAACCCTGGGTACTCATGTACAACGATACAAAGTCATCTATTAACAGTGATGCACTTCCTGAACATACATACAAACGGTTCTTTAGGAAGTTCCAGATAGACATGTGGAAGAACTTATTTACAATAGGGGTGACAGAGCAATGGAACAGGTTACCCAGAGATGTGGGGACTCCTTGCATGGAGACTTTCAAGACCTATCTGGATTCCCATGTGTGTGATCTATTGTAGGGTACCTGTTTTAGTAGGGGAGTTGGACTCAATGACCTCTCAAGATCCCTTCCAACTTCTGTAATTTTGTGACTCTGTAATGCACATGAATGCCAAACAAGTGAATATTAAGCGACCTAGAAGAGACAGATTGGAAAATCGTGACGTGACAAACCTAAATCTGAACAAAACTCTGGCAGTATTCATAATAGAAAAGAAGTAGTTTCAGTGATAAAAAGCAAGTATTCAGGAAAAAAATTTTTGATTACACACCCCAATTCTTACTCAGTGATATAGCCTGTAATCTGCAAAAATTCAGTTCTCACAAAGTTCTGAAAAATTTAAAAAAATTCCAAAGCCCAGACACATTTTCCTTAACTTCCAATTCAGTCAGATCACTTGAGGCTTCCTGTGAAGATCCAGAATCTGTCAAATCTAAATCGGATGTGCAGGATAAATGGAGTTGAATCAGTTTTACATTCTGGTTTAGCGAGTGAAAGACAATTTTCCTGCCTTCCATGACTAGTAGGATAATGTATAAGCTAATTTTTTTGAGGTGGGAGTCATGGGTGAAGTATGTAACTTAGAAGTTTGTAACAAAATAAACTGAGATATTCTAGCTGAAATAATCTGTATCACTGACACTGAAATATCCCTGTGAATAAGTAAGGAGAAGGATAAATCAGATGTTTTTATAACCCTGAAATCTGTATAGAATTCTGTAGGATTAAAAATTCATGATCTCTGTCCTAAAGTGTTATCATCAGAAGTGGATAAACACACAAAATGAAGGTAATAGACAAAGAAAAAGAACATGAAAAGAAGGAAAATGTGAATGGTAATTCCAGGCAAGTCTTACAAACAAAGACTGAATTCTGATTCATAAACAAAGCTGGGTTTGCCTATAGTAGCCAAGAGGTTGTCGTTCCCAGCTGTGCTCCCATGGTATTTTCTACAGGTTAGAGACATTTAAAGTAGTGTTCTGTTAGGTTGGACCTAAGCTAATATATGAGGCATCTCAAATGAAGTCATCTCCATTGCCCTGTCCCTGATGCTGTTGCAGAGGAGTGGTACAAACATCCCACAAATATATCCACAGATATATTTTCAGAAACTAGAGTTCCGCACTGTAACAGCATAGAAGAGCTCAAAGCCTCTCAGAGAAAAATATTTAAATATTTCCCTGATAAACTAAAGCAAATAGAGGACACTGATGAGAAAAAGGATCAGAATGGACTAAAGTTTGTTCAGTTGTGAGGAGGACAGGTGTGAATATCATGGACTTCGTGGATCCCATTTGAGCTGTTAGGACTGACAGATGCTCTGACTAAAGGGAATGTATATCTGTAGATTTACTTTCCAAGAAGGTCTGCCAACTAAAAGCTCTCCATAGATTAGATCTCCTCTGTATAACTCTGATCTGAAACTCCAGCATAGACATTAGTTATATATAGCATTCTCAGCTGAGAATCTGCCCTTTCAAGCAGTAAAATAACCTGGCATGTGATTAGCTGAAGGAGTTGAATATACAAACAGATTCAGAGTGATTTGTTTATACAGTTCACTTTTGTCTAAGAATGTTCTGAATATGCCTCCAAAAGTAGTACTGGAGAAATAGACATCATATCTTGCATTTCCTCTGAATTGCTTCCATTATTTCTTCTTATTTTTCACTTGAGTAAGGCAGCTTCTCCATCCCTGATACTGTCATTTATGGTCCTAAACGTAGGCATGAGAAGGAAAAGTAGAAACAAGTAAGCTTTGAAAATTTTTGTCAGCAATAATATCTAGAAGATAGCAGTCTAGAATCATTCTATGGGCATTTCTATGTGTTTTGGAGTTGCTTCTGAGAAAAGAGAGGGAGCAACAGTTTGTGCAGGTAGTTTTGTGGGCATGCTGATGATGGGCAGTTGGCCTAGATGATATCAGTGGTCTTTTCCAACTTCACGATTCTATGATTCTGCCAAGCTGCTTCTCAGCTTTTACATCTGCCATAGCCTGATTTGGAGGCTGATTTGGACACCATCCTTGCTGCTGATGCGACTGAGGAAGACTTGATGGTATAAGCTCTGGATTGCTTTGGACAATTCCTCTTACCTAGCAGATAACTGCTTTTAGAATGCATGCTTCATTCCCTTTACAGGGATGTCTGGTCACACTATATCCTGGAGTCAGAAGTGAACTCTTCTCTGATAGAAAAGTGAGAATGTTACGCAGTCCTGATCATGGAAAGAAAAGATTTCTATGAGATGGACTAACAGTCTGTAGCCAAAATAGTATCAAATAATATTGAAAATATAAAATAAGCTATGCCTAAGATGTTTTATTCAGTTTGATCAATATCGTTTTAATCAATAGGAAAATCTGGTTTTCTGGATTCCCTTAAGCTGAGGCAGCCATCTCCAACATCCTTTAAAAATATATTAATACAATTTCTATTTTAGCATGTAATTAATAAACTCATTCAAGATGTTCAATGCATCAAGCAAGTCATTGGACACTATGAAGTAATTTTGATTGTCTACAGTCAAGGCACTTTATTAAAGTGTTTCCCTAATGAATTCAAGATAACTTCAGGCAGTGTGTTGCCAAGATTCTGCTGAAGAACTCCTACTCTGAAGGGCTCTTCTGTTCCAGCATGCTGCCTGTACGAAGAGTGTTCTATGTTGCAGACATGTATTAGTTTCCGGGCAAGACTAGTAGTCGCCAAAAACCACTACATTTATGTAGTGAGACATTCTTCAAAACATTACTAACTGTATGTCCAAAAAGTAGTATAAAAGAAAAAGCCTGACCAAACAAGTTCATGGAAAACAGAGGTTTGAGCATTTTGCTTGTTGATTTGGTTTAATTTTGTTGCTTTAGCTTCATGGAAGCATCAGGTAATTGGACTTTCATCCAGTTCTAACTCACTCCTCAGCTAATCCTGTTTGGCATTCATAGCATTTACATATGGACAAGAAGAACAGAGCAATCAGAAAAATCTGCGAACAAGAAAAGCTGTCATTTTTACCACACTGGAGTTTGCTGCATGGATCTAAAACTAAAACGCAAACTTAAGATCACAGTTATGCAAGTATTTGCTCACACTTCAACACTGAATAATATTGTAGAAGGCGTACTAGACCTTTACTGATAAAGCTGCCAGAATTACATAAAAATAGTCTACAGTCCATTTTGAGATCAACTCAATATGCCAAACATTAATTTACAGGAAATTCACAAGCTGAGAAGATAGAATTAAACAAAGAGTTCTATTCTCAAACCTTTCCTCTTTTTTCCTGTTATGCTAATTGGAATTTGCAGACTTTTACCAAACCACAAAACAGGCACTCCAAAAATACCACTAAAAATACACACTATTAAAAAATAACCACAATAAAGATTTCTCCAAGGTTGTAGTGTTCTCCTACAAATCATGTTTTAGTTGTAACACTAGTTTAAGTTATATATGATGCTGTGGTTATGCAGAGGATATATATGTTTAACATGGCAGAGCGGCAAAACAACTCGTGTGAGCAAATGCACTAAAACCAGCAAATCGTTCCTCTAAGGTAGTGGAATGTAATGTGTCAGTGCAAACACAGCTCTGCTAATTTATTTTCAGAATGTACATTTTTAAAAGACCTGTATTTTATGGAAGAAAAGTAAATTTGAGCAGGAACACCACATTATTTGTCTGAAATCTGTTAATACTGGAAGATATCTTTCCTGTTCACCTGTCATTGGGGTGATGAATGTCTTGACTGCATTGTTTACAAGTCAAAATTGAACCTGTTTTGAAATATTATTTTATTTAGTTCTACTAGTCCAATAAACACGCCCATTTACAAAGCAAATGTAGCACACTGAAGGATTTATAAAGGACTGAAATAGTTGAAAAGTGCTTAAAATTATACCTACATCAATATACTGTGAAAGCACTGTGCATGACAAATTATTTGCCTTAACTTCCAGCCAATCAACTGGTTCAGATTCCCTTTTGTATGTTAATATATTTCATGCTCATCTGAGGAAGAAAAATTTCAAAAGGTATTTTGGAAAATCAAAGAATTATGTCCTGAGACTTTTGCTGTCCCTATTAATAATTTCTGCCTTTAAAAGATATTGGCCCAGTGCACATTACCACAAAGCAGTACAGGAATCTATATGACAACTTTATTAACAGCTCTTTTGACAATGCAATTTTTGCTCTGTCATTATAGATACAATTGAATCACTAAGACAATACCTGTGAATATACTTCTGAATGCATTTATGTGCTCTCTCTTAAGAAACAGTTTAACACTAATAGTAAAGACTGCATCAAATAGTAAAGGTAGGGCCAGTGTATTAGCTTGAGATGGGTTCTTGTGAATGCTGTAACTCGGAGATGATAAGAGGTAAACCAAATATGGAAAATGCCACAGGAATTTTCTAAAAGGTCTTGTGACAGTCTTTGCCAAAAATCAAGGTCCATTTAAAGGGAAGAAATAGCTTTGGAAAGCTAATCAGAAAAACAAGCTTCTTTTCTTTCCTATGCTCTATAGTTCAGAGGAATTGACTTTAGATTACAGCAATATATACTCATTTTCTTTGCAATTACCTAGATGTCTAGTTTGAATAACACAGGTATCCCAGAGCTACATCATTAAGATGTGCATGTATGTCAGTGTGTCCATGTTCATATCTAAGCAACGAAGAAAACTAATCACAAAATCTCAGTTCTTCACAATGTCTCAAAATATCAGCCATATATTGAAATTTTAGATTTACTAGTTTTCTCCATACTTTGAATGGGATACTACATCTTCTACTACCTTCATATATTTTAATTTAAACCAGAAAAATTAATCAGCTACTAAAAATAGTATTTTTAAGGACAGCACATCTTGTTGCCTGTTTGTCATCTTAAATTTAAGTATCTGTTCTGTTCTCCTTTTCCTAGCAGTTGCACACAGGTCTCACAGTCAGCATATGACTATCAGAGACAATAAGCCAATGTAGGCTCCGAATAGAAAAAAATTATACTAAAGCGTAGCAGAATAAGGCAGAAATTCTGCAAAATCATTTCATTTTTCCCTTGTGGAAAATTACAGCTTTTCAAAAATTACTTCCTATTTGAAATGACTCTTGGCTCATGGCAACTCTTTAAAGTGAATACAGAAAAGGTGATTGTTGAGAAAATCCTTACGAGATTACTCTGATGCACTCTCTCTGCTCTGCCATTATTATGCATATATTCCTGTATGCCACCACAGACCTGAGATGGGAGCAGTATTTGAACAAAACTATTTTCTTGTGGTGGTTTAACTCTGATGGCCAGCCATGCCACACTCAGCCTCCTCCTCAAAGAACAGGAGTATAAAATACAAAGACTCCAGGCAAGTATTTGTCAAAAACACTACAAGACAGAGCAGCACCTATGCGGTTACACAGTGCTGCACTAGCACAGGATTATAGACACAGGTATCCTGGTTGCCCATCTCCCCATCCACTCCAGTGACAATGAAACCATTTGCTGCCAACACCACCCCTTGATTTCCTTCCCTTTTCCACTGACACAGACTGAATCTGAGCCCTGTTCTCTCCTCTTGACTTGAAACATGAGCAGAAATGGCACAGATTATGTGACATATACCTGTAGTTTGCAGAAAGTTGTATGGAAGATCACAAGAGCTGCATATAATGGATTGTTTAAGAATACTGTATAAAATTTCCACCAGAAATTCTGTTTTACCCTCTTATAGGAATGTGTAGGACTACACAAGTCCTTAATTGTGGAGGATTTCTGAGTTGTCATGTAGGTAGGACAGAACAAGCAGACTCTGGTGCAAAACAGAAATTGATACAATACCAGTTATCTCATAGGAAAGGCAATCACAGAATTCCAGCTTGCTCATTGCATGGGAAAATCAGAAAGCCTTTCCTGACTCTTTTTGTCTGCTCTACTTTCATTAAGTTGTGATAATGTAATCTATACTTTTTTACGTAATCAATTTGTGAGATCACAGCAGAATGACATCAAATGTATTTGACTCAGATATATAAAAGCATTTAAGCCTTAAACGGGTAAAGATTAGGCACCTATAATTCTTTGTAAAGAGTCATCATCATTTTAGCAGTATCAAAGCCAAATTCACTCTGACACTGAAACGTTTTGTTTTGTTCTTTTATTGTTTTGTTGTGTGTGTTTGTTTTGTTTTGGCGGGATTCTTTTGCTTTTTGGTCACTATGTCTTGTAAACTATTGTTTTATATTTCTTTGGACTGCAAACTGTGCTTACATAAACAGCCTGTCTGAATGCATATCCATGGTAACTGACTTAATACAGAATTAGACTACAGTGGTGTTAACTTTTGTCATTAATGCCAATGGCAAATCTCCTACAGATTTCAGTGCTGCCAGTAACGTTCCTTCTCTCGTTAAGTGTACACAGCACCCTAGCTTCAGTCAGTGTTAGTGTCAGCTATCAAGCATATCTAGTTCAAAAAAGGTTTCCTTATCAGAGGTTTATTTGCTATTGCTCACATATTAACATCTCTAGGACTCTCTGTCTGATATACTCTAAAGCATCCTGTACAACCTGAGCTGGAACCTGGTATTACGTTCTCCTCATGTACTTCTAGGCAAAACCAGATCTATTTGTGCTATTCCTCTCACCTTTGAGACTTTCTCCACACCTTTCAACTATAAAATTAGTTTCTGAGGTTCTGGTGTCTCAAGTGGTCCTCATCTGACACAGTCATCTATTGATTGTACTGATGTTCAGCAATAGCACTAATGCTCAGTACTTTTTCCAGTTACTTTCTCTGTAACCCAGTCAATGAAGAGAAGCCTTGCCTTAATTTCCATAACATATGGACAGATTGCTCCACGTGGCCAATCAATTGCACAACTCAATACCAATCACAGGGCCCTCTCAGTGAAAGAAGAAAAAAAAAAAAAAAAAAAAGAAATTCTTATTGCTCTATTGCAGGCATGACTGATATCTGCTATAGGATATCACTGTCCTTCACTACACATTACTCCATACTCCCTCTTTAAAGACTCTCAAAAAGATTTTTTATAGTGACTTGACTCACATAATGCTCCTTCTACAAAGAGCTTCTCTGGACTTCCCACAGTGCCATTCCATAATTCACTAATGCTCAAGTTTCTCTTTCTCCCAATAGACAAATTGAAATGTTAGGAGATTTATGATTGATGACCTCACTGCTAAGCCTAAGTACAACTGAAACTTGGTTACCACAGTTAGTTGTTAATTTATGGCCTCTCAAACAGCACAAGTACTCAGTGACAATGAATAAAATACAAAGACATTTTTTTTCAAGCAGGGAAAAAGAAAAAATGATAGCTTTTAAGAAACTGCGTGAGAAACTTACTACATTTTCAAAGAACTTGTGCATAGTATAAAGAAATATTTAACTTTCACATTTGCCCAAAATTGTCCTAAAACACATAGCAGGGAGGAATATCATCAAAGAAATAATCCTAATCAAAGAAAGAGAAGCATTTGTATCCCCACTGTTGCAGAACTGCAAGAATAATAAAAAAAGCATACTGAAAGCACATAAATTCATTTGATTTACAATGCCAAGGATTCCTTATGATTCCTTGTGTCTTTAGGTCTGAGAAGATTTCAAAATACTCAAAAAGCTCTTGGTTGTAAAAAGCATGGATTTCATGTATGTGCCTGTATATTCAAAAGAATATGCTACTACCTGTAATATTTGCATGACTTTAAATAAATGTTTTTTATGAAATGTGAAGAATGTACCCATATAAGAATGGATGAAAACTTGTGTTTAGAAGAACTTTTTGTGAGGGTAGAAGCCCAAAGTCAAGTCAGAGTTTGATATAACTCTCAAGGAACTCTGGATTAGAGGATTTACTCTTACACAATTCTAGATCACACACATCCACGCACATGTACACTTTTTTGATAGATTTGATTTGTAATGTGCCAGATTCAGTCCTGTGGGTCCCATCCATTTCTGGAATGAAATTACATCATTTTAAAGTCTTTCTAAGAAAGGCTATGACACTGCCTGCTGAGAAGTAATAATCAATAGGATTTATGGGCTGCCTTTGTTAGCCAACTAAGGAACTGTACAGATACCATCTGCCGGGTACGGAAAGACAAGTTAAGGTGCACTCTTCAGTGAAGAAAGACGGCCAAGAATAACTACATTAGAGATGAAGAAAACAATAACATCCTCTGTTCTTTCTTTCCTCAAGCAGATAGTTATCATTTCTAGAATGTTTTATCTTATGTCATGAGGGTTTATTTTAAGTATATCTGTATGTGTGTGTATACTCAGCTTTCTGATTTTGAGGAATATTAGAAGATTAGAATATTTGCAGGAAACAAATATATACAAGTACAAGGTCTAAATATATAACAAGGAAAGCTGCACAGAAAATTCAGAATATATATCTGCTTCAAGTCTGGATTGTGGTAAATAATTTGATCTTTTTCAGAGTTTGGAGACCATATCCTCTGTTTCTAGGAGTCAAGAAGGTAAAGGCCATGCTAGGAGAGAGACTCCAATGTTAGTTTAATTAAATTCAAATATTTATTTGGGTTAAGCTCAGTTAAGATGGTCTATCTAAATAATCCCCTATATTTACCTGGACTAATCACTGCACTGTCTTTTTCTGCAGTGGAGGAAAAGGTGCCAATCTTTTCTCTTTGGTGACAGTGACTGAACCTGAGGGAACAGCATGGAGCTGCATGAGGGAAGGATCAGCATGGGTGTTAGGAAGAGGTTCTTTGCCAGAGAGTGGTGGGCATGAAACAGGCTGCTCAGGGCACTGACCACAGCCCCAAGCTGTTGGAGTTCAAGGAGCATTTGAACACTGCTCCCAGACACAGATTTTGTATTTTGGGTGGTGCTGTGTGGGGCCAGGAGTTGGACTCAGTGATCTTTGTGGGTCCCTTCCAGTTTGGGATATTCTGTGATTCTATGATTCTAGCTAGGTATTATGATTTTCTTGGAGCTAACATAAATAAAAAACTCTTAAAAGTAAAGGGCTGAAAGGGATATTGTATGGATTTCCTCTGCCTATGTCTTCTTATTCTCAAGATCTCAAAGTAATATTCCAGTAATAAATAAGAAAACAAAATCAGTATTCTTTGATTAATGGAAGTGGAAAAATAAACAGATTTTATCAGTATTGTGCTCTTCAAAATGTAAGTCACATAGCATTTCTAACAAGTATATAATGCTAACATTAAAGTAATGCTATTGCTAAATATACATCCAAAATACTTAGGAAATATAAAGGCATGGTTAGTAACAGTGAAGAAATGTAATCAATTTGTCACAGGTTATTTGAAATTCAGAGCATAACTGTTTTCTTCAAGATCAGTTTGGTGTGGTTAAGTTTGATAATACCAAGAGCACTAGTAATACCCAAAAAGAAAAAATCAACAGGAACTATAAAAAGTGAAATAAGTGGAATTCTAAGTTGTTTTTATCAATACTAATTATGTGACTGCAACAAGGTTAAGTTAGTTGACTCTGGAGTCAATATTCTCAGAGCAGTCTGGTTCTTATGTCTTTGTTATTGTACCTTTCACAAATGGAATTAAAGGTTCAGTGCTGTGCTGTAGGTCCACCCTTTTTCAGCTGGTACTGTTTTTCCTAATAACAAGGTATCTGAGTCACATATAGTTAATCTGAATCGATTTGTACTGGAGCTACATACAGCTCATGTACCAAGGAAACATATTATAAAACCAGAAATAAGAAAAACTCTTCAGTGTACTTTTTAGATGTATTAGACTTTTTTTCATGGCAGAAAGTTCTTTTCTTACTATAAATTTTTAAAAACAGTAAAATACTAAAAAAAAAAGGCTAAATACAATCCTTCCTTTAAAAGTCAGGGAGATAAACCAACCCCTGTAATAAAAATAATTATATGAATTTTTGAAACAGTGTTCTAAAATTGATGTTTTCCTGATCTGAGTCCTGCTTCCAGTAGGTTTGTTATGAAAATGTAGATTCATGGTACATTTGTTAAGAACTACATGAAACCCAGTCATTTTGACTATTTGAAAGAAAGGCTTTTTCAGTTAAATACAAGCATCTAAGACTCTAGGTAGAGGTAGAATGGCCCAGAATTCTATTTGTCAACTTTAAGAAAATAAACATAAATGCAAATACATTGAATAAAATGTCTTTTTTATTTTTTTAGAAGATGCTTCACATTATTATTATTATAATTAATTGGCTGAACTGACATGGCATTTTTCCACTTCTATTAATGAAAATTGGCCTGGATTTTTTTAGTACAGAAATCCAATAGTAAAAGTAACAGAAAACTTTTTTCTTCATGTAAATCATTTGGTCATCAGCCTACTTAGTCCTATGGAAAATCAGTTGCAAATCTAAGTAAAGTTTTTCATCAAAAATCAGATAGATCTAAGGTGATTTTTTTCAAAGGGTGTTCTTTTATCACATAATTTTTCTATTTGTTATCATTACTACAAAACGTAAAAACTGAATAATTATAAGCACTCAACTATTAAAGCCTATATTCCTCACATCATTTAAATAAATCAGCTCAAGAAAAAGAGCATTTCACAATCAAAGAAAACAGACATAAAAAGAAATCTTCTAAAAGTAAAAAATTCAAAATCCTGTCTGAATATCCAAAAATTTTCATTTTTAAAATATCTCGTGATATTCTTTAAAAGTGCTACACACAGCTGTCAAAAGATGCTTTCCTTATTTTAATGATTTAAAAAAAAAAAAAGAACCTCCTGATGAAAAACAGGTGATATTTACAGTAATTAAACAAAGTTACATAAAGGTGTTGAAAATGTTAGCTGTAAACAATAATGCATTGTCTGCCAAAAGTATACTGACAAAGGAGTAGCTGGGAAACAGAATAAAACAAGGAGTAAAAAAATCCCACTTCAGATTTGAACATAACAGACAAAATACTCAGCCCCACGGCATTTTTGCGGAGATCTGAGGCAGGGAAAGCAATGATAATAAATACAGCTGTTTCTACATACAGTAGACTGATAACTCTCATTTCTAGAAATTAGTGTGTAAACTCTCTACTGATTCTTTTAACAGAATGACAAGCACTGAGCCATGTTTTACATATGAGGAAAGGAACAAGCTAACGACATGATAGTATTAGTGTGTGACATGACACTTCATTTTCAAAACCCTTCAAATTTTCACAGTGTTCTGACTTTAGGAGGTGAAACAAAGAGGAGAAAATGAAAGCAGTCTCAGAATATGGTATATTTCCTTCACTATTTTCCTGGTCCTTGTAAGAATAATTTTTTTTTTTTTAAATTGAAAGCAGTGGTAGAAATAAATGCAATGCGAATCTGAAAGCAATGGAAATAAAACAATAAGAAAACATACAAACAACAGCAAAACCCACAGTGATAAATTATTGTAAATTTTGAAGCCTTGACAGCATCCCATTAACTTGGGAGACAAAACTACAAAGCAAGTCATACGTCGCTTTTGTTGTTGGGGTATGAAGCAGAGCATGGAAATACTAATTTTTCAAATTGCACTCACTTTCAAATCAAGATTTGGTAAAAAATGTTTTTTTGAACAGTGGTTATCCATGGCTTTCAAAACACCGCTTCCATGCTGTCTGGAAAAATTACCATTCATATTTATTTGTCAGTACTTATCCTACTCTTCACAGTCAGGCTGAGAGAATGTTCTAAGAATGTTCTAATTCAAGTCAAAGTCTTTCTATCAAGGATATATTTATTGCTGCTAAATACTGATACGTTGACAAAGCTTTCCAAATTCTTAATGGTTCTCCCTTAATTTTAATATGTACTTCATACAAGTTATATATTATTTCCATGTGAAGTGTTTTATATCTAGGAGGGGCCTGGGAGGCAGGAGACAATATCTGTGTTTTGATCTTTCAATTTATTGATACACGTTATTTTCCTGGCTTGCTACAACATCAAAGAAAGCGATTTTATAAAAAGCTGACCACAGCCTACCTGAGAACTTGCTTTGCATAATGTATCTCCATTAGTGCTTCCATGCAAGTTGTCAGAATGACAGTTAAATAACTTCATGCATTTATATCACTTCATGTAGTAAAATGTCAAATTCTATGCATGCTAAAGATAAAAATGTATAATATGTAATGTAGAATCAAGACATGTAGAGTCAGAGCATTAAAATATTGTATAAGCAAAGGTAGTCAGTATCAGACTGAAATCTAGAAATTAGAGTCTCTTAGGTATAATGGTTTCATTAAAATGTTCAAACAGTGTCTCCAAAGCTAATTTTCTTTCCAAAGTACCCATGCATAGAAAGCACAGCAATAAGACATCCCCCTGCTATGCCTTTCTGAATAGCAGATTAACTGCAGAACTAGAATGATGTCAATTTGTTTCAAAATATTGCAGCAAAGCTTTTGAATGGATGAGCAATTACTAACAGAGGGTGCAATTATAACAGAGTCACGGGGAATGCTTTAATATGGTTCTTCTACTATGTACAAGCAATAACAAGAAAATGTAATGAAAGAGGAATAATGAGACATCTGGGTTTGACAGCACCTTGGCAGCTGTCAGTAAGAAAGTAAGTGCATTAGTGCAGTGGAATCCATTCTTCTAGGGATCTCCTAAAGAAGGAGGAAAATGAGTAGCTGAAAGGATAACCAATAGGGGCTGTAGGATATGCCCTTAAATTAAAAAGAAATTTAGTTTTTATGCTAATTAACTCTTCATTCGGGCAGCTTTGACTTGAAAATTTGTCCTTTTCTTATGCCAGTTTCCCAACCTGTTTTCTGTTGGCTGTTTGAAGAGGATATAAAAACTCACTTGCAACCTCTCTTGCACACAAGCTCACTCCACTATTCACTCTTTTTTTCCTGAATGAATTTTTTACAAAGTGCTTTTTGCCATTTGTCACATTAAGGTAGCTTAATACTATTTCTGCACTTAAATAGGACCTGCCTGGAGCCAGCTGGTCTACCTAGACAGGTTCAAGAGGAAGAAAATTGAGTTTCAAAAGCAGTGGGCCAAATTCTCCTTTCAATTATCCACTGTAACCTCATTACATGCAAAACCAATGATGCAGTATGCTCCTGTTTTGCTAGTAGAATCTATATAATGTCTTCGGTGGTATTCAAATGCTACAAAAATGGCAAATATTTTCATTAAAGATAAATAACAACAGAAAAACTCCCCAAAACAGAGAACAGCTTTATTTAGACTAATGCCAAAGGTCATACTTTGATTGTTTTTCTTATGTATCCAAAAGCAGCATGAAACAAAACAATGAGAACAAAAATTCATATACTTTGTAAAATACTCTGGTAAACAAGTGGGAATAGGTACCCAATAGCACTAGCTATTTCTTATACACACTATTTCTACACCTACGAAGTAATAATTTTTCCTTGGAGTTCTCTTTTTAAATAAGTCACTGGATATTAGGAAGGTGTCAGCACACTTAATCCATTTTGCTTATGGTAACTTCTAATTTCAATTCTATGAACATGAAAAAAATTGTTACAGATGTATTCTAATTTTATTTATGAAGTAGAAAATGTAGGTTTCATTGTTTTTTCTTGGTTTCTCTTTGGTTGGTGATTGGCTGTATTTTTTATTTATTTATTTATTCATTGTGCAGCTAATTGAACGGGAGGACTTCTTGAGTAGTCCCACTATTCATAAAAGTGCTTATCCCAGTCCACTCAACTACATGTGAAAATCTATGATCATCAAGTTTCAACACCGCATTCAGCTGTTCACTGTATTGGAAGCAAAGTCAGCTAGAACTTTACTTTCCATACAGTGGGTTTCAAAGTTAGTATGTTTGGGTAAAAGCTGAAACATCGGGTGTAAAGGACTAGTGGCATAAGTATACCACAGAAAATTTGTTTTGTTTTTACCTGGAAGGATGTATTTTGAATTTTGGACATTTTTACTTTGTAGAACAAGAAAAATATTCTTAAAGCATTTATTAATATGGCTTAAATCTGTGGTGAGCATTAAAGCAGAGAGCGTTTTCTTTCTCATCTCATCACAAACCACACACATTTCCCCACTATTATACTACATACATCCCACAGCAATCCAAACAGGAAATTGGGTCTTCTGCTTTCTCCACCATTTTTCAAAAGAATCTGCTCATGAGAAGATAGCCTACTTCCTAGACTGTATTAGCACATGATAATTACATTTTCAAAGCAAAAAGGAGCACATCCTTAGCAGTCTTTGATGGTAACTTTAGATTGCTCTCATAGCTTTACAAGCAAGTATCTCACTCTAACAAAAAATAAAGTTATAATACTGAGTAATTGTTCACCGCTTTCCAACTTCAAAGCACTTTGTAAATATGATCTAATTCATCATAATTTTCAGTCCTCAAGAGAAATGGGTACAATACATCAGAGACAGAAAAGCTAATGGGAAAATTCCATCATTTTTGTCCAGATGTGTCCTTGCTTAGGATTTTTCTCCAGGAAATATTGAATCTAAAAAAGGAAGCCAAATTTTTCAGTACAAAACCTAATAGCTACTAAGAGTGAGCAACTACAGATTTCAGTTACCATTTTTATTTTGCATTTATCTTCCTATAAGAAGATTTGTCTAGTCAGTTCATATAGAATATGGGCCCCTGACCAACACTTGCATCCTTTGCCATAAAATCTTGTAAGCACAGGGCACTTCTTCCTTACAGTCACAGCAGCATGCATACACAGGACTTCAGTGCCCCTAACTCAGTGATCAATGAAAACAAGAGAACTTTCAGTAGGTAAATTCCAGAGTCAGCCATAACATTTGGTATGTGCAATATTTTTAGTTTTTTTCCAGCCAATCCATTATAGCAAACACAGAGTTTAAAGTTATTTTTAATAATGGCAAGATGCATTCAATTAATATTCTAATTATACATAAAATATACTGCATCTTTTATACTTATATTTTTCAAGTTCAATAGTATATTAAAGATACATATATTATAAATAAATAATGTGAAAAATATTGAACCACAATGAAAGAAAAACAGTAGGAAGCACAGTCTTATTGATATTGAAGATGATTTATATGTATCCTACATGACTGCTCAGAAGAAACTTCTGCCTGTCATTTGACAGCTGTTTTAACTAATTGTTTGGAAACACCAGCTAGGTTTCCAGAACTTTTAAAATTATTTTTTAATTATATTAAAAGTAAAAGCAAACTGCATACTTTAAATGCAAAACAGTCAAAAGTCAGCTTGTCAGCTGAAAACTAGGTCTTGTTTTGTTTTTTCTTCTTGCTTTTGACGGGATTTCTGTGAAGGAAAGAAGGATGGAAGGATGGAAGGAAGACACGGAAGGAAAGAAGAAATCCAGACGCAGATACCTGAAATTACCTTATTCATATCTTTCCTGTGCAAAATGCTATGTTTCTTCATAACAGCAGTAAATAATATGGGATCGCCTGGCTCAGAGGAATTAATCTTCCTTTTTGCCTGTAGGTAAGCCAATAAGTATCTAGAAAACAGAGAAGAATGAATGGGAAAAGTGTATCCACCAGGAATTATCTAAAGCCACTCCTAGTGTGGCATGTTCTCACATCTTAAAATTGGAGTAATGACTGTAACAATAAACAAAGCCAAAGGTTTAAGTAGATCAATGAAACATTCTCTGTAAGTAAATCAGTACTAGTTAAAAGGTCTGACCATATGGTGCTACAAATATCTGGTATTTCTATCTGGCTGTACTCTTGGAGCAGAGAAGCTCCACAAGTCACCTGGATCACTCCATTAAATAAGCCACATTTTGCAGGGAAAAAAGCAGGGCTAAGAAAGCCTTAGAGTAACAGAATTGTTACATATTTTCAAGTCGTCATCCCAAAATCACAATAAATCAATGACCAATTAGTTAATTAAGAATAATCACAGGAATTCAGCTTCTGGCAACATGAATCCAATCAGCTGTCAGTATCTGGTGACCATGCCACTGGGTGAGAGCCCTGCGAGCCTCCCTAAAATATATTCTATAGGACTCCCTGGATTAGACATTGATTAGCTGGAGGGCAGGGAGGGGTGAGGGGGCTTCATGGTGGTCTCACTCTGTCTAGTCGCATGGAGAACCTTCCATTAGGCTGTGGTATGGGTGCAGTGGCTACCACTGTACATGCACATCCTTTACTGCCAGGGTTGAATGTCAGGAGGCAGCTAAGGAGGCTGAGAACACTGCCCCAAAATAGTTTTCTCAGAAGCAGAAGCTTTCTTGATCGAAATCACTAGTTAATGAGCAGTCACCTGTTTATTTATAATAGAACTGAAAAACAAGAAAATTCAAAAGTTTTGTCTATCAAGCTGTTACCTGAAAAAAAAAAAAAGAAAGAAAGAAAGAAAGAAAGAAAAAAAGAAACAAAAACCACATAACCGAATCCTGCTGTTTTCTGCTGGCACTTCGGGTTTGGTGGGAGGGAACACGTGCTTGTTTTTTATTTAATGTACAGATTTATCTCAGTTGTAATGTTGTTGTGATATTTTTTTGGAAGGGAAATCAAATAAAACTTCTTTATTTGGTTTTCTTGTTCCTGCAGAAATAGAAATCTGAGCACGCTTATTCTGTGTTAATACATGGAAAACATAAAATCACACTGTCTGAGGCTGACAGCTCAGTCTAACTGAGACAGACAGCAGGCTACTTGTATTATCCATTCTGAGTGAAACTAGAACACTGAAAAGAAGGAATAAGAAGTGAAAAGTAAATTAGGAACTGATTCTGTAAACCTCTCTGAGTAGTCTACTTGTCTTCATATTTATAGTACAATCAAATACAAAACGCTTTCACAAAGAAGGGTTTGCAGGAATAAAGCAACAGTTTTCAAACAAAGGTAACAAACAGAATAACATCAGGATTTTTATGGTGTATGTAATTATTATTGTATTGGTTAGACCTAAAATCTTACTATTGTTTAGATTATTGTGTTCATTGCCCTACTTCAGTATTTTTCATGATAACATACATTGTTTACTGTGAATACAAATTTTAGGGACAACATAAATAAGATTCTAATATGCATTATGTCAAGAATACACTAAATTTAATTTAATTGTTCCTAATAAGATCAAGACAGGCCATGAAAAAATTTTGAAAGGTGGTTACTAATAGAAAAATCCAACCAAAATCATCCAATCAATTACTTTTCATAACTCACACAGTTGGAAGCAAATTTATACTAATTTGGCTTGGGGTTACATTTGCTTAAATCCTACTCATTGCTAGAAGTCTATCCACATGTTCAATGTTGAGATTATGCTTAGAAACAAATATCTTGAGATAGAAGACAGAACGAGTACATCAATCTTACCTATTCCTATTTGTATCAAATTCCCCCAAAAGACAAATTTATTGCCAAAAGATGTTACTTAGTATGGTATTACTGAAGCAAATCCAGCTTTGAAAGATTTTGACAGATCAAATGCATCACAAATTCATGACACAAATCACTGACCACATGCAAATGTCAGTTGCTGGTACAAATACATTTGAAAGAGTTCCTTTTGACAAGTTAGTTTTATACTGGCAAGCTTGAGGACTTCTCAAATATTCCCTTTCCACCTACTGCCCATATAAAATCAGCATAATAGTGTGAGGCAAATATAAACTCTGTGTACATGCTGTGGTTATTTTTTGGTAATGCCAGTTGTGTGTCCATTCCTCATCCAGATGAAATTAGCACTCCTGAGCCACTGAATAGCACACAGATCAGGTATTAGCAATTGTGGAACGAAAGACTAATTACATTCACTGTAAAAAGGGTATATTAATAGTTCTCAGCACAGACAGAATATAGAGAGGATTAATTCAAATCCCTGCGAATCCCAGAGGCCCGTTATCTCATTCTATTATGGAAAATTTAGCAAAGTTGCAATATTACAGAACTTTATTTTTTCTACTTTGAAATTCTCTTGATAGGAATATATATCAATACTGTTGTTTACACTACATAAGCATAGGATAACAGTAGAAGCTAGACTAAAGAACTCTAAATAAATGTACATCATCATCTTCGTTATCCGAACTACAATTCAAAATATCAGCTTATCCAAATTACTTACTAGAGAGGGATTCTTGATCAAATTCTCACTTACTTCAATTGAAAGTTAGAAGAAAAATGAGAAGAAAAGCTGATCTATTGAATATTCCCTGAACTGTTTGAAACTTTACTTAATTTGGTCCATTAACAGACTGGAAAATTGTAAATAAATTATTAATATAAATTATTAATATAAATTAAAAATGGTACACAGATATGGTAAGGCTGGAAATTACTACCAATTATAAACTTTTTTGGTATTTGCATAATTAGGAAATGGACAGCACTGATTACCCTTTTCCGCAAGTAATCTTTGCAGAAGTAAAAGCTGCTTCAACCAACTTCAGAAGTCAAAGACTGCTGTATCTGTGCAACTACTATCTTCCCATTCCACTTTCAACCCATTACATGAAACTACTGTGGTTTCTATCATGCTAGCTAGACTCCATCCTTTTTTAAATGGAATAAGGCATAATCTTTACAAGAATGGCCTTCCTTTTCTGCATCATAATAAGAACTGCAACATCAAAACTCCACCCTTTCAAGTGTTAGATACTTGAAGTCAAGCCTCCATTTGTTTCCAAGGTAACGGAGAGAAACTCAGCTGAAGTCTGTTCCTGGATGTAAAAGTAAACATTAACAGACTTATGGATATAAATGTTTTACTTTTGCAGAATATGTGTCAAAAGTTAATGATAATACCAAGTCAAATGAAAAAGGTCAAATATATTACAAATAAAGGGAACATTTTTGAACAAATAATATCAATAAAACATTTGCAAATGTTGAGAACCATTTATATACACAGCCTTAGTTCTGAAAAGAAAGCAAATGATTTAATGAGCTAATTTAGTTTTTGTGTGACCTTATTTTGCAGCACCCTTTAATGATAAACATGATTTCCACTTCAACATGTTAGTAACATAAATATACTGGATATGCTGGCAAACAGGTCATCACAAAATACTTTCTGATGCATTGTTCAGGGTTAAAGTTGGGAAACTTAGGTCACTGCCGAGTGATCATTCCGTATTTAAAAGCCTTCTCAAGCATATAGAATATTGCAACATACAGGCAAATGAACGATTTCAATTCAGAGGGAAGCAGTAAGCTAATTAGCACCAGAATAGAAGTGGGAACATTTTTGTAACCCTTGGGACAGAAGTATTTTCCATGGAACTGACAACTGCAAGTTTCAGCCTAGGCAAATTACCCACAGACTCAACTCAGGGGAATAAATATGACTGCAGTTTATTTTATTTTTTTTAATATCCTAATTCTGATTTCCATCTTTAACCTTTCTCATCCATTGCTCCCTACCATTTTCCTTAACAAATTTCATTACAACTTTACTCAGGTACTGACAATCTGAACACCTAACTTCCAGTAATTTTCCAAGTTAGCATACTCCAGATACTACCTTTATTTGAAAACAACTTTCTGTGGTAAATCACTGTGTCATACACACAAAATCCAGCTCAGTCTCTTCGCCCATCTAGACTCTTGCAATCCACATGAAAAAGATTTGTGGAAGCAGCAAATAACAGAAATACAAAATGGGATTCTAATTAACAAAAGTAGAATCCCTTGAGTCGAAATGGCTCTAATTTTGTTGTTGCTTTTAGAGATAAAACAAAAAGAAACACAAACCTCCAAGGTGTTTCAATATTCCCTAAACTCCCAGTACAAGAGTGAAGTTTTTCTTCTAACATTCACTATATTTTTTGTCTGAACTATTGACACAGAAGTGGAAACCTGAATTTTAGTCAAAACAATCTGAATTATACTGTCAATATTATTTGTTACTTGGATAACTCCAGGCAAGCAACTTATCTGTGCGTCTGCATGTGTGTGAACTGAGCTATATAGATCTACTCACATTTGAAGACACCTAAAGAGAAAAAAGATCTTCATAGGAATTAACCAGTAAAATAAGAGATGTAGATGGCAACATACAACAAGTGGAACAAGCTTCAGAAGAGAAGTCAGCAAAAAATTCCACTATTCAACTACTCATCTCACAGATCATCTTGATCTTCATCAGTTACTTACTTTCCCTTCCTGAGAATAAAGAGGAATATTGAAGATCTAAGTCTAAAACTGACTGTGGAAATATTTGATGAAACACTTTGGACCCTGAATATCGACACAATAAGATTACATTTGAAAATTTCAACTGCAGCCAGAATATGTCTTCCTTCAGATTGCTGCTACATAAGTACAGGCTGGATAAGGAGACAATACAGCAAACATGCTTAAACAAAAATCTTCTAACCAGAAATACCTTGTCTGCTAGGGAAGCTTAGCCAAATAAGTATTTCCAGTGAACCTTTTGATGCAGTTTCATCTGTCCAGAAGATACTGAGCTGCTGCAAAATCTACAAAACCACTGCCTATGAGTTGAGTAATAGAACTTTAAGGTGACTCATAAAGGTGCAAAGACTCTGGATGGAGTAGAAGAGGCTTTTAGAAATCAATGCAGAAGATTAAATAATGTTTCAAGCATGAAGAATGGAGGGAGTGGTTTGCCTGACAAAACAAAGATTCAAATAGCACTTTAATTGCCTCAGACAGATTCAGACAAGTTTTAATGGATTTTATTGTGGTCAATGAAACATTTGTGGATACTGACTGGAGGAAAATGAGAAATAATAATAATAATAAGCTATTGCTGTATGCTAAATGAAAGAGAATATGGGACTGAAGCCAAGTGGCTCACATGGATTCTGTCTGGAGCTAGAACCTTCTCAAGAAGAACTGCATGGAAAAAGCCAGATGCAGTTTTCTGTAACAAAGCCAGGAACTAAGTTATACAGTAAACTGTAAGACTATGTACCATTATGAATGGAGTATCCTTGTGCTTTTTAATTTGTGCACATTTTCAACAGTATAAACATTCCCACAACGTGCCAAGCCGCATCGTGATTGTTGGGATTAAGCTACCTTGATGTTAAACACTGAAGTTCATAAGATGTGTACTCTTAGCAGTATGACATGCAGTTTGGTTGTGTGAGAAGACCAAACTGAACAAGTCAGTTTTAACACATTTGGAAGCCCCACTTCAGCTTGACTTCTAACGGACTAAGCTAAAACGATACTATGCCTGGCTGCATTCTTTCCTAATTTACCAAGATCATAACTGTTTCTGTAAATGTTTTAGATCCTGCAAATTGTGATCATAATAAAACAAAAATGAGAAGGACTGAGTATCATCATGCTTGGGAAAACTGTTAATTCCCAGGGATCCCAGTGGGAACTGGGCTGTGATATCATAACATTTACTGTGAGTCAAAATAGAGGATGAGAAGAAGAGGAAGTCAATTCAGTACGGTCAGGACCCTGAAATGAGAAATAAGGACCAACATTTCCAGAAATATAGACCTTTTCTGACAACTGACAGGTCTCAGTATAGTAAGCTAAACCTTCTGCTTTTTTAGGAGGACACACCACTATCACGTTTCCCTAATTTCATTCACAGAAATCAAGAAATCTTTTTAGAAGGTAATATATGAATATATAAGTTTCAAACAAGGGAGGTAAATAACATATGTGTTTCTAAATATTGTATAAATAACGTTCCCCTTCTGTTTCATTTACTGCAACATTTTCTCCCCTTTCCATCTTCAGCTGAACAGCAGGTAGAACAAAAGGGAGGGAAATGTTGGTGTACTGATCAAGAAAATCACTCTCTGTTGGCACAGGTGTCTCATATTTACTATTTTTTGTTTGTTTATCTTTCCATGTGTGAGGCAGTCAAAAAAACTGATTTTACAGCTGGGGATTTCAAATATAGTTTTGGTTACTTATACTTTCTGTGATGATTTATCTTTCTCCTTTCCAATTTTGAATTGTCTGTACCTCTGTGTCTTCCTCAACTAATGGTTTCACAGGTATTTTCCACTTAGAAGTAAAGGTTGTTTGATAGTATTTCACAAGCTACCTTAATACACAGCTTCAGTGGTGGAAAAGGATACATAAATCAGTACTTTATAAGATAACTTTTTCACATAGTTCTAGGAGAAACTACTGACTTCCTAACTTATAAAACAAACTCTTACAGATAATCAGATTTTATTCAATGTTCTGGACAGTTTTAGAGGAAAGTCTGAGTTAAATTTTGCAACATGAATTGGGAATTGAAGCATTTTAGTCACACCATGCCTTCAGAAATTAGAGAGTTTAATCTTCCAAAGTGGTATAAATTTTTCTGTCAAGTTAAAAGCAAGTCTTTTATTTAAGTTGGTCATTAAACTGATTTTTAAAGTGTCATTCAAAATATTAGCTACGTACATTTAAAAATGTTCAATTCAAACATAGTTTCTGTCCAGGAAATTCAGCAAAAGGATGATTCATCATAAGCACTGGGTGATTTTCTTTGAAATAAGCATATAGCTAACCATGTAAATACTACACTTCTGTAAACTGGTAAGTTAAGCTTGAGACCTTTATAATTTACATATATGCTGCTTTTATGTTATAAAAAGAAAAACATTTGGAGCTGACATTAAAATGTCACATACTCCATCTTAAATGAACTTTCAATTTACAGGTTTTTTTAGAAATAACATTTGGAATGTGCAAAAATGAACAGTGATATTGTGTCATTCATACTGTACAGACCTAGTATCAGTCAAGCCTGCTCTGTACAGCAAGGCAGAGAACCACAGATTCCAGTACCCGAACCAACTCTATCTAGCACTGCAGCAACCACAAGCAGTTAGTATATCTCAAATTTGAAATAAAGGAAATGTAATCAAATACCTGTGTTTCAGCATATCAGCTTGCTTACAGAAGGAAAGTTTTAACTATACGAAATTGGTCATAGGTTTTGTGCTGCATATTGATATTAATTGTATGAAGTGCTTAGTATTCCTTATCTGCCTAGAACTGGGCTCTGCTATATTCATTTAAGAAAACAGCTAGACTCATCAGCTTCACATTCCCCCATAAGAAAAGTGTTCTACACTGGTTTTCCAGTAGAGATCAAGTCATCTAAAGCTGTGTCTTGGGAGGCGTGAGGGATGAGTAGAGAGGTGAAGCAGAAAAGAGAGGATGGGAAGCTGTGATCTGGTAATGACAGGAAAGACCAGGCAGGGGAAGGAGGTAGTCCACACTTCCATAAGATAAGATTTCAGATAAAGGTACCCTCTTTTGATAGACCTTCTTCTACAAGCAAAAAAAGAAAACATTCTTCCATAGTGCCTCGCCCATCTCCCACTTCTCCTTCTTGCTCAGAGACCCAAAGTCATAGATTCATAGATTCATAGATTCATTAGGTTGGAAAGGACCTACAAGATCATCTAGTCCAACCATCCTCACATCACCATCCCTACGCACCAAGCTACTAAATCAAATCCCTTAGCACCTCATCTAAACGCTTCTTGAACAGCGCTGGAGGGTCTTTTCAGTTTATCCTCAAATGCATTTTTCAACCATCTGACCTTCAACATTAACATAAGGTTTACACAAGGCAGCTTGTTTCTTTGCCATGGACTATGACAAACTTCAAGTGACCTGAGCTTAGGGCAGTGCATAGGGTGCCTGTAGTGTGGCTCAGTGCTATGCATGAAACCTGAAACACGTCTTCAGTGCTTTTAACCCAATTAGAGCAAGCCTGAAAGGGATCAGAATCAGGCAGAGTAAATGGCTTTGATTTTAAGGATAAGAAAACCTGTACAAATACATGAATGAAAAAGGAAATGTATGCAGGAACAATTTAGAGTGTATAATTGATATGTTTCACAACTGCTGTTTTGTATTAATTACATATAATGACTGTAAAAAAAAAGTATAGGAAAAAGATTTTAAAACAAAATAAAACAAAAAAGCAATCAACAATCAGATGGATGAAGTAGTTTAACTTCATGAAATAGTACATCTGTTTTTTCCTTGCCTTCAATAATGCATAGGCATAAAACTCAGCTTTTAAAAAAAACAAAACAATGAATGCTAGTTTCCAAATTACAGTTGTAAATCAAACGAGTCCACTCAAATCTGACATAAAAGTAATTTTCTAGTTGTCAAATAAATTAATTTTTAATAAAAAAGTTGCATGTATTTTTGATATTTTATTATAACAGAAGAAGCTTTTTTATTTAATATTTAATTTAAATGTTAAATCTAAAGCACAGCCATACGCAAAAGAGAATTGCTAATTTTGTGGGAAAAAAAAGTAGCTCATAAGCCTGACTTAATCAAAACCCAAAATCTGGCAACAAAATGTCATTGTGAAGTGTTTGCTTTATATACTGATGGGAAAAGGTTTGCAATGCTAATATTTCAAAATGAGTAATTTTGTAGACTTTCTCAGTGATTAATAAGCTTGCCATTTTTAATTTAAAACATGAAGCATGCTCTTGTATTCCTAATAACAAGTAGATGGAAGATTCTATGTGGCACAAGAAAAGAAGCCATTTTTTTTAATGTCATGTTCTCTGATATCATGAACATCACAATCAAGAATGACAGTGCAGAATCTACCAAATTACATGGGGAAAACAAACTAATTCCTTCTGTTTAGACCATGAGATATCCCAGCTTGTGCACAGAGAATGTTTCAGTTCTCAGTTTTATCTTGGTGCCTAATCTCTTTCCTCTTATTTATTCTGGTCCCTGGTAACTGCTTACATCCTTAACAAGGGCTATTGTGACAAACTCTACTCCCACAATGTTCCTCTGGCCAAAAACTCTCTACTCATCCACTGAAGTTTTCATTCCAAACCTATCTCCAAAGCATTTATGCTCCCATCACCACACCTCAGCTGAGAACTAGAAGTGCCAAGTAGTGTGAGAAGGGAGAAGCTGTCTGCTTCCAGATGCTTCTCTCTGCTCTTCTGTCAGGAGTGAGAAGGTCTGGCCTGCCAAGTGTGGGCAAATTATTGCTTCTAGCTCAAGTGAAATCCTGGCTTCTCTGCAACCAATGGCACAATGCCTGTTTTCACTTCCGGCTCTGCAGTGGTGTCAGGGAAGGACAAGGCAGCCTGAGAAAGCAGAAAGGGCACTAGACAAAGGATGCTGAGGTACAGTGCATGTGGGTGAGAGAGGCTGTGGAGATAGTCAGGTGGAGACAGATCTTAGGGTTTTTGGTCTCCCCTGATGTGGTATATAAAGATGGATGATATTCACTGCATTACTGAAATTATTTATTGACCAGAGAAAGCAAAACAACATGCTCACCATTCTATCTTTTTTTATTATCTTATGCAATTTATTCTTATGCCTAACCTGAGCCCTGCAACATTTCATCACCATGCTCCTTGTCCCTTTTTACTCCAGCATCTTTCTTATTACATGTCATCCTCATTCATCATGTCATATTTAAAATTTAGACCATAAGATCTTTTGGAACAAAGCTATATCTTACTGATGCCCCTGAGGAGAGACTAGAGCACATCCTTCTTTGCATGCAAAATAATAAGATCAATACTAGTTTATTAGTTTCCCCCAAATCCTCTTTCAAGGTATCGTTTCATCTTGGACAATCTCTTTACGCAGTATTCCTTTCCTTTTCAGACTGCAGATCATTAAGAGAGCAACTGATGAAAACCACTTGAAAGATCTTCCCCCAAAATGCACTTTCTGTCATTCATCATCTCAGAAACCAGAATATTGCTATCAGCTCTTCTTTGTTGAGAGACTGGAGAGCTGCTTGCAAGCTACCACCTAGCTAATATCTCTGCTAGTGACCAATCTCAGTATAAGCCCTTGAAAAGTTCTATTTTTGTTCTCTTTATTTTTAATCCATGGCATGTCTCTCAACACTGCAAGGTTTTTAAAACACATAACCCCTCTCTTTTTTTTTAATTCTCCTTCATTTTTATATGATCCAAATCATAGCCTCAGAAAAATGTATTTTGGAAAGCTACATGAGAGTCATCTTGCCAACTGACTCTGCCCAAAAGCAAGGGTAGCTGTGCCTACGCTAATTCTTTCCTCTTCTCCAGTGGCATGAAGAACTCAATATTCCTTTTTTTTCTGTGACAACCTTTTATATACTTGAAGTGTGATATTGTACTTGCTAGCTTATCAGCCCTCACTTTACTCATCCCCTCTGATTATTCTGCTATGAGGCTTGACAGTTCTGGTTGTTTTTATATCCTTTCCTTGGTTTGTTTTAGATGTAATTTGTTCTGCACTGTTTCATCACGTTGACTACTTCAGTGCAGACTCATTAGGACAGATGTCAGCAACCCACCTAGAACAGTTTGCTGAACTGAAGGTTTACTTCTCAAACCCAAGATTATGTTTACTGCCAGTCAATTTCTTGATATCATCTTAAATGTATTTGCCAGTGGAGCCAGATTCCTGTTTATTTGGACCTCGTGGAGGTCCAGGACCTGCACTTTTCCTAAGCAGAGATCTCAGTTCCTAGCACCAGAGCTGCAGAGTGGGATCCAAAATCTTTCCCTTTTCCACCTCACAGGTGGTAAATAAATTCCAAGCAGATTTTTGCTTATTCCCATCACTGCTACTGCTCTGATATTTTAAAAATAAACAAAAACAGATGCTTGCAAGCCACAGCATGGTCTGACAAACTTGGTATACATAATAATAATATTTTAACATGTTAATTCACAGATAATCTGCAACCCTTAAAATACATTAGCCTTTGAAAATAAACTCAGAGGAAACTAGGAGCCTTAGATGTTTTCAGTGCGCCTATAGAACTGCCCTGCTATAAAAGGCCGGGGGAAAGTCTGACACCTATCAGAAGGCTGTGGCAGACATTTACAGAAGAAAATAAATATTATAGGTTAGCTCAGAAGATGATATATCCAGAAGGGGTTTGGGTAAAGTTTTCTTCTTATTTAGCCAGTATTAGTCCCTAAACTAACAATGAACTGCAAAGATGGCAGGAGATTTACAGATAACTTTGGTCATTAGAGTTTTTTGCTACGTCTAATAAATTCCTTTCCTACTTATTTGGTCTAACAACAAATATAAATTTGATGTTTGTTCTCAGAAATTTCACAAGTAAGCAGTAGATAAAGTATTGTTCAAATGAACAGAAAGGATAAGTAAAACTGTTCTTAGAATTCTGTAATAATGTACATCAATTACTGTTGCCTAAAGTTGCTGTTGTTATAGGAAACTGTTTTGAAATGGAAGCTAGTTTAACTGCAAAAGAGAGAAAATGTTTATTTTCAAATCATTGATTTCCCTGATATTTCTTCTGCAAACTTCAGCTTCCTTAAAGATCTGGTGTTTCATGTGCACCAGTGCTATAATTTACTCCAACAGATTCTGAGTTACAGAAGAAACAATTTATAGTCACAAAAACTTCAAGACTTTAATTAAACATGTCACTTTGCATGGGATGATACATCAAAATCAGATTTTCATGCATCCATACAAAATAAATAATAAAGAAAGGTAAACAAAATGCTTTAATAATTTATTCAACTTAGATATTCTAGACTTTTAGACTGAATTTCTTTTTCCTTTTGGTCAGTTGCAGCATGCTGAATACCAGTTGTTATTTGCACCAAAATTACTGAAAATAATATGTTCTTTTTATCTTTCACTTCCTTATAAATAATTTAAATATGTGGGTCGCTCCAAAATTAATGCCTCCTGTTTATTTCCATAGAAACTACAACAGCTACAAAGAGCAACATTCAACAAGCATTGATGAATGACAATGAGGGCCTTATTTTCTGCGTGGAGAAATTCAATGACATACCTTTGCTTCCTATGCACTTTCATGTCAGACACTATTCTGTCACACTGCCCCTCTGCTGCCATCTGTCACAGAGCAACAAAATGTAACAGAATATTGTCGGGAAGTTCAACCTCTGCTGCCACACTACCAACATCTACTTCTGATTTCTTGAACCAACATAATAAAATAGGAGGCATTATTTTCAGGGCATCCCTCATGTAAGAATAAAATAAAACCAAATACCAAAAGATAAATTTTTCATTGAAAATTTTCTTTCACGATCAATCACAGAATCACATTCACAGAATTGTAGGGGTTGGAAGGAATCTCCAGAGATCATCTAGTCCAACCCCCTGTCAAAGGAGGCTCCCCATCTTGAGTTTAAAAAAAAAACAACAGTAAGAGTTCCCTGAGAACGTGACACAAAATTATGGGGTAAAGGACAGTAGAGGGTAAGAAAAGAAGAAGAAATTAGCCTCCAGAGTCTGTTGGAAAGAAGCAGCAATTGACATTCAAAAAACTGCACTCTTTTCCCATTTAGGCAGGTTAGCACTAATATCAAAGGTCAATTTGTTTATTTTCTGGGGATCTTTCCCCTGTCATGCTGATGTGTTTACGTTTTATACAAATTAATATGTAACTGATAGACTAGATGGCTAATGGAATACATGTTTAATAATTTTGAAGCTCAGCATTGTTTATGAGTGTTAAATTAGGTACCATCATCTCCCCTGCCACACAGGCTGCCAGTGTCAGAGACAACATACTTTCCAAATGAGTTGACTAGGAAACAAGTGTCTCACTCTAGGAGAAGAAGATTCCCAGAAAAGAGGCTGTCTCATTCAGACATATCCTCCGCATTTCACAGAAGTGGTGCCAGACAGTTACCTTGTGCAAAGGGCTGCACAGGAACAGTGTAATACATCACTCACAGCTCCTGCGTCCTTACAAACCCAGCAAGCTTATCCAAGAAGAGACACTTGTAGCAGTTGCCAGTGGAATCAATAGACTGAAATTAATCATCTGCAGACTGAGCTCAACAGGAGCCAATGTGTGCTGGAGTAAGGGAAAGCACAAGACATTCACACTTTTTATCTTCCTCAGGATTGTTTCTGACAGTCTTATGGCCAACATAAATTAAGAACTCCATAATATGTAGTTTTCAGCTGTTCCAAACTCAAACCATCACTTCTGGATGTTTATCTAAGACAAGGGCCACCAGCACGCCCTATTCTACTGAGTGCAGAGGGAAGGGAGGAGACTCTTTTATGTCCACTTTCCCACATGGGGACGGACACTCTTATGGTTCCAAGAAGAGCATGAAGGAAGGGTCTGGCAGAAAGACCAATAAAACCTGGGTCTGGTTTCATCGTAGACTTCTTGTCCTATCTCGACCTGACTTTGACTCACTTCACCATCTGTTCAACATCACAGAAGTACTGTGAGGATAAACACACTATGAGTAGGAGGTACCAAGCTACTATAGCAATGAATGCAATATAGTTTGTCAGCATACCAAAATTAAGGTGTAATTGTAGTTCATCCTAGATTCTTCTGCAATTGTGGTAGAAAAAATAAATAAATAAATAATGCATATATTTTGGGGCAGGATTATAGCCCTTACTTTTTTAGCTGAGAAAATGTAAGATCTATAAGGGATACTGATTTTAATTAGTGATAAATTTACTCTAGTTCAGTTTCCTGCACCAGTAGCTGTTTATATATATAAACTGCAAAGCTTTAGCAATAGAAATATTAACTAATCCACAGTTTGTTCAGAAAGCACCAGCTAGGTACTCAGCTGAGTTTTGATGCAATTGGCCACAAGATCTTCTGAGGAAGATCAAATAAGATATTGAATACACATCTCCATTACTCCAACTGCTTTTACAGCTTTGGTAATTTTAAAAAATATCATTTTTAATTTTTCCTCAATGATGTATTTCTGTTTGAAACCATATCTTTGTGTCTCTTATGTCCCAATGAGCTTTTTTGCCTGTTGTAAAAAGCACAGCAATGGCAGCTTTTAATCTGATAGACAAGTAGTACCCCTTTTGCATTCTCTACAACTTTTCCAATTCGTCTGCACATCACCACAGCAGTTTTTCACTTCTCACTTTTACTGAGATTATCTGGATTGCTGAGGTATTTTACTGTTGTAAACATCAACTGTCATCTCTTAATATGTCTCCATCTTTTTAAATTCTGTTATCATGTATAAAAAAAGAAGTGAAAGAAGAGACTGCTAAATTCTGCTAATGGCTTAGAAGATAGGCTCCCATGGATAAAAGTTTATTTTAATCCGTGTCTCAATATACTTACTGGCAATAATATTTAGAATAACTGCTTATATCCTCAGGGTTAACCTAATTCTAATTATTACTGTAAAGAGTTCCAAGTTCTTAAAATCAAAAATTATAAAAATGAAAAGTATTTTCTTAAGTCTTTAATTTTTATTTTAGGTGTTTCTCTTCTTTCTTGTTTATTCTTGGTTACAATTAGGTGATTATTGGAAACTAATGAAAAATTTAAATATATATTCATTTTATTTCTTGTACACTGACTTCTGAAGACACTTTCCAAGCAAATCCTACCCTTGTATATACCAAATTTTACTTTTTTGCAATCAAACAGATAGCTTACTGGAAGAATAGCAAATAATCCTTACTGGTAGTCAAAGCTGAAGACTAATTGCCTAAATAAAATGGTGTAAGTCCAAACTGGCCGCAATCAAAGGAATTAGTAGTACCTCAACACTTATACCTTGAACATAATATGTCTGACTGCCATCATGGGAATACTACTTTGGCACAGTGTAGTTGAATTACAAACACATTTACTTCAAGCTTCTTCCTGGTTTCTGTACAGGTCGTTCAAAACAACAGTTTTGATAAGGCACAACTTCCAAAGAATAACAATTTCTGCTAATTTTCACAAGAGTGAATGCATATGTTCTCTTTGTGGGATAAAGCTCCTAAATTACATTCCTTTCTTCAGGGTATTGACTACTATAATACTCCTTTAATGTTTTGTATTTGTAGAAACCTTATAATTTTCAAGAAGGATTAGGTAAAAAATTAATTTATTCTAAGCACAGCAAAGAAGAAAGAAGTTTTTTTTTTTTTTTTTTTCAAACCCACACTTCCCTTCTATTTGAAAAACAGCTTAGCCCACACTGTCAGGAAACATCCAGTCCCTCAGCAAAAATCTAGATAGCAGCATGAAGCCTGCCACTCCAATGTTTATTCATACTTCCAGGCACCCAGCAGGTGGTGAAGGTCTTACAGCATCTAAGTAAAAAAAGGGATATTTAAATTGCCATTTCATGTAATCTCTCATTTTGGTAATTTTTTGTTTAATCTTAAAAAGCTGACAGCACTTTAAAAACAGTGTTGTTGTTTTTTTTTTCTTTTTTTTTTTTTTTTGTCGGAGTACTTATCAGTAATTACAACTAACATGTCCTTCTCACACTTTGCATTGCAAATTGCAGGAATTCATTCATGGACCTTGATCAGAGCAGGGATCTTCATTAGCTGCAACAACTTCAACTCTATCTGAATTATCCCTTCTACACAACACAAAACTGGTGTAAAATGTACTCTAACAAAATACATAAAACATGTCTATCTGTGATAGAGCACATAGTAAGTGATGTGACAGACTGAAAATGATGTATGCTTCAGCTAACAGCTGATCTTTGTTTGCTCACAAAGCTTAGAGCTTTTTTTATTTTTCTTCGAATTTTTAGAAGCATTATCCCTATATGCTAGACAAAGGAAAACAAATGTAAGTATGATGGGGTAGGCTGAAATATGTTAGGATCTTTTATACTTCAGTGCAAGCATAACTGAAACACAGACTGTGAATAATTTATGTAGGGTGCTCCGGAAGTAATACCTACTGTTATTTTCATGGAAATCACAACAGATACAAAAAGCACAATTGCACTATTTGATAGAGCAAACTCTTCTACAAAACACTCTTTCAACAAAGACGCCACTATAGACTCATAAAAATCTGCTCCAGCGGAAATGACCCACTGTTTCAGAGCTGCCATGATGACATCATTGCTAGGAAAATGTTGCCACAAGATCCAACTTTCATTGGCCCAAAAAGATGGAAGTCAGCACCAAATCTGGACTGTACACTGGGTATAGCGGTCAGACATTCCAGCCAAGATTGGCAGTGTGCTCCACGGTCTTCAAACTGATACAGAGACAGACATTATAGTGTTGCAAGAGAAAGGTTGTCTTTTTTGCTGGCCTGGCTGCAGAAGTTTGACCCTTCAGCTTAGTCAGCCTCACAATGTAGTGGTCAGAGTTTGTGGTCTGTCCGGGTTTCAGGAAATCCAGAAGGATCACCCCCTTCCTATCCCATAAGTCTGCACATAATTTGACATGCTGAGGGCTGCACCTTGAACAGCTTCTTCAGTTGGGTATTTGCATGTTGCCACTCCATGGACATTCATTTTGAGTCTGGCTCATAGTGGTGACACCACATCTCATTGCTTGTAATGAAGCAAGTGGGAAACTGTTACCTTCAGACTCAGAGCAGTTGAGCAGGTCCTGACAAACTTGCATATGGTGTTCTTTCTGTTTCCATGTGAACATCTGTGGGACCAACCTGGTGCAAACTTTGCAATATTCCAACACTGTTACCATCATTTCCAATACACTGAAGAAGCTCCGTCCCTGTAGTATAAATAGCAAAAGGCCTATGGACAATGAGGAAACGGCATCCTAAGATGGTTCAATGTGAAGATTTTCAGGGGAGAACTCAGTTTGCAATGTAAATAAATACTTTGGAGCTACAAATACTCACTAGCTACATCCTTCTCCTCAGCACTGTAGCAGGTAAAGCAAGTCATTAGCTGTAGTGACCAGATACAGGCAGTAATTTAAATGAAGATAGTTTAAAAATAGGTGGTAGCTGGTAATTTTTACATGCTTGGCTGCTTTGGTTCTCTGGTGTATGTTCATGAAAGCTAAGTCAAATTTCAAGTCAGACGTTGGTCACTATCTATGGTGTAGCCTACTGGCCCACTGTTGCAATTAACTTTTTTATCTTATTGCCATTGTATAACAGGATGTGGGCTGGACCTATGCAGAAAAATATTGTAAAGATTTAAGACTGTACTGCTGCATTTGGTTGATCAGCTGTAATGCACACTCTGTACTCCCTAAAACATATTGTTATTGCAAAGTATTTTAGTCTCAAGTGCTCTCTTTGTAGCACTTTCTTAGACTTCCTTCAGTAACAGACAAGTCTCTTCTCTGTCTTCAGCACAAATTCTTCCATCTAAGGTACATTACATCCCACTTAGTTTAAAGAGTAACACTTAATAAAGTGTTAGTGTGCTCATTAATTCTTGTATGTTTTGTAGTAAAAGAACTAACCATCAAGGTTCATTAACTACACAAAATGTCCACAGAAAGAAGGATTCAACAAACTACACATTGTTCATAATGAAAGACTGAGCTACAGCTGAATTCATTGGACAGTATATAACAATACGAATGAAAGCTTTATATACACAAATTAAAATCATGTATTTCCTGTTTTGTTCCGGATACAATATAAAAGTATTGAGTGTTTTAGACACTGAACATTTTATTAGAGTTATATCACTGACATTAAAACAGGGCCTTAACATGAATGTATCTGAGAAGCATTCCAGTTGGTAGAAGATAAAAAAAAAAAAAAACAACAGTATACATTCTGAAGAATGTAAAACTTCGCTTTATATAGTATCCCAGAAACCATATTGTGTTTGTTTATGTTTGTAGCTTATATAGACTAATGTGTATCAGTTATCACTGAGATATGTTAATAGGTGTGAACCAGGCTGATGCATCAGAACAGTGTTAATGCAGAATCTCTCTTCAAGTATATCTCATCAGAATACAAGATCTCTCCAGATGTCCATGTTTTAATCCAGAAAAGCCATCTGATACCACATCAGTTACCTTTATGGAAAGAGAGCTACTAGTGATCTGGAAATTAGTGGCATCTGAAAAGCTGGTGTTGTTTACACGGGAACTCCGTAATTTTAGGAGAGCAAATTTAGAAGAATTTCTCTTGCACTGGCTTTAAAAGCAACTTATTAAAATACTGTCCATATTAAAATGTGAGAATTCTAATGGATACAGCTTCTTTCTTTCTGACCATACGATTTGCCTTATGTTGACAAATTCAAACCAATAATGATATGACAGCATATTAATTCATTTTATGATATAATAGGCCCATTTCAACCAGTAAATTACTTGAAAACATAAGATTTTTTCTGGCATTTGTGTATTCATTTCTAAAGCACTGATGAGCTTTCAAAAGGAGAAAAACAACAATGATCAGTGATTAACAAAAAGCTTTACCCATGTAAGTTTTATTGCCCAGCAGCTCTAGCTTATATGATAAATATATTCTTTTAACACAGGAACTTTATGTTACAACAAGTAAAATCCCAGAACTAATAAAACGTATCAGCTTGCTACATCTACCTGCTGCCAGCTGTGAATATTTAACTGCAGCTTGTAAGGATTTGTCTGTATATACATTTTTAACATGTCATAGTATGTTTACACACATATACAATAGTAGTTGCACATAAAGCTGTTTTTTTTTTAATTTTATTGGATATAAAATCCATTATTCTTATTTCAAAAGGCCACCCATCTTAATACCAATGCTAAAAGATGCCTAATTTCATGGATCAGTGGTTGTATCAGATGATCGTAGTGGACTTTTTCAGCCTTAATGAGTCTATAATTATACCGTGTGATTACACTTCTCTTTTTGGGGGGGTTGGAGTGGGGGTATTCTTGTAATGTATAGCTTACCACAAAAACACCTTCATAGTATGTTTTTAATTCAAATGTATAATATCCAGGAAATAATCCCGGTTTAAAAGGAACAGGGTTTCAATAGATTATATGCAAAATTTCAAAATAACTATTTAAGAAAGTATATTTAAAAATGAATTGACATCACAGGCAAACATAATAGTGTACAACAGGAGGGAAAGAGCGAGGAAACATGACATTTTAAGTTCATACACTTTGAGCATAAGTGGCTCACAGAACCAAAGCAAGCATTGGCCTTTCCATTGCTTAAGTGATGAGTGATACAGTGATGAGACCTCATCATTAATGTGTTTTCCTTACAAATGAAATATGGATGAGAAACAAAGTGTGAGGAAATAATTACTGTAAGTTATCATATGATAAATAATTCCAGATTTACCTGACACTAGAAATGCTCAGCTCATTTAATTTGCATCAGAAAATCTAAGGACATTTCATTCTATACATTTAATAGTATTTGGATAAATGTCCACACTATAGTCTTGTGGAAAGCAGTTCCTTAGAAATGACTGTTAATTTTAAAAAGATTGTTTTGAATAAGGAGCTCATGGTCATGAACAGCTGCAACAACTTACTTTCCATTTATTATATATGGTATCATTATGAAATACAGAGAATAAGATACCATTGATCTTAATACATCACATATCATACGCCTTAATAACTCTTTATCTCGGAGTTTATAAATCTGATTTGCATTTGAGTAAGCAAACTACGAGCAGTCAGATACGGCCAGTCCTGCAACACCAGGCTGTCAGTAAAACAGTTACAGAAGACGCACATTTTCTGTACAGAGGAGTGCAAAAGCAGTAATAAAGCAACAGATCTATATTGGCTAAAGATGCACCCAAGAATGCTACATCAAGCAAATGGTTCTACTTTGTGTCTGAATTGCTTGCAAAACCCATGGTATCTGAAATCTCAAACTCATCAGTCAGTGGATGTTAGTCTGCTGATTGCAAGATGAGAATCAAAGTTGTAACATCCCCAATTAATTCTTGGTACTGAACTAGAGGATGAACTCTGACACAACATAACTTTGCATGCATTGTGTGTTACTGAAATAAGGTCTAGTAGCCAAAATTTAGAATTGATGTAACAACATTTCCTAAGCTTGATGCAAATGTCTGGTTTGTCAGTTAAAAAAAAAAAAAAAAAAACCACTAAAAATCGTAACATAAATCTAATCTAAAATCACATTTGTAAAATGAAATTCCTGCATATAATAATTCTCTGCCTAGATTAGCCATGACCTTTCTTCATCCAATGACTTTCTTAAAATGATGGACATTGATCTGAAGCACAAAATTGGAGAGAAGGCATTTAGAATTTGAAAATACAAATTAGGCTAATTCAGATGTAGTGCTAAAGTAAGGTGTGCAATTTAATTTTGATAATTCTGTCAAAACATTATTCAGTTGTAACTGTACCTTCCTAAACGTGGGATGATAATTTCCCTTACAGGAAATCACTCAGAAAGGTTTCTAGGGAAACCAGACAAGCACACCAAACTAATATCAGGTTTTGTATGACAGTGAATGCCACACAAGGAGAGATGGAAGAGAATTTTCAAGGGAAAATGCTGTAAATGTGAATAAAGATAAATCTGGATATAACCACTGACTCTGTGGGAGAATTCTCTATTTCTTACATGTGATATCTCACTACATTAAGCAAAAAGAAGTATCCAATGCATGAACAGCACCATGTGGGAGAGAGCTTATTTGAAGAAATCCAAATGTAATGGAAGGAGGGTGAAAAAAGGAAAGTATAGATTATTTTAATGGCAAACACATTTAGAATGCACAAACTAAATGAAATTTGAGGGAACTCAATACTGCAGTAACGACAGATGCTTTCATGGTTTGACTACGCTGAACTAAAAATATGATCAACCACTTGCAAGGAGACTGGAGTGGTTTCTTTTTTCATATACAACGCATGTCCAGCCTGGATGCTGTTAAAAAACAGACCATCAGATAGAGAAAAGACCAGACAAGGGGATAGGACATGCCTAGATTTTTGGTCTTTCAAACATCAGCAGTTCTTGAGTGCTTCTACCGTATTATCAAATATCTTAAATTAATTGTTCCTCAGATGAGGCTGTTCCTTGCCTTCCTGAGAAGGATTCCCCCTGGAACTAAAATGGAGAAACCAACTCCCAGAGACATGGAAGGATCATGTGTCAGGGTTCAGAGTGGGTTCAGGCTTGTGGGGGGCACTGAGCAGGATAGAAAATGACACAGGATTTAAGATGCTTTCTCTTTTTAAGAGAAAATTAGGAATAAAAAAAAGAAGGTCTATAGGCATGAGGATAATTTGGCCAAGATGAAGGCAGGGAGAAGGTGTAAGTACAGTCCTGCTTGTTGGGAACTGGAAGTAAAGCAGGTGACAGCACACACTGCTACTAAGGAAGGTACTAACTGAACAATAAAGAGGGCTGTGCCAGAAACTGAGCATCTTTTACAAAAGAAAAAGAGAACAACTAATGTAGATGACTATGATTACATTAGAAGCGAGATTCCCAGGGAGGATCAGTATCTTTTATTAGATCATCTCATATTCTGTGGCAAAGTCACACTTCTGGTGAGAGAGACATTCCCTCAGGCACTTACTTCAGTAACCAAATTAGGGGCAAGGAGTGACTGTGCACACAGTGCAAGGCTCCTCACTTTCTGCCCTCCTCCCATACTTTCCTCCAGTCAAAATCAGGGTGCAGGAATGGGGAGGATGTGGTGTGGACATTGTGCTTCCAAACAAAATAACCCCAAGGTAAAGCTTTTGGGTTATAGTAACCAGGAATATCTCCCTCTGGCCCCTTAGGTACAATGTAGCCAGTGATTGTGTAAGTATCATAGAATATCTTAGGCAGACATCTTACCATATATTTTACTAGATTTACATTTTTCAATGCTATTTCAGAATCTAGGCTCCTATTGTTAGGATTTAAATAACCATATATCAAGTTTAAACTCCAATGTAAGTTCTTCCAATTTCTTTTCAATAGAAAGTTTCATGATTAATAGAAATGCATTACTTTTTATAAGACTTATTTTTTTTTTTTTCTGCTGGGATTAGTATCCAGTTTCATCTCATGTTCCATATCAGCAAGCTTTGGTCACGGAACTCTTCTACTTTTAATATATTTTTGCTTAGCTTATCTTTCAACTAGTGCGATGCAACAAAAATCACTCTTAATATCATTACTGATATCTAAGAACACAAACTTATTTAAATTACAATATTAGGTATCTCTTCTTTCATGATAGATTATATGCATTATTTTATTTACCACTGCTTGAATATTTTTACCATGTTGCAAAACACTGGCATGTAATACACAATTTGCAGCTTCAGATACATGTCATTTGGGTTACTCTATTATACAGAGTAGAGATAAATGCAAAAATAAAGGGACTACACATTGGACAAATTATTCCATTTATAAACCATTCCATCACAGACCATAAATAGAAATGGAACAAAATTCACTACATATCCTGAAAATATTCACTTATTAATCGCAGACAGCTTTTTACTTCTTTATTCTGTGGTATGTTGACTAGCAACCAACTTTTTTAGAAGTCAAAGCTGATTTAGTGTAGAATTATTTTACAAACTATCATGATACACTTCATAATGCTCAGGAGATCTTTATCCAGCTATCTCTCTATGCAGGTAGCAAACAAAAGGCTAAATGCTTTGCGTGCAAACACCAGCAGGATCTTAAATATGCTTTAATAAACAGGGAGAACATGTATCCTTTACGTGATCTCTGCAGAGACTGAATCCTTTATCAGAATCTTCACCTTAAAGGCAGTCAACAGAAGAAATTTTGCTGTTACACGTGAGAACTGGTAAAAAGAAAGCTTTAGCACGTTTATTGTTAGCCTTCACCAGAAAACAAAGCAGAACAAAACAAACCAAGCTTTCCCCTCTCTAAATTTCAATAAAAAAGAATCACTGTTTATCAACCCACGTGCAGAAGGAAGGAAGAGATGTTTATTTGGACCTACTGAAGAAGAAAATAAATTCCTGCCAACAGATCAAGCCCTCATGATTTGTGTCTTAGGTAAAACATACATTCTCATTCAAAGACCTTTTCAATATTTATCTCTTTGAAAGATGTAATTTTTTTCTCTCTATCACAAAAATATGCATACTGATGATTAATGAATATCTAAGCACTGGGCATAGGAGGGGAGAGATTAATGTAAACCATAAACAAAGTACTAAGCTCCCTCTCTAAAAAAGCCTTTGGGCAAAAACAGTCAACACTTTAACTAGAAAGCAGATGCTAAAGATTCTCCTATTTTCCATCTTTTCATCATTGCCAGAATTGTTCTGTAGATATAAGGAGCAGGCCACTAAGCCAGATCCTGCTGTTCAAGAAATATGTTTCACAGCCAGGTAATTGCTTTTCTCAGAATGTTGTACTAGAAGGAGGAGAAAGGAAAAAAAAAAAAAAAAACCAAGTGTAATGAAATAGACTGTTTTAAGAGGATCCCGTCAGAAAATCTATTGGGGAGCATTATTTTATTGTATGTAACAATCAGTGTAACTGCACATTACTTGCAATAAAAACATGAACTTCAAACATAAATCTCCAACAGCGTTAGATCATAAGCAATACTGCAGATTATAATGTATCATGAACTTCAATAATATCACATGGAAATGAAAGAATGCTATCAAAATATAATCAAATCACTGAATATGCACACTTTAGAGAGAAAAATATGCACAGTATACTTATATAAATTTAATTATTAACTCTTTTTCTTTTTTTACATTTCATTCTTCCTCAAAGAAGGAAAAAGAGGGCTTCTGTAACAATATTTCACTATGGTACACTTCTAAATGTTTACAAAAGTCTCTTATAAAGCCTAGATATCAATGTTAAAAAGGAACAGATAAGGCACACAACAGTTTTGACAAAGCGAGCATAATTGTCATATTTTTTCTGCTCTTCAGAAATGCACCACATATCAGCAGACAGAACCACAATATCATTTAAAGGAACAAGATGCAACTGGCCTCTGTGTTCTGCAAAACCCAATTTATAACAGTGTTCCAGTTAGCAGATGGACTTCAAAGGAATAGATCTTCTGTGAGTAAACAAATGAGTATGTTATTTGAGTATTTCTTTTATATTCTTTAAAATTATAGGTCAAATCTTGTACATTGTAAAATCAATTATTTATCCTTCTTGATGAAAGAATTCTGATTGAGAGGTAGGATTTTTTTTCTGTGTTGCAGGTACTTGTATTAATGTCTGTTCTAAAATTATCAATTTATAGATTCAGAAATATTTCAAGTGCCCATGTTAGAAAACTTAAGATTGCCACACAACATCATGGTCAGATACTGTAGTTTCTGTCCTGGAGAACAGATGAACATTGATTTTGTGTAGGTGTCATTTAACACACATTTTCTTTCTTGCTTACATGTGGGATTTTCTTCTGGGTCAATTTTTTTATAAAAGAAGTGCTGTTCTTTTGCTTGCTTGTGGCTGTTGTTGAATAAGTTGGTGCCGGGTATTGCAAACAGGTACCCAGCATAGAGCTCTAAGTCTTCAGCAGGCACATGCCTGTGAGATTCCATGAAACATGCAATTTATTTATTACATTTTTGGCCAGTGAAGGAAGAGAAAGAGCCATTTTCCCGCATGACAGATTCTTAGATATGAAAAATTATGGAAGTTTTATTAGTGTTTAGGTGACACAGATGTTAATTCAAGAACAAAATATGACACAGCTCCCACGGTAAGTCACTAAGTCAGGAACCCATTACTAGCTTTGCCATGCAGAGCATCTATACATCTCCTTCACGCATTATAAACTTGCACTGCTGCGTATCAGCTTGAAAAAGTGCACAAGGGCAAAATTGCAGACTCAGATCTGCAGTTCACTGATAGCACTAAAATAATACTTGTTTGATTATTGAGACAGTTACTCTACACAGAAATCAGACTTTTTCGTTTTACAAACTTCAGAGGAACCATATCAGTTTAGAACAGAAAAGAAATTGTCTTATTAAAGACCTGAATAATGAAAAATGTTTCTCTCTGCCTCTAATTTTGACATGGTAAACTAGTTTAAAATAAAATTCATTTTCTAGACTCTCCCAGGGTGAAATCCCTTTCTAACAATTTTTTTGCTACAATAAATTCTTGAAAAATCACAGCTTACAAAGAAAGCTCCATAGACCATCAACTATAGAGTATGTCACAATAAAATCGCAGGAAAACTGTCAGTGGGAATACAACTTTCAAGGGATTTACTTTTGTAGTTACATAAGAGTACTAAATAAAGGTAATAAAACATAGGAAAACCTGCTGCACTAATTTTACTTGTTAGGTTTCATTGTACCTGTTTTCATTCAAAGTCCTTTTTCTCATTTTTTCCTAAATATTCATCTCAATATGTAAAAATGTCTTCAAACAAATATAGCTAACTGGACCATTAGAAAAAGATCAACTTAGAGAATGATACTCAAGATTCAGAGGGCTGATCCATCCCACATGTTGAATGAGTGCGCTGTCTTGCTACTGGGACGTAACTGACCTAAGGGTGAAAATGGAAGCTGATTTCTTAAACTTCATCAGTTCCTCTGGAGGGGAAAGGAATCTGACTGTTTCTCACATCATTCATTGTTCAGCGTGCAGTAAAAGTTTTGCCCACCTTTACATTCTTTACTGTCTGAAGCATTATGCTGACAGGCTATGGCTTTTCAGTCTTTCTCTGGTTCAAAATTAATGTAGTCTCTATCTTGAGTGTTTTGTGTGTTTCTTTTGGATTTTCTCTGATTTCTGTTTGCTTTTGTGCAAGAACATACCTGCACCAAAATACAGTGCAGATGTGAACACACACATGGACTGCACTGTGCAGACAATAATTTCCAAATCAGAACAGAAAGCAAAGAATAAAGAAATTAAGCTAAATTACGGAAATATATAACTCCTTAAATTTTATCCTGTCTATTCTAAATTTTTCCAGTACTGTGGGTGGATGAAGAAGTAAACAGTGGAGTGTCACTGTAAACATACCTGAGTCACCACAGATGTCCAGAGGAAATGAGTTTACAGGTAACAAAAGCTGCTGGTTTTGTCTGGATAAGAGAATATCTGTAGGAGGCTGCAATAGACTCCAGGCAGAGATTGTGATTCTAATCAGGACAAGATGCCCAGTGCTGGTTGTTCTTGACTTCAGTCCATCTTTAACAAGCTCAATGCCGAAGAGGGCCTTGAAAGACTTAAGCTGTGTCCTGCTAATTCATGTAGGTTCTCCCTTTCCTTATCTCATATACTTTATTTCCTGAAGTCAGCTACTCTTTATACTCACCAAATTCCTGAAAAATTCCTTACCCTTGTTACTTACTGAAAAAGGCTACAAGTTTCACGCAGCTCAGAGGTCTGCGTTCAGGAGTCAAATCCAAGAATTTCTGCTTGGATGTGGGAGATTCAGAACCTATAGTTCTCAGAAAAACTTCTCCACTTGCCAAAAGTTGTGCTATTACAGACATTCAGTGAAGCTCCCCCTCTTCTGGAAAGCAAGTACCTCTCCAACTACTGTTTATGCTAGTTTAGCTCATACCAAAACAAATCAGTGACTGTACAGAAATACTCTACAGTACAGTGACTCTACTGAAATATGCCGTGGTCTCACTATACCTTTAATACATGATAGCCTACTATTTGATAAGGAAATGGGGACCATTGCCTAGGGTCTCTGAATTCAAGCACTAGCAATAGTGCTACAGAATACGGTAGAGTCAGGAAATGAAAACCCCATGAGATCAAAAGGAGATGGACTAGTAAAGGAATCCAAATCAAAACTGAAAAGTGCCAACTTCAGCATAAAGCCATGAATTTTTCATTTCTGTTTGCAATGTAGTCTAGACCTAACAGGAGGGCTAAGAAATATTCATCTGTAGAAATCCTTACATAACTTTTTAAGTTGTAGGCAAAGATCACTGAAGATGAAGTAAACTTAAAACCCTGCCTTCTTGAATGAAGAGGCCTATCCCTGAAAAAAAAAGAGGTCATATACCATAAAACTCAAGGGCCCAGCTTCTGGGTTCGCAATTCCTTTTTTCACAAATGCAGACAGTCTTGATAGATGTCAGAAAGGATTGCAACCATACCTCATTCCACATTTCCTCTTGTCTGTTTTTAGCATGGATGAATTCGCCATACAGAGTCCTTGTAACTTTTTCCAGGATTAGGTATGAGAGATGTCAAAGTTAATTCTTTTCCGGCTATCACAAACTAAAGCTCTATCACTAGGTTCTAATACAGAACCTGACCCTATAATATTCTATTTTCTTTGAGGATAAAATGTGGAACACAGTGGACACTACATGGAGGACACATGCATTTTGTACAGTAAATGCAATTACGCCATGTTATGTTGGAAAGCATGTTACATCAGACAGTACTTACGTGTACTGGGGCAATTCAATTCTTATAAGGGTTAAGATATTTTTGAGCCAAACAGAAAGACAAACACAGTTGCACCATGAAAATCCTAGTAAAAATTGAATTCTGGTTTAAAAACCTGTTCAAAAAAGTAAAATATTCTCATTTCTCAGGAGATACAACTGGGTTTAAAACTAGTTATAAGTGTGATACTCGTGATGGATCTTCCTCAGTACCATTTACCTTTTTTTTTTTTATTCTTTACCCAATCAGTTATAACATAGAATATCTGTGCAAAATTAAGGCACACTAAATGATGCAAGTTTTACTATTCACTGATCTAATAAGTCATAACATTTTTCTTTCTCTGTTTCATTTATTTTGACTTGAGCCTCATTCATATATACGTTTAACATAAGTTTATTAGATATAGTTTTAAATGTCAAATTACTGCCTAGAGCTATAGATACAGAAAGTTAATTTTTTTAAGTTGAAAAATCAAATATTTTAGATACTTCCATGAAAGTAATCAACCAAGCAAATAAAATCAGTGCAAGAATATTCTGATTATCTCAATAATTAGAATAGGCTGGACTTTGTAGTTTGTTTTTTTCTCCTAGCAAATTCATCCTGTCTGTAAGTCTGCATCTAATATCTTGATGGAATCTGTATTATAGATTATGTTTACAAAAAAATTCAATGAATGTGGAAAAGTCAGAGTGCATAATCATCAATTCAAATGTAATCTTGAGAAAGTGAATGCCAAACAATGATTGAATTCATTTGAATATTGAAAGCAGTAATTTCTTAAAAAATATTTTTTAACATTTAGTTTTCCATTTTTTTGTCAGAAACCTTTACAAAATTGAGTCCTTTAATTAAGAAAATCGTTATACAATAATTATGAGTCATGAGGTGATTTAAAGAAAACTAGCAACTGTTCAGAATTCAACAGTAGAATGAATACACTATCAAAGAATATAAGTGGTTTAACATTTCTATCCGTTGTTTGTTTGCTTCACTTCAGCTTCTGCATTCTGTTGATCCTTGCCATCTTGTTTGAGCTCTCTCCCCAAACATCTCATGGTGGGAAAGTTCCTTCTCATTTGCACATCTGATTCCACACAGATACTCATCCATGTCTCTTTCATCTGTGACTAAGTGCTTACAACTTCAGCTATGCACTGGAAGCAGCCTCACTGGGAACATTTGGTGCCCTGACTCATGGGTGCTGGAATGAGCGAATAGGAAAAAGCTGATACATCCGGAAGAGCCTGAGGCTGAATTCTCAAATTAAATTTCCATTCCTTAGGACTACTAGAAAGATAAATTGAACGATATAAAAGCACTAAAGTCTCAAAAAAGACATCCACTTTTTTTGTTGTTGTTTTCAGAGCAATCTACCCAGGAGAAGCTGTTGGTAAAATTATTCACAGAAGGGGCCTGATAAGAATATTTAGTTTTTTTAAATGTTCTTCCATAAAAAGTATGCAAAAGACAAAGTTCAACCAACATTCTACCTTGGAATCCTTCCAGTCAGTCTCTCAGAAAGCAAAAATTTATCAAAGTACCATAAAATTGATGGATAACAATAGAGCAGCAACACTGAAGCTAAAGCATTTTTCAACAAAGCATGAAATTTTCTATACCTGAAGAAAATCCTATGCTTAGAGAATATTTTATATTGGTTGTACAAACCTTTAAAAATATACTTCTTCTAAAAGCACCTTAGTGTAGAATAGGAAAGGGTGGAGGCAACAGTAAAGTTCTTGAAGCCATGTTGCAGCTTTGGAAATGTAGGCTCATACAGGATTTTGTAGTACTGAAACATTTTTGAACCATTTTGAAATACATGTGACCCTCTCCTTCCTTTCTAGGTAAAGCTTTGTAGCAAGGCTTTGGGAGAAATGACTTCTGCTTGTGAAGTAGTCTGAAGAGACGAAGTAAAAATGAAACCAGAATTGTCTCTTTTCAAATAGTCTTTCAGGTTTTAGGCACTAAATTTGGCTCCTAGATAAAGAGCTGTCCACATTTTTCACTAACTTACAAATTGTCTGATTTACATTCAGAGTTTATTTTGTCTTTTAATTGAAGGAAGTCAACGTTATGAGTTTTTGAAGGTTTTGTTTGGCTAAATTCCTAAGAAGCAGATTTGTAGCACTAACCTATTTTTCAACAGCATTAATTCTCACTGCCCTGCACTAATTCAAAGACAATTCACAAAATTAATACAATCTAATTTGGTAACAAAAGCTCTATACTTATAAACTGAAATATATTATTATCCAAGTTTTAAAAGTGTAAACAGACATATTCCTAAGTTTATCTTTCTAAGAAAAATGTTTTCAGTTATTTTAGATAAATCATTCTAAGATGAATATCTATGCTACAATTGCCAAAAAGTGGTGTCTTGCACATTTTCTAGAGGAAAAATGGCCTTTCTGTGGCCTAGTTTTTCTCTGAAAGATATAAAAAAAATAATATTCCTATTGATTTAAATTGAGAAAAATCCTATTCTAAATTACATCTTACTCATGTATTACTAGTTTAAATTTGTTAAAGTTATTATTATATTATCCAATGTAAGTAGTTGCTAAAATGCATGAAATATTAATTACCCAAGCTATATGGGGTGTACATACACAAGGGGCTTTTTCAAAAAAAGCAAATTATGGCATCTCAGCTACCCACAAGCAACTGAATGGGATTCCTGATATATAGCTCAAAAGAGGTGACAACCAAAGAATGACAGTCAACAGTCTCTGTTGTACTGCCTCAGCAGTGCCAAAGTCCCTAGCTAAGAAATGTCCCAAGTGTTGTTCTGTTAGCATCAGCACTGCAGCTAATGTCAGGTGCAATTCTCATACATAGTAAGAAAAGTGGTATTACAAATGATATGTGCCTGTGCTATGTATAGCTTTTCTTTTTAAAACTTACTTTCAGCCACAAAAGCTCCAGTGCAATTGCCTGCGGATCAGTGTATTGTGCTTCCTTTAACTAACTCCATCGAGCAAGCTGAAAGTCGAATGAGCTGAAGTATTTGAGTGCCAAACTTTCAATTATCATTATGGCTAAAAAAAACCTGATGCTATTTTGAGTGCAGTTACAATAGCATGCCACCTGTGAATAGCTGGTTGAAATGCCACAGCGACAAAAGCTTCATTGGCTCCTAAGAACTAAATTTCCACCCTCTAGCAAAATCTTAAACTACACACAGGTGTCAAACTCACTTGTTCTCCACTGCTCTCTAAAGCTATGTCTTCACCTTGCTACTTTTCCAAGCATTATTTCAAACCTTTTCTCAAGAATTTAGATTTATTAAGGAAATGTCTATGCATACAGACAGTTATGTAAACTGATAGCATAAATCTAATTTGACAGACCCAAATCTAATGAATGGTATAGGCATCAGAGATTAGTAACACTTCTAACAGTAGGGCAACCTATTGCCACAATTACGTATTTCTAAATAAGTGAACATATTTAAAGCTGCGAATCAAGAAGACACTGACAGACATGAATATTTTACTGACATCTGATGGGCAGATATACGTTTAAGGTTCTAGCACAGTGCTACTTTAAATTCAGGAATCTGTCTCGCAAAGACATATGCACTGTCTTGGTTTATCTTTCCAGGAAGTACTCGCTGTGCATAAAATTAAACATATCACAACTCTAGTAGATGACTCCAGCTGAACATTTATCAGGCTGATATATTTTAGTCTCACATAGGTCCATCTCTCCCTTGGTCTCTACAGCTTCTCTGGAAGATTTACTCAGTAAGAGCAAATCCTTTTGCATCAACTATGGTAACAAAACCACATGGTTCTTTTGACCATCACAGTACCACTGGCACTTCTACTTTTGCACAATCCCCAAGTTCAAACCTACAGATTCACTATTTCTTTCTTCAAAAATAGGTAATAAAGAAATTGAGCTGACAACGAATACTTAGTCATTAATATTTTCCATTTAAACTAATGCAGTCTACACAACTAGTAAAATTCTGAAGGACTTCATCATTTTCCTACTTCAGTTTGACTAAAATTCATAGACACCTGAGCAGTTTAGGATCTTCTTTTTCTGGAGGCACTGATTCTCTGTCCCTTTCTCCACTCTTAGTCAATTCCTTAATTTAATCTTGTCTCTCTGCTATAAAGCTGTACCTCTTCCGCATATAGTTTCTATGCCTTTGTGAAGAGAAGAACTTAGAATTTATCCTCTCCAAGTTACTCTTCTTCACATAATTTCTCTCTTCTTTTTTTCTGAAGAGAGGGCAGACAGGGGGAAGCTAGTTTTTATTTAAGAGCATTATTAACTACATCTGCTTTCCATGTTCCACATTATGTTGCTTCTCAGATGGGAAGGAGAAAATCACTTCACATTAGTGCTATCCTAGTAGCCTGATATGTTTTTAGACCAGTGTGATCTTTTCAGGCTTAATGACTATTCAGTGTATTTCTGTGAGGTATTGTTCTATCCTGATAGCAAATAGTGACTTCTTCATACATATAATCAGGTTATTCAATGATTTTGTCAGAATGCATTCAGCTGTATCTGTAAACATACACATTCCTTAGACAGTCACAACGTAGCTGTCATTTTACATGTAATGACACACCCCTAACAGGTCTCTTCCTATAGATAAGATATATTGATACACCCAAGCTCCTTACAGTGTTTGTACCTTGTGGAAAGCAGAAGATAAATTCCTAGATAATGACCATGAGCTTCAATAGAATTCTTAGGTAACTCTCCACCATAAGTACAGCTTTTGTCATAGCTTCAGATACAGTCTGAAACAGACCTTGTTTGCCTGGAACTGCATTAAAAAATCTGACATTTGTTTGCTTTTTTTATACTGCAGTCATATATTATCTAGACTTACAAACAGTTAAAGTGTAGGTTTTCAAGAGTGTATTGATTTTTTTCTCATGAATGATATAGTGGGTTGGCATATTCTTTTTTAATCTGTTCCATTCACAAAATATGTGCATCTTCCGTTCTTGGCACAAGTGAAATCAAAGCTAACATCAGGAAACAGCACTTCAGAAGCATAACTGAAACCTGCAGGCCTTAAATCTGCCCTATGTCAGTCCTCCTCTCTGGTGATACAGCATCACCTGATAGCAAAGGAACCTTAGGCATTCAAAACTGGAGAAATATAGCAATTTTTTTGCCTGATTTCTCTATTTGTTCAGGGAGTAGAAGCTGTCTGTCTGTTTTCAAGAAGACACTGAACCAGAGATAAAGCAACTCCAGTTCTGATGCTTGCTTGCAACTGAGAGGTCAGCTTAAGGGTTTTTTAAATATTATTTTTTACCAAGACATTAGGCTGCTTCTGTTACACATGGTCAGGGTTAGACTATTTGGATATGTACTGTTAGGTTTCAGTTACTAAATCACTTCAGATCATTAATTATATGAAGTTAATAGCTTCATATTATGTGTTTAAAGACTTCAAAATGACAACATTTGTTTATGCCTGGTTCAGATTCAAGCTTATCTTCAAAACCAGACTACAGAGTTCCCTTTATTTATTTAATTATGTCAAAGAAAAATTGTGGTGAACATTATATTATAAAACAGTCTGTCTTCTGCAATATTGTCCCAGAATAAAATAAAAATAAAATAAAATAAAAAACAGCTAAACATGTCTAAGCTGATCCTGCTGAGAGGTTAGTGTATAAATTAAAGGGTAACCTCTAAACTAAGATTTAAATATATTGCATTTAAGCTTTTCCTTCAGTTCTGATTTCACTCAATATTGCTATTCAAGACTCACATGAGTTTCTCTTCAAAATGTAAAGTTTTTCTTTATAAAATGCTACAAGGCATAGTGCTGACACTAATAATTATTTGAATCAACTGTATAGTGTTCTAAAGTTTTCATAATGCCATCATAATTTCATAATTTTTCAGTTTTCATTATATTCATGTTGTTTTAAATCCTAATACAGCCATAATATCATGCTGTTTCAAGTGTTTCATTAGTTCACTGTAAACAGAGGTCACCTATTTTCTTGTAAAATTTGCTTTTCTTGGTAGAATTGCTATAGATAGCATAAAACTCACACCTGATTTTCAAATTGCCTCTGGGAGATTTGAAGGCTGCCTTCAATTTCTTTCATTCTGGTAACAGATGAAAACTTCCTTGAATTTCTCCAGGATTTCCTCCTGCCTTTTCCTTTTCATTTATTATCTTTCTCCACCACACCTGCCTACAACAAAGTTGTACCCAGAAGTGCAATAGCAAAGCCACTAGAATAAATGTGCAAATATGTATCACACGGACGTAAGTATCTCCCTGGGATCACTTCCTGTTTCCTAGAGATAGCAGTACTGCCCCTCTAAACCTATTCTGCATGCTATTTCTCCATGTCAGATATTTCCTCGATAGTAATTTCTCCTTCTTTTTTCCTCTTAAAATGTGGTAATTCTTCTCGTTTCACCTGGAGTATGGAAAAACAGTGACTATATTCCAGTGCTCTCTACTGTAATTCCCCATCATGCTACAGTCACGTGTAATTATGGTTTGCTATTTTCCATACTATAAGCTGAAGTTTAAAGTACATTTGATGGAACAAGAGATGATGTAAGCCTCAGCCAGGGACAAATCATCATTAAGGCAGAAGTCCAAATTGTAAGCCAGAAAGCTGGGGATAGTTAAGAAGAGTGGATCATTAGTTAAAAGGCAACAAATAGATAAATATGTCAAAGAAACACAGAAACCACCTGCCCCAAAGACTCTTATTTATAAATACCTCATCTCGGTGTTTTGAAATCTCCTGTCATTTTAACATAATAAGAAAGACATTCTTCTGTCACCCAAACAAAGGGCTCCATGCAGCTCTCAGTCCGGTCTCCCTGCTGCCTGAATTTACAGTGTTAATCAGGTATGTATCTTATGTTTATTTCTCCTTAGCAACCAGGGTGCAAACAAAGGAAGGAAATATAATATGCACAAGCTTCACTGAAGGTTCCCTAAAGAGGATTAATGCTTAGTAGTATCAACCACATTGAATTAACTCTTAGCACTGTCTGTTTTTAGACACCAATAGTCTCTGTACCTTCCTTGTTCTGGGTTACAATCAGAATCATCCCAGGAGGTGCCCATGGGAGGAAATGCATGGAAACTGAAAACAGTGAGATCAGGGTCAAAACTGATTAAAACTCCAGCATAAAGCCCTTAACATACACCTTTATGACCATCATGAAAGTTCTAAGGATAACCTACTTATTACAGTTTCATTACAGTAACCTTTTTATTACAATGAGAAAGGGCAGGTATGTAGAAGGAAGAACTGAAGTTCACTGTTACAGCTCTACCTTGTATCATGTTTCCCCATATTATTCAGCCATCGATTGGCTGGGGATATTTAAAGCAGCATTTGCTTTCTATTTTTGTGGCTCCTAACTTTCCATGGGAAACTCTGCCGGGGTGGTGGAGGGAAGAGAAAAAGAAAAAAGAGAGGAAAGAAATCATCCAATATATCTTCCAGTACTTTCACATTTGCTTAATAATATTCACATAGTGTGTAGAAAGAGTAGTGTCAAACAGCTCTCCAATCTGTCAGACTACAAGCACATGTGCACATGCAATTACAGTATAATAATTGTAGACTTGCACTCTACTTGATGTTGAAGTAATTTACTCACAAAGCCAAACCTAGAAAAACAGATTTGCAATTGAACTAGTCTGCAGTGGCTCACTGATAGTAAATGACTGAAAATTTCCCCCAAAAGTAATATACTGAAATCTACAGTGATGCTAAAGATCAGCTTGTCTTTGAGTAACAGGCAGATCACCTGATGGTAGAGAGGAACAAAGAATATTATGCAGAATAACATAATTTGCTAATAAAGGGAACAGTGCACATCTAGAGCAACCCAGTTCATTAGATGTCCTAATCCTTGCTCTTGTCTGGAAAATAATTTGAAAATACATCCCTTGACGCTTAGGAAATATTGTATTTTCTTTCAGAAAATTTTCTTGCAAATAACAGCCCCACCTCCTGTAGACATCTAATCCTGCAGGCTGCCTGTGGAAAGCCTGCAAAAACGCAGCATTCAAGAGCCTCGTCCCTGCAGAAGGCTCTGCTGCAGAGACATCCTGCAGAGGCTCTTTGCTTCTCAGACATGTTCTGAAATACCACATAGCCTTGTTCACAAAAAAAAATCGAGAGAAAAGGCAATCAGAGATCACCAGCATACCTATAACATGGATGGATTTGTAGCCCCACTGTCCTTTGAGAGCAGAAATACTGCTCTGCAGTTGTGGCTAACTTGCTGTCCAAGTAACTAGAGATAATTTAATCTCAGTTAATTTTAGCTGCCTAGAGTAACCCATCTTCTTTGTTAGATGTCTGTCACCCTAGGCTCCTTTCAGAGATTCATTGGCTCTGCCATGAATGCCTATGTCAGAAGAAGATGAATCACTCTCCTGAAATGTTATTTTCCCCATGCGATACACTGAGTTTAACTAAGACTTTGAGATCTAACTTTTAGACACTGAAGTTAGAGCTGAAGAATCTCTCCCTAATTAATGAAGAGAGTGCAGAAACTTTAGACAGTAATTCAACCCATCTATTTTAAGTGCCCATTTAGAGAAGAGAAGAAACCATTTTCTCCCCATTAACTACGTAGGGAGCCAAGTTAACTTCCCTAACTAGACACTTAGCTTTTGGATAGCAAAGTTGCTGAAATGAATTATATCCCAAGTGTTCCACAGCTCATAAGGGGATTTTTTCAATCCCTTCAAATCCTGGAAAAACCCCTCTTAAAGCTTGTTTATTCAGACTCTACACAGAGGTCACGTGATTTAAGTCTGTGATAGTGAGACAAATATAATTTAGGCATGCATAGCAACACTTACCTTTTTTTTTTTTATTTGAAACAAGTAAGAACACCTCCAAGCTGAACAGCGCTTCTAGCTTACCAGCTCTTCTTCAGCTTGATCAATACACAGCGAGAAGACAGTTGAGAAGGTCAGCTTGGAAAAATCGTAGGATGGAAAAAAGATAACTTACAAATTTCCTATTAGAGGCCAGTACTTCAACCCACTTTCATGTTGGCAAATCTAATTACTCAAGAGTGATCAACATCTCCAATGCTGAAATGCGAAGCTCTGGTGCAATGCATGATTTGCTTGTAAATTCTGTCCATGAGTGGAATTCAAAAGTGATTTAGTTGGTAACGCTTGTATTATTACACTTAGCACACAGGCCTTTCTAAAGCACGCTGTCCTATTTCTCTTTTACATTAATATAGGGCCTTTTATGTATTTGTTAATTCAATAATGTCTAATTTCTAGCCTAAGTATACTGTAGCCTAAAGGACAAAATACAGACAGAGAACATCATTCATCTCCAAAAAAAAAAACCTTCACTATAATACAGAAAGTTTGGACCTAAGAGAAAAATCGTTCTTAATTTTCCCTGTCAGGAAGTGATTAGTCCCTCAGAAACAAAGACAATGTTTCCTTTAAGCAATCTATTGCACTTCTGGAGAAAATCAGTCAGAAAAAAAAATTCCTGGGTGGGGCTTAATGGAAACCAGAAAAATAATAGATCCACACTAACTCTCAAAAAGGCTGAAATAAACACTTGATCCCCTAGATCTAAGAGAGTCTGAGATCACATATTTGATCCCATAATTAAAAAGACAGAAGACAGGCTTTACTAGATATTCTTTACAACTTTTCCTTGTTCAGTCAAGCTCTTTAGGTTTTTCTGTAGCATTTTATTGGCAGCTCAGCTTCACAGAAGACAAGAATAATCAAACTGTAGTTGACCTAAATTTACTTTAATGCCCATCACATTTCAGTTTAGAAACATCTGAGAGCCCCTAATATAGCTATTTTAATTTGTTTTGAATTTGACTTTTTATGCAGACATTCAATCTAGATACAGTTTTACCATCCTCTAGTGCAATGCAGTTTATGCATTTTAGAAGTTAAAATATGCATGAAAACATACCATGTTCTGTTCATTATAAAAGCCCTCCAGTGAAAACAAGCAGGCATTTTTCCAAAAAGGACATTCCCTGAAGAAACCTAGCTAATATCCCTTCTGGACATGGGGAGCTTATCTTACTTTTAATGTTAATTGTGTTGATCTTGTGGAAGAGAACTTAGAAAAGCAGGTGTTATTTACAGAAAACAGCTATTCTGCTCAAAAAGTGAGTTAACCATTTTCTTCAATGCTCATTTACATAGCAAAGATGATGAACTGTTTCCATTTTATTTCTGTTGCCAATGATCTCAAGGAACTGCTTCAACTGCTAGTGACTGCCAGCACACAGGAACATCCTGTACATGGAAATATCTCACAGCCCAGGCTGGACAGAAGAAAATGCAGCAGTTGTTATGGTGGGAAACCACAAGGGATTGTTTAAGACACTTGGTTGCTTTCCTGAGGAATGATGCAGACAGCTCTAAATTTATGCCCTGCAGTCTCTACAGTGCTTCAGTCCAGGGCAACTCACCTGTAATTCTACTGCCATAGGCTGCTGTCTAGAAGGAAGGAGTCACTCAGCCCTGCATACTTTTTTCAAAAGCCAGCAACATGTAAATTGCAGATGCTCTGTGTATGGAGCACTATGCGCTCTCAGTCTTTGAATGGTGATCTTCCACTAGAGGAGAGTAGTAACAACCTTGGTGAGGGCATTTTAAAAGAGAGGCTTTTTATGGGCCAAATGTTTAGATTCATCTTGTGAATGTGTTTTGGGAAAGTCTGGGTAAAAGAGTTCTGGGGTTTCGTTATTACCATGTAAATAATTAGACAGTAAGTGGATATTTTTCTTATTAAAAAAAGGAACAAAACAGTTTAGAACTGTACATGAGAAGAAAAGGAAAAATGTGTGAGAAAACTTCTGACTTCCAGTTGTTTTTTGAGAAGTAACGCCTAAAGACAAACTTTTCCAATCAGTTTCTATTGTCACTATTTTAGATAGTGAGTGAAACAGCTTCTTTTAATATTTCATTTAGCTATGAAGGCAAATCAAACTGAATGAACTTTATAACACCCTGCAGCTGTCCAGCTGTTGATTTTTCTTAACTAAACAGAAAGCGGAGATACTTTATCACAAGATCCCTAGCCCCTGTGTATAAAACTGGTCACATCCAGTCAGAATGCAAGGCTGATGTGATATACTCCTAAAGTAAGTTTTTCAAGCCCAGAATTACAGCTGCTGCCAGCAAGCTGCTCAGGTTCACGTTAAATGGATTGTCCTGATTTTATATGGGGCAGAGCTCAGTTTTTCTTCATAGTGTCAGGCATGATGTTATGCTTTGGCTTTGGGAGAAAAACAACGTTGGTAACACACTGATGTTTCAGTTTTTACTGAACGGTGCCATGTAGAGCCAAAACCATTTCAACTTCTTTCCTTGTCCTGCCTATGAAAGGGGTTGAGGGGACACAAAGAGCTGTCTGGATTTCTGTTCTGTCTGGAGACCTCACCCCCTGCCAGTCTATAAGGACTATGTTCTTTCTCACATAAAGAGAGGGAAGTGTTATGCCTGGCTGTGGATATTGGTGCAGTGCATCAATAAAATCTTCATTGCTTTTTGTAGTAAAGACAGTGATTTTTCTGTAGATGGCCTTCAACAAACAAACAAACAAACAAACAAACAAACAAGAATCCCACTATGGACTAGTTTTTCTTTAGCACAGCAGTAAAATGATCATGCAGAAGTATCCAGTTCTGGATAGATATTTAACATTCTGCTTCACTTTAGTCATCTGTGTTCAAGAAGAACTACATAGTGCCAAGTACAATGTTTTGCCTGATGAGCATTAAAAAAACACTTATCCTTGTGTTAACTTTTTGATTTCATAAAAGCTAGATCCTAATTTTTATCTTGACAGTACGAGTGCTTTGTTTCTCTGATAGTCAGGTAATTGCTCTTAATTTCCTTAGACAGAGTATATCCTCCTAAGTACTACCTACCTGAGTACTTCTGAGAGTGGGACAGAGAAGGGATACTATTTCCATCCTTGTGAAATACTCCAAGAGTATTCCCTTGTACCAATGGGGCATATTTTGAAGTTCATAACAGGCACTTGTGTATGCTGGAAGGCCCAGAAGAACCTATTACCGAGACAAAATTTCCACTGTCTTTCTCTGTGTGCATGTACGTTTGGAAAAGTTTCAAACACTGTAACCTTTAATGGTTCAACATTCTCCAGGGTGCATATCTTGAGGTAGGTATAATCCAGTGAGAATTACCTCTAAGAAGTTAACTGTTCCACTATAGCTCTGTCCAAAATCTCATAGCATTGAATTTGGGGGTTGGGAAGAGGAGGCCGGTTGTCTAAACAATAATGCCATTTGTTTCTCTGAAGAGACAGAAGCAGAAACTGTGCATACTATAGTAAGCTTAAAGTGCAGCACTTCAGGAAATGAGGTACATGAGTGTGGTTGCTGAAATACATGCAAGCAGGAGAAGACTTGGAGAAAAAGCTATTTGAAAACTGCATCTCAGTAAAATTTTCCATGATTCTGTTCCTTATTCTTGATTTCTTATCACACATACATTTGTCCTGCAATTCTCTTTCAAGATAAACCCTGCCAATTAACCTCTTCTAAGCTTCACAAAAAGAAAAGCATGATAGAGAAGGACCAAGTTTGTCACTGGTTCCTAAGTCAGTTAGTATTAACAACCACTGATATTTCCTCCAAAATGACACTTCTCACAAGGGGACTCTCTTGAACCCTGGAGAAGGGATGAGTCTTTTCTGGGTGACCTAGAACATCCAGCTCTACACCCGAACCTTTTCATAGAGCAAAACATGCTGTCTTCCCTTCCGTGTGGTTCACAGAGGCAGCTTGCCTTGCTGTACCACCTGGCAAATGCACAAGCACTAGTACAGGTAGGCTCCACAAGCTCCACAATGGATCTACAGCACATGTATAAACTGATCAGTGCATACTCTTCCCTGAAAAAGTAAAAACAAAAATTCACCTTACAGCAACAGCAGAGAAAGCTTTCAGGCTCACCTTTTAGCAGCAGCCACTGGGACATCCACTGGTAGCATACCATTGTGGAGGGATCTTACCTGGGGCTGAGGCTTTTGGGTTCTGGTTTTGAAGTCTCTGCTGAGAGCCCTGAACAAAGTCTCCATGTTCCAAAAAGAGCACTGTATTTATTCCTTCTACACTTTGTGTCTTGTTTTGGCTTTAGGCATGTCCACACTTAGTGTGTTAGTTATCACTTGCCTTTCTGAGGAATTTCAGCTGTTCGCTGGATTGGGAATTGAGGCATACAGACTGGGAGAAGGATGAAGCAGTTCTCACACTGTAGAGTTTTTTATTATGCCTAGCCACTAAGTTGCACTACATTTAAACCAGCAATTAATTTTGTACATCCTAGTTTGGTCAGAGATTAAATAATAAAAATAAAATTAGCCCTCAACTCAGTCATCCTTGTTTCAATTAGGAATATCCTTATTATTTTTGGAACTGCAATGTGTAAGCCACATATTTTGAATATAAGTTGAATATGTGAATTTGACAGTGTATCTGCCTCAAGATGCTTATAGTGTTCATGATACATGAATGGTGACCAACATAACTTAATATGGAAAGCGGGTGGATAAATGACTATATATTAAGTCACTAGGTATAAACTACATCACTCTTGAAAGAGAGTTCATTATGCCTCTCCCATGAATTTAAAGGAGAAACTAGACAAGAATGTAGTGGAGAAAGCAAATTACCTTTTACATTACTTCTTTGTCCCAGAGAACACTAAAGATATACTAACCTCTTCCACTAAAGATAAGGAGCTTTCAGCAACTCAGATATCATAAGAGAAACTGCTGGAACAAATCAATAAATAAAAAATCAATGCAACACAAGAATGGGAAACTGTTTATTCAGTGTCCCAAAGCAATTTAAGAATAACAAAAAACATAATGATGCAGTCTCACTCTGAAATCAGCTTGTATACTGAACCATGTAGGAGAGCAGTCATCTTTACATAACTCCAGAGAGAAACCAAGGAAGAATTTCAGCAGTTCCACACTACACATATTATTGCAGTAATAAATGCACTGGCTGAGGTACCAATTAAGTAATAATAATAATAATAATAGGATTAGAGTTAGAAGTCTTAATGCTTTGTGTATCTTCTTAAACCACTGGAATGCTTTCAGTATGTTAAAAAATACCAAATAAAAGATAACTGGTTAATACAACTTCTCTGGACTTTCAAGAGTCTATTGAGATTGTTTCCCAGGAATGGCTATAACAGAAAGTAAGTAATCACAGAGTGAGGAAATAAAGCTTTGTCATTGACTAGAAGCCAAGTACGAAAAGCAGCATACAAAAGCAGAATATATTCATTAATGGTCACTGCTCCATGTACCTAAGGGTTAACAGCAGGGTGCCTTCAAGTTCTTCACTAGGGATAAGAGCATTTAATTTATCTGTCAGTCATCTGGAAATAGGACTAACAATAAGATGGAAATTTTTACAAGTGACGTAACAAGTCTTAGATTAATCAAGGTCAAAGCAGGCCAAGGAGCTTTTGGGTCACTTAAGAGAGCTAAGTGAAAGTGGAAACAATAGCAGATGGAATCTAGCACTGCCAAGAATAATAGATGCATGCAGGAAAGCACCATATGAAATACTTTGTCTAGAATTAAAAACTGAGTAGGACCACTGAGGGAAGGAAGAAAAATTCATGATAAGCGCAGTACAACGCACAAACATAAATCTTGTCTGCCTTGCAAGAAACTTATCTTAGACGCCTTTGTAAATAATTAGCCATTAATACAGTCCAAAAACTTTATGTTCAATGGGAAAATAAGCAGTAAATATCTCTATCATTATTTCAATATATTTCATTATATTTTTTCTATTCTTACTAGTTTGCTGCAGCATAATTTACACAAATATAATCCTCTCATTCAACCCTAGTCTCCATTTGAATTCACCAATTTACCAAAATGTACCAGAAAAAAACATATATGAACACTAAAGAATTCAGTAGGCACTATAGAACAGGTAATTCAATCTTCACTATTACAAATAACAAACAGGACTGATACATAAAAATAGCCAAATTTTGATTAAATGTTTGTCGATTTGCTATTCATTTAGAGAAAATCTGGATTTTTAACACAATTCAAAGCGCCTTTAAGCAAGTAACTTTATCTCTAACAATTAGACACCCCTTCATATATTAAACTATACTAGTAGAAAAGTATATGGAAAGGTATTTTCTTGAAACGTAAATATAATAAATCAATTTATGCCAATTATAAAAAGAAACTATACACTGGCAAACAATGTTCTAACTCTCTGGTATAGAAGTATTCATTTTGCCTCCTGTGTACTGCTTATTTCCAAAGATAGAACACAACACAGAGTGGATCACTGTGAAGTGAAATACACCACTTCCTGTTTATGGAAAATATGCCTGAAGGTTATCTTCACTTTTCTAATTCTTCACTATTGGCTCCTTCAGACTTTAGGATAAACTAATGTAAGCATAATCTGAGATACATCAAATGGGAGACTTATGCAAATACACTGTCTGTCGGCTCTTACAATGACCCAAGTCAAGCATCTCTGTTTGTACACTCTGTCATTCTGAATGCATTCCAGCTGTCTACTAGTCTTTCTCATTAGCAGGTTCCTCTTCAGCTCAGTAACCTCTGTTGGTTATGTACCAATTATCTGAAGGTCTCACCCCAATATTTCAATGAACTAAACTCCAGTTTAACAAATTATTTGTTTTTCCATTTTTGCTAGGCCGCTTGTTCACGTTTTTAGCCATAATGGAGTTTCCCACTGGAGAAAATACACGGAAGCTTCCTCGAAGTTAGCAAAAGACTAAAAATATTAAATTCCATGGATCTTCAGGAACATAGTTATCATAGGGAAGATGCTTGATCATGATCTGTAGAACACTGATAACTAATTTTCTTTCCAGAAGTGGAGGAAAATTACTTACTACGTTTACTAAAAATTACTCACTAAAAATAACTCAATGCATGCCATGTACTTTCAGGATTTAAAAGCAGTAGCCATCCGCAGTTATTTAAGAGTACTGAAATATCAACAATGCAACATTCTTCTAGTGTAATATTTTCTAAAGAACTGCATTGTACTTTAAAGAAAGTATCTTTATTATATTATATTAATCTAAATCCATAAGTGTGTTATTGTCCTTGCTACTGAAAAATCTAATGACAATTAGTTCTTAATCTTTATATAGAAAATGAAATAATTAAAAAAGAAAATCAGTTGCTTGGGCTTTTCTGAGTATCTGGCTGCCAGTTCAGTTGATATCTAAAATACAGACTGAATACTGACCCTGGTAGGAAACAAGAAAATAAGTATAAAGATAGGGAAGGCAGAGTTTTATGAAGAAAGGTCAGACCAGCTCTATTGCTGCTATTTCATTCCCTCTCTACTCAAATTAGTCATATTCATGATTGTTTAGATCATTATTCTGAAACTTGAAAACTCTAGCTTCTCCTAATGAAGCACTGAAAACTCTGTTTAGCCTCATGTCCACATGGTGAGAAAGTGCTGGGAATTTCACAGCAAGGACAGAGGCAGCCTGAAATGCAGCAAAGCTGCAGTGGTTCTGCTGCACAGAGCCTTGGCAGCTGCTGGGAAGGAATACAGCGGAAATCTGCACCATGCTGCTCATCAGCTCCATAGACATGCCAGTGGAAGACTGAGGGAAGAAAGTGCACTGGAAGAATGCTACCTTGCTAGTGAAATATTCATTGTTATTTTAGTGAACTATAACATTTTATTTTTAATTTTTTTGTACATATTTATTTATTATTTTACTTAGGTAAAATACTTTTTACCCTGAAAATCTATGGCATGATTGAGTTGTTTCCAAATAAATGTACTACAGTTCTAGGAAGAAAATCAGTTTCCAGTGCTCTTCTAACAATGCAGTCCTGAAGAAATTTCAGAGTCAATACAGGAATTATCACAGAATCATAGAATGGCTTAGGTTGAAGGGAACCTTAAATCCAACCCCCAGCTGATGTGAGAGTCGAATTTCATTCTCTTTAATTACGGCTATGTGAATTTACCAAGTAATAGGTCTCTGTAGACTGATACAATGTTGGGAGGCTGGCATCCACTTTATGTGTTTCAGTGTTTTTACTTCAGGTTAGCTGTAGTCCTATAGACACTGGGTCCCTTATGTCTGCAACTCTTTAGAAGCACTTCAGGAACATTTTCAGTGGAAAACAACCCAGGTGTGAGCTCCCAGATTGCTCTGCAATGGGAATCAGAATGCAGGAAGAGTGAAAGTAGGAGTAGGTGGGAGATGCATTTCAAAAGCACAGTTCTGACCTGAAGTAAAATGCTAATGTAGACATAGCCTCAGGGCAACTGCCTGTACACAGTTCAAGCACTCGAGATTTGTGAGCTGTGTGCCCAAGTGTGTACAGACATTGCAAGAAAGCGTTGTGTTCTAACTCTATTAAGACACAAAGTGAAGCAAAGAATTTGAAGCAAAAGCAGTCCTTTGAGGTGTATAGCAGAAGCATATCACCATTCACTTATGTTATGGGGCCCTGATGTTGCTGAATTATGGTCATATTTCAGTTCCCCAATAGCACCATTACTTGCAGATAAACAAACACTTTCACATCTTCTGTGTCTCCTTAGAGTATCATTAAATGACTCCAGACGTCTCTTTTGCCATATGTATTTTAAGCTCCATTTTCTGTCCTGTACACAAGACAATGACTTAACAGTAACCCAAAAAAAGTTTAATTAAACTCACAGACCTCTTATTCCTTCCTGTGAGCCTATTTTGATACAGCTCAGATGTGTAAATATATTTCCTCCTAGATGTAAAACAAGATCATCTCTTTTTGCACTAAACTATAGTAGAAGAGAGGAAAAATAATTTCTCATCCTAAATATTAGCTCTTTACAAATTAGGCCTATAGTAAAAACTATGAGAAAAGTTTGTAATTTAAATACTTGAATTCCCAGAAAAAATTAAGGAGGAATATTTTTCCAGTGATAGAAATGGTCAGAAATAAACAAGAAATATAAATAAATAAATAAATGAAAGGTTTAAATAAATATTTTGGAAGGCACTGGAACTCATGCTTATAATGTGCAATCTAGCATAATTTTGACCTTTAAATCATTCCAGAGGAAATATAAAACTCAGGTGAACTTGGAATCACAGAACCTCAGAGTGTTTGAGGCTGGCAGGGCCCTCTGTGTCCCTTGTGGCCCAAAACCTCTTCATCAGGGCCATGAAAGCAGGGTGCTCAGGGCCATGGCCAGGCAGCTTCTGGAGGTCAAGAGGAGAAGAATCCACAGCCTCTGGGCAGCCTGTGCCTGGGCTAACAATGATACATCAGTAACAAAAACCTTATCCAAACAATCACAGCATTCAAAAGGTCGTGGTCTTACATAAGCAAGCAAAAAAAAAAACGGTCATGAAAAGTGGAAATAAAGAAGCAAAAATAAATATAATCTGAAGTATTCTGAATGAACAAGCAGAATATTTCAGATGGTTTTCCTGTATTCTGTCAATACTGAGTAGTAGAGGTACGCGTAATTTTAGATAGTGTTGTTCCAACCAGTGTTCCAAATTTCAGTCCAAACACATAGAAATTCTCTACAAAGAGTTAGGAAGACCAGTGTAAAGCTGTAATAGTGTGCATCAGGGAATCATAGAATCACTGAATTGGAAAGGACTCTTAAAGGCCACGAAGTCCAACTCCCAGCAGCAAACAGGGACACCTATAGCTTGATGAGGTTGCATAGAGCTCCCTCCAGCATGACCTTGAGTGCATCCTTACTGTGACACTGGTAGATGCTTGCGTATTCTGAATTTTCTGTATTCATGTTTTTGGGTTGTTTTTGTTTGTTTGTTTTTTTCTTTTTAAAAAGTGTTCTAAGTAATTTGCATTTTCAGATCAATCACTAAACAAGTAGGAGACAAAATAAAGGCCATTTAAAAACAATAGTCATATTCCCCCATTCTTCCAAAAATATTTCTTAATTTTAAAGAATTATAAGGGACACACTGAAGATTTTTTTCTCCTTCAGTTCAGCCTCTCCAAGATGCTTCATCCTACTTCAGTAATTTTCTTGTTGCATCTTTTGTTAGACACACACATATATATAGATCACACATATACATATGCGTGCATAATACCCATAATTTTTATTTGAGTCACTGTTAAAATTACTACCTGTTTTGTGAGCACTGAAATTTATTACAGAGAAAAATGTCTGTTGCCCCATCCATTCTTCAACTTACACTTAAATTCTAACTGTATTTACACCATCATAAATACAGTACAGCAGTCAAAGCAGCTTCTCTGGATTTAAACTCACAGTACTACTGCTTATCAGCATGTCTCTCGTTAAACTTGGTGGAATATCAACAATACAACAAAAATCATAAAACCATGACAAAGACCTACACTACTGGTTGGAAAAAGCAAAGGAATTTTCCTTTGCTGTCTTCAAGATTTTTCCCTCCTAGATACCTGAACTAGTTAATCTCGTATTTTCTATACTTTGTCAAAAAAATATATGTATATATATCAAAAGAATAAGACAATAGGGTCAAAACCAAGTACTATTAAGGAAGAATAAGTCAAAACAAGCAAGCAAATAAACAATATCAATTAATTTGAAAACAAATTAAGTAACAAATTAGTATCATCAGTCAAAGGTAAGAACATAAGTATTTAAAGTACTTGCTGCATCTTTCTTTTTGGAGCCAAGGTTCCTAAGGCGAATCAGCCTGAGTCAGACACATCCCCTTGATTTCACATAGAGTTTTCTTCTATATCTTGTACTTACTTCTGCTCTCAAAACAGTATAACATTTATCAGGAGCCAATGACTTACGTGAAGCAAGTCCTGGTTTATGTCATTCCAGATCTCTGACAAAAGGACAGTTGTTCTATATTTTCAAATGAAAGTAAGATTGTATTTTAAATTCCCATCTGCCATGCAGAGGCTGGCTTGCAGTGCATATATGCAGGTCACAACCGAGGAATCAATCTCAGCTGCTAAATTTTGAAAAGCCATTGTTGCAGTAATGATTTAATTTTGTTAATACAGTGAGGTTGGAAAAATGCATATTTATAAGATTGAGCTTTAACATTTATAAGATTTAAATAAAGACAAAAGAATCCATAATGCACTTCTAACTGAATTGGGATATAAAACAGCAAGCCTCATTTCCTGAACTCCAGTGATACACTCTATCTTGTTAGCTAAACATAGCTTATAATAGAGGTCATTTCCCCCAGGACTGTTATATCAGAAAGCATAAAGGGGAATAGGAGAGAAGAAGAAAAATAAAAATAAAAACATAATAACATCATAATTTTTAAAACCTAAAATCTGCTATTAAGTGAATTTGGCCAGTAATTCAGATGTACTTTGTTCAACAGCTACTATTTCATGATACTGGCCCAAGTTATGACAGTTCTTCGCAGAAATATTTTTAGGAAAAATTTACACCAAAGCAGAATGGGACTGAAAATTAGCATCTCCGAATGCATGAAGGATTTAGAAAGCTATCCCAAAAGGACCTTGGCTGTGTTCTTTTTTTCCTCTTTTTTTAGGTGCAGAACCTCAGGCTAGTGCAATATAGTCCACATATATCCCTGCTCCACACATGTAGCTGTATGGAAAAAGTCTTTGTGCTCCTGCCAGCACGTGCTGGACCATCCCCGTGTGCAGGATACCAGGTGCTCAACATTACTGTTCCCTTCTATAAAAAAAACTTTCTCACTGTCAAAACTCACTAGTCCCAATTTTAAGCATAGAACCACAATACGAATAGCTTGAATATAGTGTAAAAGCATAACATGAAAAGATGTTTTACAGTTAAGTAGTATACGATTTGTAATATTCCAAAACAGGTGTGTTTTGAGCACTTTGCTTAGTAATAACAAGGTCAGTGAATTATGCTCTGAAAACATAGATCTTTTCTCACAGCTCACACTGGAGGTTTAGACTACATGCATGACTTTACAAAGCTGGAATTAGTAGAGTCATATCCCACTGGAAGTAATCAGAAACTTGCTTAAGGAATTCAGCATTGAGAAGTATTTAAATAGATATTACAGCAAACACTTACTTTAAAAATTTCCAAAATTTTAGTCTTTACAAAAGCATTGTTTGTAGCTATTTTTAATAAAAGAGATGACTGGAAAGCATATTGTTGTTTCAATCATTTTGGAATTGTATATACAATTTGCAGATATATTTTTCCCACATTTTATATAGAATTTAACTTTTAAAGAGAGATTTGTTATACTAGACCTAACGACTAAGTGATTTGCTTTCAGAAATCAGTAATATCTTCAATACACAAGCATTTTTGCTTGCAACCCTGAACATTAAAACGTTCCTATTATTCCAAAACTGTTTCATACATAAATGTAGTTTCAAAAAATACTGCACATGAGGGCAATGCTAAGAGTACTCAACAGAAAATTTCCATTCAACTGCAAGCATAAATTATTCCTCAACCGCAATAACTAATAAATAAATAAATAAATAAAAAGTTATTGATTCTTTGAAGTTTATTTGGTACACTTTCATGTCATTTACTAAACATTATTTTAAAGAACCTGCTTTGCTGTGTATACATATACAGTAATTTGCCTTTAAGAACGTAACTTTACCACCAGCAACTATAAAAACTGCCCTCCGAATGATGAAGCTATTATTACCAATACAAAAAAAATTGCTTTTAAATAATGAGTGTAGCAAATCAGTTTTCACCTAACATGAGTTTATAATAAACATTCCAAACTATCAAAGAATTTTCTGTCTGGTATACTCTTCTTCATTAATAATATGAACACCATGCCAATAATTTTGATATTTATCATTTGTTATTTTGTTTGTCTATTACTACACACAGAATATATAATTAGCTTTTAATATAAAATTTAAAGCATTCTTAGATTGCTCAAATTATTCCTTAGCAGAACTATTTATCTAAATAAACAGGGCTCATACAGAATTAGTTTTTATGAGAAGAATCTATGAATGTAACCCCTGAAATATGGAGATAAAGCTAACCAATAAAGTAGTAATCATCCGATCAGCAATTGTCAGACTGTGGAAACTCTCTTAAAAAGAACGATGAATAAAATGAGGAAAACAATTTTTATAAGTATCGCTAACAAATCATCCTTTCCTCTTTCCTTTAATGAAGAATGTCCTCTGCTTTTGAATTGCTAATGTATTAAAAATGCAATAAATGAACTTCATAGTGATTTTTTACAGAGATGGAGTGTGTTGACACACGTAAGATATCATTTACTTAAATGTTCAAGCAAACTGAAGGCAAGATCTTATCTAAAATGTTGAGGAGAAGTAGGAATTAAACATGCAGTTAAAAAGCATTCTGGCTACTGAATTTTCTCCCATGAAAATAAATTCATCAGAACTGTAATATAGTGCAAATTCTAAACTACAAGAATAATATAATTATCTTTTTTTTCTAATTTTAAAAGATGAAATCCAAAATGTACTGGCTTGTCTAAGGTATTTGCCTAAATTCTTCACATTAAAAAAAAATTAAAAACTAAAATGTCAGTCATAACCAAAAAATTAAATTAACACTTTTTGTTGTTGCTATTTGTAAAGTCCCCCTAATTTCATTGAAGTCAATTAAAACATTCACAAAGACTTCCAAACTGCAGCAAAATTTCAGTAAACCCAGACCCATCCATATTGTTTGTAGGTAACTTTATATCACTGTTTCTGCTGTTTTTAACCAGGAAGTTTTCTTTTAATGATGAAATCTCTGAATGATTTCTCAACATCAATCCATACAAAAGGTGAATACTCCCATCAGGATCTCCAAAGCATGTCAAAGGACCACAAAATTAGTCACAGTTTGTCTATAATAATATTTATCTTCTCCGTTCCTCTCAAAATTTGGTTGCATTCAGCCTCTTCTTCAACAGGTTCTCTTGTAAAGGCTTTAAGACATAGTTATTTTAACACAGCTTTCAAGACAGGTCCATCAGTTTGAATGAAAGAGATGAAGGACTGGAGAACATTAAGCGTTGACCAACTTCACTTCAACCATGCTTACATCATACCATGCTCCCTTTATCATTATGTACAGGGAGTTCACTGGATATAGCTCTTCAGTGCCTATGTTCTAAAGGAACAATTTAGATCTTTCATGTATCTGACCTGTTTACAATCAAGACTGGATCAAAAAATCTAACAATAAAAATAAGTCTGCTCTTTCTTCTTTCTAACATACTCTCAAATCAATAAAATTTCTCTTCAAACCAGCTTATCTCTAGTGCCTAATACTAAATTTGTATTCCTTTGATTGATGCTTTAAGTGAAGTTTACCAAACTGTCACATACTCTCACTTAGTGATGTTTGCGTTACAGTTCTGACAAGAAAAGAGTACAGTGAAAAGTACAGTATGGTTATTTTAGTAAACTGGCATGAAAGTCTAAGAACATATGTCTCTTGATTTAGGCAGATTAGCTAGGCTTGGGAGTTCCTTCTGATTTCATCTAAGGGAAGAAAATGAACCCAGTGTAGTGTATAGGAATTCTTCTACGCCTAGATATACACACATCTCAAAATACCTTGCCTGTAAAGAGAAAAGCAAGAATAAGGGAAATAATCTGTAGAAAATTTACTTGCAAAAATTGCTATTAGGAGGATGACCTATAATTGTTGTGTACAGTTTTTAAAGTGAAAAAGTTCAGTAGAAGCACTTGGCCCTCCTTCTCTTGAAAAAGTGATAAAATTGTAGTTATACAAGGCCCTTTCCTATTCTCATCTCTAAGAAGCAGACTGCATGGCTCACACATACTTCAGTGGCAGATTATAGTTATCAGAGAAGTGAAAGAGAAAGATTTCACTAGGCTGAAGCACAAATAGCAGGATTTTATAGACTTTCTCACATTTACATTTTTTTCATATGAAGAAAATTTCATTAAAACTAGTATTTTTATGCCAAAATAAATTTTTTAGGATTCACCTAACATCAGTGTAGATGTACACAGTGAAGGTGTTTTTCATCTGAGATTAAGGGTGCCTTAAAGACAATGAACAGAAAAGAGGTACCATGGCATAATCCATCAGATTTAGTTTAGATGTCTACTTTATTGTGAACTGACTCAGGCTTTACCTATGTAACTCCACTGACTACAAAGAAAGTATGAATTTTTCTATCTGATGTAGATATCCATGATGTAGATCGCTAATTTTGTTAGATGAACTCCTTAAATTTTGTATATTTTAGAACAATACATATCAACAAGTAATATTTGAGAATTTGGCTTCTAAGTTACTTTTTCCTTTTCAGGCAATTCATAGATCTAAATATATTATGGATCTTAGTGCAAGACTGAAGTGATAAATTACTAAGTATAGACCGAATGATTTTTAGGCAGGATAAATGATAGAACTGTAATTTGCATTTTGATTATTTTTCCTAGAAGAACATGAAGGAGCAAGATTGCTGCGTTTGCTACAAAGTGCATGTGAACTCTAATACCACATGCAAAGATCTAGTGAACAAAATAAAATCAAGAGCTGATATATGACATCTCTAGTCATGTGATTCTGATACCCTGATGTGTTAAGAGGTGTCTGCAGAATTATGATGGAATTCACTTTAACTACTCTGTGCCAGTCATCTGCAGGCCTTTTTACCTAAACCAGGAATTAAGTACCCATTAACACTATGAATAGGATTAATATCTGCGTGATTAAGTAAATGAAAATTCTGAAGTGCTGAAGTTAGGTGGGATCAACTCAGTTCTAGAAAGAACGCTCTGGGAAATACGCTCTATTAAGAGCAGGGAGATGTAATCCTCATCCAGCAAATCATTTAAGCAACTGAATGACTATAAACATGTATAGTCTTCAGTGTCGCTCAAAAAGAAAAGTGAAAAAAGGAAACAGGATAGAAATACATTGTTCAACCGGGATTTTAGGCCAAAATACAAAGTCTGTTAGTGTGTAGTAAACATTACCCCTTACGTTAACACACCAGTGCACTACTGCAAGACCAGACTTAACACATTCATCCACATGTTTATCTGAAAGTAGTTTTGAAAAATAATTAAAATTCTACATGTTTAAATTCAACTAAACAAGTAATGTGCAAACATCAATTTTTACAATCACATTGTCTTCACAGTATTTCAAGCAAAACTTTTAAAAATACATGCATTTAAGTGTCATGGCTACTTAATATAGTGTATTCTTCACTTTAAAAAGGGCTTTAAAATGTTTAAATTAAATTATGTCAAATTCAGGACATTCTAAAACATGGATCAGTTCAGTAATTAATGGCAATTTTTTCCCAGTGTTAAACACTAGCCATTAGTGCAGATTTCTGAAAGTTTGATTTTTAAGAGTTTCTTCTGATTAGCTTAGGTATCACTGTTGCATAAAATATAAATATTGTGTGATTAAGATGTGTCATAGAAATGTCTAACTTTCAGGCAGATGCTGGTCTATGTGACCTTTTGTAACAGAAGGGCTCTTTTATCGCTTGAGCTTTTGGTTTCGTATTTCTCATCTGCTCTCTTCTGCCAGTGTAACCGAGAATTTAAATCAAAATCTAATTAGACTACATATGCTGTTTAGGAAAAGTTCTTGGAAAAGTCATGATTCATTATAGGCTTTGATATTTCCAGATAAATGAGAACAAATGTGATTTTAATTGTTCTAAATTACTTTCAATCATCATTTTACTTAAATATAAGGAACTGAATATAGTTCTTTCATTCGAAAAAAAAAAAACCCAGAAGAAAGAAAACCTGATAACATAAGAACTAGTTCTATGTTCCCATCAACTGTATAGTCTATGTTTAGTGATGAAACCCTCTATTGACATGCTTGATTTTCAAATAAGTAGTATTAAAACTCAACAATTTTCTAACATATTTTTGATACCATTATCATAAACCTCAAATCAGAAGTTGTTAAGTGACATTTAATTCCTGCAGGAAGAAAAAAAAGTTCTTTGTGTATACATGTTGACAATTTAAGGTATTAATAAAAGTTCCCTTTTTAGCAACGTTGAGCTAAAAAAGTTGGTATATTCTTATTTTTTTCCTTTGATACTCTAGTAGCAAAACTGGATGTATTTTAACTATCATGTACTTACTTGATTCACACCTTGCAATATTTTAACTGACATTAAGGCAGGCTACATTTTTAACTTTCACTGAATTAAAAAAAAAAAAAAAGAATGTCAGAGAAATGATAACTAACTGAGAGGTTTTGTTCAAACACAATCAATATTAATAAATATATTTGGAACAAAAAGTGTTGGTCTCAGTTACTTTTCACGAAGATTTGTCACCAAAAATAAAAAAGAAAAAAGAAAATGAAAAAAAAAAAAAAAAACTTTACATGAGTATGGCCTACTTAGTTATTTGACCCAGTTGTTAATAAGAAGCAGCCAGAATTTTCTTTTATTCCAGAGAACGATTGTCTACTGTTTTAAGAATAAGAACTTGAGTATTTCCCCTGATAGATAGCTGACAAGTCATTATGAGGAACTGTGTCTTCTAATGTCAATCCAATGAAGTCCTATATTAATTGTTTGAATACAGTCAGTCCTATGTCATGCTGTAAATAAAAATGGTATTCTGGAAACATGTATTACAACAATAGAGAATGACAATAACAATTTCTGTAAGCATAACCACTGGTTTTAAAGGTGCAAAAGCAAAATTTTATAAATTTGAGAAATAAATCAATATAAAGCAGGAAAACAGACATGTAGAATCAGATTCTCCATTACTTCATTACTTTAGTGATTCAGTAAATCTAAACCAATTTATTTATGTCACCTGGTTGAATATGTAGGTGTTATTCTTTCATCATTATGTGATTAACAGGACAAAAATAATATATATAAAGACATCAGACTTCAATAATTGTTTTTACAGAGTAAGTGGAAGATGGATTTGCAGTGAGACAACACAAATATCCAGAAATTCTAAACACCATACAGTAGCTACTGACATTCTTAATTATATAAGTTGCATATGTATATTAATTGTTACAATGAATATGCTATCAATGTTAGCTTTCAAAAGATTCTCAATTTCACAATTCTCAGCATTTTCTGTATATCATAAAAAAAAAAAAAAAAAAAGCACCTCAATGATAAGTTTAATAAGACGACCTTGGCTACTGGAAGGCTTTTATTTGAAATGAATATATCTATATATTAAAACAAAACAGAAAAAAATCACCATGTAAGACAGATAAACATGAACCGATAACCTAAATAACTCCTGACTGAAAACAACTTTCTGCAATACAAAACACTGTATTTAAAATCCTCTTCAGAGACTCGGAGACATGTAGTGGAATACAGAGTATTTTAAAAGCTTTTTCTTATGGTTTCAGATAAAGGAATAAAAACGTAGAGCTGAAGTTTTAGAAACATGCACTAAAAGTATTTTGATATGCACTGTTTTCTATAATCAAAATTACTTTATTGAATTATATAACTTGCCGGACTATTAACTTGGAGACTATTTACTTGGATAACTGGCATGTTGACATTGTGAGGGGAGATGGGGAAGGGGAAGTAATACCTGATGAAAACTATCAAGTTGACTGATATCTGGTGTAAATTTTATTGATTTTGTCATCAGGTATAACTAGCCACCTGGATAAAAAGCTCTCTTCTTCTGTGAATGAAGCAGCTCTCACAGAGTACTAATGTTCCTAATGATCTCTCAAATATAAATTCATTATTTAACAAAGCATTTTATTTTACTAAGCCAGGGATTATATGTATGATAACACAGTTAAGTCAGTATTCTTAGATTTTTTTGTTTAACAGAAGATAAAAAAGAAGCTCACCACAAAAATCAATCAAATAATGTGTACCTAAAGTGCATAGTTAGATATTGGGTTATTTACTACATATAAATTAAATGCTGACTATTACGCTAGAAAGTATCTAGGTCTCCAATGTTGTAGAAATTAATATTTAGGTACAGAAGAAGAAGAAGAAAAAGAAGAAGAAAGCAACTATGCCCTGATTGAATGTTATAAGTGTAATATGTGTACAACGCCAGTAAGTCCAGTAAAACTTTGCAATGCCCATTCTGTTTTACCTTTCACTACAAGTTTCCATCTTCACCCGCACACACTTCAGAGCAGATCGCATACAAGCACATCAGAGCACGTGGCTAGCAGAGCGCTGGGCCCGCTAAACACCCAGCTTCATCAGCGACCAGAATGAACCCGAAGGGACCAGCAGCACCAACTCGGGGTGCACGTGGCACAGAGCTGCTCCCCGCTGCACGGCACGGCTTCGACATGCTCCAGCTGCGGGCGCTGCCCTGCAGCACCACGGACAGCGGCCTCTCCGCTCCCGGCCCGCGCCGCGCACGTCTACAAAACACTAAGTCTCACCCTTATTTCATTGCTAGTATAATGATGATGATTATTATTTTCCGTCCGGAATATCTCAGTTTTTTTAGCACAGACTGGTTGGCCAAATTCTCATCACACTGCACAATGCCATCAGTTGACAAGTCTAGCACTCAGAACTGAACATTTGTCATTGATGTTACGTTTCTTTAGTTTGTTTGTCTATCTCATGTGAGTGTTTTGTTTCAACAGCTTCTTCCCCATCCCTAAAACAGTATTTATCTTTTATTCAGTTCCCAAAAGGGAAGTAACAATACAGTGTATATTTGTTACTGAGTGTATTTCAGCACCTTTTATATTGCGATGCACTGTAGATCAAAAGCACACTTTGTGGCAAAGTTCATCCTGATTAAATAGCAATACAAAAGAAAATCACTTCAAGTTTGAGATTCATTTGGCGGCCAAGAGCAGTAGGTCAATTTCTAGGTTAAGGAGTTACTGAAATGGCAAAGATGTCCTCACAGCGGTAGACATCTATTTATATTTGACACGCTTTTTATTTATCCAATTTATGCTTTTTTACTTCAGTGATTCACTCTGGAAATGTATTTACATCACCTGTAACTGAGTGCATACAACATATGTGACTTCAGATAACAGTGGAGTCAAAATTACTAATGAAACTACTTCACATTTGTCAGGTTTCATGGGCTGCTGGGAAGGGAAGGGAACTTTCTAACTTTATTCAATGAAATATCAGGATATTTCAGCTTCTGTAGGGACTGAGGATTGACCTTTCAGGTGTATATATGCATAGAGTGCACTACCTGACCATGGAGTAGGATGTTCTAGGGATGTGCTGTCTCTATTAAGTGATTTCAGAAGGCCCACTGAAGTTTCAGAGCACTGAGCTATCGCTTGGCCTTCTGCTGAGCACAGGGATTTGTACTCACTGTTGTGCTCCACTGCTAAAGCAGGATTGGGTCAGATTGGTTAACATAGTTAACAGTAACAGTAGTCAAGTTAATCCAGTACAGGGTAGAAAACATTCAACTGGCCTGGCACTCAATAAATATATGAACAGAGAAAACAGCATGCAGATAGTTACTTAAGGTGCAGAAGATAGCACTTTTTCTAGTCTTCTTTTGTCTTGAGATCTAGGCCAACTAATCTTGTGCAAAAGTATAGAGAAGACAACAACTCCAAAGAACCGAAATGGGACCGTGCCTTCCAACAACGGAAATCAAAAACCTCTTCGAACATCTGAACACTCGCTGCTGGCACCAAAGCCAACGACCAAGTCCCAGCGAGATGCCGTCACCAGACAAGAGTTATCATCACTTCCCAGCCAAGGGTCACTGCACTCCCCACTACCAACCACCTTCTCCTCGATCCCTTTCCGCTCCACAGACGCTGCCGAGCACCTGAAGGCAAGGTCCCTTCTCTGCTCCACCTCCCGCGGGACCAAACGCCGACGGGAACCGACCCGCATCCCCCAGCCGCAGATAGAGGCCGGTATCCCCGACCCTCGGGCATAGTGCAGAGTCCAACCACCCCGCGCCCCTCACCGACCCCGGCCCCGGCTGCCATCTAGGGCCTCGCTCATTGGCATGCAGACCCCGTCGCTGCCTGCCGCCAAGCCGCATCCCAGCCCGCTGCGTGCCGGCAGCCGAGACGGAGCCAATCGCATATTCATGAGGAGGGGGAAATCCAGCTCTGCACTCCCAGAGGGCCAAGAATCACTCTTTCGTTTCTTTTTTTTTTTTTTTTTTTTTTTAACATCCCCCCCTCTGCCTGCCTGCCTTTCAGCAGCGCTCACCCGGGGGCTCTGCGCATCGGCCCCGGCTGCACCCACTCGCGGAGCGCGACCGCCGGGCTCCAGGCTCACCCCGAGCATCCCCCAACGCGGAGCATCCGCACAGCACAGCGCAACGCGCGGAGAGACGGCACGAACACGCGCGGACGGAAGGCACGCCGGGCAGCCCGCCGCCGAGGGACAGGAAACACAGCAGGGTCTCCTACCTTACAATCCTCAGGACACGATTTCACCGAGTACTCATCCGACTGTAAATACTTCTGGAGCATAACCTCAAACTCTTCATATTTCTCCTGAGCGTGCTGGTCGTAGCGCTGGTAAGCCTGGACGCACTGGCTGCAGGAGCCTCCCCCCCTCAGCACCACATCCAGACTGCAGTTCAAAGTGTCCGGATTGGACAACCCGGCGAACAACTCCCAAAGTGTGTAGGAATTACAAAAGGAAAGGTAAAAATCCGTCAGGTCCCAGCCGGGAGCCGGGCTCTGCCCCGCGTCCCTCGGCCGCCCCGGCTCTCCCCGTCTCCGGCACACCGCCTCGGCGTCCCCCACGCTGAAGCAGCGCCCGGACGAGCGGCCCGGGGGGGGGCACGTCTCCGGGGGAGCGGCGGTGGTGTTCCCCAGGAAGGCAGCCTCGCCGTGCCGGGGCTCGCTGCCGCCGCCGCCGCTACCGGGGGAGGGCGGGAGGGAGGGCTCGGGGGGGGTGAGGAGCCGGGGAGCGGGGGGAGCCGGTTCCCCCATGCCCGGCGGCAGCTCCGGCTCCGCGGGCTCCGGTTTGTCGGGCGGCGGCTGTTCCTTCTCTCCGGTGCCCGTGAATTTGGCCTCGGCGCAGAACCACAAGTGATCAGAGAGCAGGACCGTGAAAAACAAGAGCGATGCCAGGGACAGTCGCCATTTCTGAGCCCTCTCTGAATCCGCGAAGGGTTTCTCGTTCTCCCGGGATGCGAACCAGATTTTTAAGCCGTCGTCATACTGCCGACTGCACATCCAAGCACCCCTGGTCATATTTTGGGAACGCACAGCCCTGGCCGACTCCACCGTGAGGGCTCCTTTGCCGGTGTCACCACAATATGCATTGACTTAAAAGATTGGGGGTATTTTCTTGCCCGTCTTCCTCTTCTCGCTGGCTCGCTCGCTCGCTCGCTCCCTCTTCCACTCTCCCCCCTCTCTCTTTCTCCCTCTTCTTCTTCTTTCTCTTCCTCTGAGATAGCGTCGGGGTTGGCCGGTGGCTCAGCCTTGGTCTCGCCACACGAAGCAGCCCCAGTCCATCCACCGCGGAGTGCCGCGGAGAAGGCGAGAGCGGTAACGCAGAGAGAGGAGGAGGGAGAGGAGATGGTGGTGGTGGTGGTGATAGTTGGTGGCGGCGGGGCTGCGCGACTGGTCCTTTCCCCTCTCACCCAGGCATGGTCAGAGAGCAGCTCTCCATCTCCCTCCCGAGAAAAGCCCGCTGCCCCCGGACAGCCGCATGCCGCGTCCCCCGCTGCCGACGGACGGCTCCGGGAGGGCTCCTCGCGTCCTCCTCCTCCCCGCCGCCGCCGCCGCCGCTCCTCTTCCTCAGCCCCGAGCCGCGGCACAGATGCTGCACCGCTGTCTCCGTCTCCTCTTTCTCCTCTTCCCCCCTCCGCTCTAACTGGAGAGACGCTGCTGCAGGGCTCCCGGAGCGCTGCCGAGGACGCTGAAGAGGAGGAGGAGGAAGAGGAAGAGGAGGAGGAGGCTGCCGGGGCCGCCGCCGCCGCTGGTGACAATGGGCTGCGGCTGCCGCCGCTGCTGCCGCCGGGCGCGGTGTCCCCGGGCGCACGGGGCGGAACTGCCTGGCTGGGGGCCCCCGATGGCCACAGGCATCTTGGGCCCTTGGGCTAAGTTGCCGCCATCTTCGTCCTGGAGAAACACTTTTTTGGGGGGAGCTCTGCCTTTTGCGTCATCTCCTCCCGCGCCGAGATCTCTCTATCCTGGCGCATTGGCAGCAGCAGCAAGTCTGCCTCCTCCTGCCTGAGGAGGAGGAGGAGGAGGTGGGAGAGGCACTGGGGACCACATGGCCCCTCCAAAGGGCCTCCTCAGTGCAACTCCTTCCACTCACCTCCCTGCTTACCCCTTGCTGAAGGCACTGCTCAGATCCATGCTCCAGCCCTCTCTCCTGCAGGGTCTTCTTCTCCTTTGTCCCCAAACGCCATGTCCATTCAGGGTGACGGCTGCTGTCGTGTCTGTCCTAGTCACAGCAAATCACAAATGGCACGTAAAACCCCAGGGGCTGGATCCCAGCAGGTTTTGTCCCCACAGTAAAATGCCTGAAAATAACCTTCTTGCCTTTGCAAGCAAGGAAGCAAAATGCCCATAAACCTCAAGTTGTTCCCACAAAAGAAGTTTGCAGAACCCTGGTCTGGCACGCTTCAGCTGAGTAAATGCTGCCAGTCTTTGTGTTTCACCTTTAGGATGTCACTGCCTGGAGAAAGAGACAGAGAATGTGGTTAACTGTCTAACTAAGGTGATGAAAACCATCTGATAATCCAACAATCTTGTACCTTCAGCAGTGATCCCACTATCTTCTGGACCCTACCAGCAGAATCTCTTGCTTAAATGAACATACTGTTTGGTCACTTTATCTTGCTTGCTGAGACACCTAAATGTAACAGCAGCAGATGCACTTGGATCCCTCACAAGACAAGAGAAGAGGTTGAACGTTATCAGATGAAGACCTCTATTAGCCGGGCTCTACAAAGTCTTACTCTCAAGATGTCAAGTGTGCTTCTGATCAGAGCACAACGAAGATGTATGTTTTTATTTCTCCATTGGATTGGAGAAAGGCTTAGAGGACATGCCTATCCTTGTTCCCAGGGGTTTCTCCATCTAGAAGGAAAGGACCACTTAGAACTGATTAAGGTCCTTGAACAAGATGCATACTGTATCCCCCAAAAGTAGCTTTCTCCATTACTTGGTTAAAGAAAGCTTTATCCTTAACAAACATCACCATGGTCTATAAAGTGATATCATTTCTAATAGTTTCTGATGGCTCTCTAGTTCTGTGAGATTAAATCTGAAACTAGACCAGATCAGAGGAGGAAAAAGCTTGAGCCTTTTATGGCTGCAGCTTTCATTAACCAGGGGATGAGTTTACCAAGGAATGTACTGGAATTTCATTTTGAGCAATAATTGAGGTTGAATGTCTGTCAGAAGGAAATGGTGCGCCTTAAACAGAAGATGCAGACCTGAGGGAGGAATTGCTGAGTGAGGCTCTATGCCCTGTGTTATGCTGGGGGTCAAGGCACATTATCATAATGGTCTCATCTGGCCTTAAAAGATCTATAAGTCAAATTCTACACTGAACAGAAGTTAACTGTGGATTTTATTTTGATTGGCTATTTAAAGAGACAGAAACAAATGCTGATATTTTAAGAAAAAGTCTACAGTACTCAATCAGAATGCAGTTTGCAATTCTCAGTCAATCAGCTTGCACCATCTGCTAATCGTACATTATTAATTTTGGTCTTGGAGCTCCAATTCCAATGATTTGACAGACTGGGCCCAGTAGTGTAAGTGCATTTTTGTAATGCCTTTCATTCTGGGAGATGACCATGACAGAGCTTTTATTCAGAACAACGTAACTTGTCTAACTTGCAGTGTCACTTATTGAACTATTCTTTGCTTCTTTGCTTATGCATTTTTCGGTGGAAAAGCAGGAGTGAATCAGAAAAAAAAAATAGAACAAAAAATCTGAATGAGCAACAGGTACTGAAATCAGGAAATCTGAGATTTTCAGAATGTGCTGTATAAGATATGTGGCACTGATATAATTATTCTCTATTTGGAAGTTAAATGAGGTGAAGGAAATCAGTTTTGGAGTACCCACCTGGCAAATAGGATTGATTTTTTTCTCCTTAAGGTATATTTTTTTTATTTTGGGAAAATGAGAGGGTAAAGGCAATTCTGACATACGTAGAGAAAATCAGAAATGTTCTTTATCTCCACAGTTGAATTTCTAGATGGTAATAAAAAATGCTAGTATCTAGACGCCATCCGAAATGTAATCTAAGAACACAAGCGTAACTCTGTGCTCCTCTGTTTACACTTGACTAGGATCAAACAAAATACACTTCCAATCTGCTTGGACTTTTTAGATGTACTTGTCTTCTATGAAAAAAATCTTATTATTTTCACACATTTCCCAACTTCTGTCTGGAAAAATAGAGTGAGAGTTCTTTTACAAAACCCCACAACAAACTATAATGAGAAGACATTCAGCATTCCTGAAATGTGTGCGTCTTTGCACTTCCAGTTTATTTTCTGTAACAGCGGCTGTGTCATGCAGAACTGTTGTCTCGTCTGTTACGTTTCCCCCAAAGCCCCATTCCCACTCCACCCAGCATGCTGAATCTTATGGTGTTTGTTGCAGCAGCTGGCTCCTGATGGATCTGAACAGATGCAGTTCAGTTCTCTGGTGCCCCTTAGTGTTAGGTCTTGGAGCTCGAGGGAACAAAATAAGGCTACAAAACCATATCTGAAAATCAAGGAGCTGACTGTGTGTGAAGGAGGAAAGAATCTGAAGTTTAAAATGTTACTGCTTTCTTGTGAAGATCCTTTAACATTTTGCTAACATAGATCTCATGTAGATAAAAGAATTTTGTTTAGACTAGGTAAATTAATTACATAAACATGAAGAAAAGGGACAAACTTTCCTAAAAAATATGGAAGTACATCCCCATATTCATCATTCATTCTGAATAAATGTATTGGTGCGAAGTACTGACTTCACCTAAAAATGAGAGTTTTTACTGGGAATACTTGTTATGTATGTTCCAAAGCTTAGCAAACATGAAGAATTCGTGGAGGTCTGTCTCTCTATCTGGCAGGTCACCAGGTGCTCTGCAGATCAGTCTCCTTAGAGCAGTTTCAGCAGGTGCTGCCATAGAATGCTTCGGTCAATACAGTCAGTGCTAGTGCTCTTTAGTTCTTTGGCTCATGACATGTAAGATGACAGATAGCTGATCGAGCACTGAGGACAAAGTCTAACAGAATGAGTTTGCACAAAATTGAAGGGACTTGAAGCCGCTGCACTTCTTGAAAGTACTTTTGTTTAACAATCAGAAATAATTCTTGACAGAACGTTTTAATGGGTAATAAAACTCATCAGAATGAGCAGCTTTAATATTTCAAAGTAAATATGCTTATAATTTTGCCCAACATCACACATACAGTCATCCACAATTTTCTGCATTAGTCTCTTGTTTTTCTTTAATTTTTTAGTACAAAATTTTGAGAGCTGGAGAACAGTAAGTGTGTCTTTCAGATGCTTACAGAGCCTGAGAGCAATGTCTTGTCTTTGTAATGTATTATAATTGCATTATTTATTTATTAGAAATTGCATTTCCTAATTGAAAATCACTTTTTTTATAAAATCTTAAACCAGGCTATTTTCAAAATAGTAGGTTTTTCTTTCTTTTTTTTTTTTTTTTGAGTTGTCTGGTTCTACTGGTAAGTGCAATTGTTGCAGTGATTATTAATAAGTTCTCAATTAAACCCTTGCATTAGAATGTCATCAAGCACTTCTAATATCAAACAAACATTTACAGGCCCTTCATCATTTTGTCTTACATCGTTATTTTATCTACTTGTTTTTACAGCTGAAATATCTTTTCTTCCTTAGGAAATTATTTGTAGGCAAAATGATAGGCCAACCGATTTTATTTTAACTCCTTACAGTCATGTCTGGGTATTATTTTACCCACTACCTGTGAACAGAGTCAGAGATTTAATTATCTGCATCTGTTTACTGACAAGAATGATATCCACACTGCTTCCATTATATCAGCAAGACTGAAGAACTTACTTTATTCTTTATCACATTCATAAAGTTTTACTTCTTTGTTCAGCATTTTTTAGAAAGCTAAAGTATTGTGAGGAACCTCCTGGCACCTGGACCAAAGCACTGGGAAATTCATATTCATGCTAGCAGGCACTGACGCTACTAATTCTTGTTCATATAGATCTAATTCTTGCACTGTCCTTTATTCCTGATTTCCACATTACCTTCTATTTTGTCTCTTTGGACTGATTTTTTTAAACTTTTCTCACAAAATCAGAGGATTAACTATCATCCATGAAAGTATGTCAAACTGGAGTTTAAAAGACTGTAAAGTAGAAATTTGGAAGATGTTAATGTTGTTTAGTTGACTGAATTATCTTTCACATGTTTGCTCTGCATCCTTTGAGACTTCTTGATAGAGAATGAGAACGTTTTTTTTTGTTGACATTTTCAGCCACAGAAGAGTGAACAGATAATATGGAATCTAGAAATCTTTTATTTTCTTTCAGAAATTGCAGGTCATCTTTATTATGACAACTTTATAATGACGGTTCAGTTGTACTTACATCCAGCTGGTACATTTGAGCATGAGCTGAAATGAGCAGAGGCTATTCTTCATTAACTGAAGCCATCAAACAAGTGAAATATAACTTCTGCACATGACTGCAGCAGGAAGATAATATAAATGTCTCCCTCAAATTAGTCTGTGCCTATTAGAGTAAGGTCTGATCCAAAGCATGCTGAGATCAGGAGATAGATTGCAATGGGTTTTTAAATCAGGCTTGCAGAAAGAAGACAGGCAGAAGAATAAAGGTCCCCCCATATGGAGGTGGAAGAAAAAGGACTGGGAGAACCACCAAAAGGTAGATTACAACATTTTAAATATTTTTGCCTTCTTTTCCTTTCTTACTAATTCTATACTGTTTTCTTAGAAATGCTATAGCCTGGTTAGGTTTTTGAAGATACTGAAGATATTTTTTTTTCCCTTTTTCAGCTTTGTTGCCTTATAGATATCCCAGAGCTATCCTGTGATAAAAGGCACTTCCCATCAAGGAGATAATATCTGATTTTTCTCAGAAATACTCCTTTATTATCTTTTCCTTAAATAAAGTAAGAAATGTGAGCACAAGATGGAAAGACATGTTTTGTTTGATCAGCCAAATAGTTTTCATTTTCTCATTCTCACCTTCACTCAAAGGAAAAAAAAAAAAAGTACTTTCAGATGTAACCTTGCTGTTCAATTCACAGTTAACTTTTCTATTTTAGTATACTAATATCGAATATTTTTGAACCTCTTAAGTTACAATGCCTAAATTATAATGCCAGGCAGGTTTTCTTTGTGATGCTCTGAAATGATGCTGTTTGCTTCCCTTTTCCACCCATGTCTGTGGTACGAACAGTGTGGAAAAGAGAGGACTGCATTTAGGAAGATTGTAAGTTACTAAGAAAACTTCTCCCTTCTTATTATTCCACATTTCATCCCACTTTTCTGGAAGGTATGTAATCCTAAAAAGTCTTTTCAGACTGATCATACAAAAGTTTGGGAACAGTTTTACATTTTGAGTAATCTCATCTCTGTAAAATGCACTTGACAACATGGGCATGCATGAGACAGACCTAGCAGATTCTGCCCTGACGGTGCTACATTTCTTTCAAACAAAAGACGTATTCTTATTAAAAAAAAAAAAAATCTAATTTTTTATAATATTGTTACAGACTTTGAACATAAGTTGTTGTATGTATACTGAGGACATTTTATCCTTTCATCATCTTGCTAATAAAAAGACACTGCTACTTCAAGAGCACATTTTTTTTTCCATCTCAAGACACATTTAAAACAGGTACTCTTGTATGGCAAGTCATCCTCCCCTGTATCTTTCCACTGATTATGGAAGAAATCCTCTAGTTTATAGTGTTGCCTCACCAACCACTCCTTAGGTCGCTAAGAAGTTAGACAATAGTTTTAGGTTTATCAGCCAAGTCCCTGCCTTTGTGTTGCAAAATACTCTTCCAGGAAAAAACAAAATCAAAAAAGGAAAATCAGTCAAACAAACAAACAAAAAACCTATAAGGAAGTGTTAACACTTTTTTTCCCCTTTTATAGAAACTTCATTCAATTATTCTTAGAAAAGCAGATTGAATGAACTGGGCAATGATAGTACTTATTTTCTGACCACACATGTACCCTTTTCCACGCAATTGTAATCTTCCATCTTCTGCCAAGTGGCTATCTTGCCAGTGAGGGAAACAGTGTTCTGGGCTTTTTGGTGTTCTGGGTTTTTTTTCTTTTTCTTTTTCTTTTTCTTTTTCTTTTTCTTTTTCTTTTTCTTTTTCTTTTTCTTTTTCTTTTTCTTTTTCTTTTTCTTTTTCTTTTTCTTTTTCTTTTTCTTTTTCTTTTTCTTTTTCTTTTTCTTTTTCTTTTTCTTTTTCTTTTTCTTTTTCTTTTTCTCTCTCTCTGTTCCCCTCCCTTGCAGGGTATTCCTGTGAAGAAAGCATGTGACTCAGGTTATATTGATGACTCAGACTCTTCTGGTCTTCTTGGAATCGTCCCACAATCAGTGTAATGAGTCTGACCTGAAGGCAAATGTCTCCTTTTTTTTTTTTGCAACATCACCAACAGTTCTTTAAATGCTTTTACTATGGTTGCATGTGCACTGTGAGACATTCAGGGAACTGAGTACAGACTAAAAGTAAAGAAGGAGCTCTGGAGATGCTATCCAATTTCCAGTCTTTAGAAGGGAAATGGAAAACCATTTATTAATTTTTCCTCAGCACCTCTATCTATGAACAGGGAAGGCTGGGAGAAATAGTTGCTGTCTGCAAAGCACTGCTTCATACAATAAAAATAACGAATTAACCTCTTGATAGGATATTACATAGGTTAATATATGTATTATTCCTTCTCATTTACCTCCTAAGAACTGAATATTTTTTATTGTTTCAGATCAGGTTGCTCTTGCTTTCTAAGTTTGTTCACATAAAGGTATACACTTGAAGTGAATAAAGATTTCCCAAAGAAAGGAACTCGTTAAGATCATTCGAAATCTTAGAATAAATGAATAGTACTGCTTTCCTAGTTTTCCAGTAAAATGCATTGTGTGATATTTGGTGATATCATTTTCATTACATTACATTGCTGGGAAAGAAGAGCTTATTTTCATCCTTTTTACTGCAGAGAAGTCAGAGAAAGAGAAAGGAAATGCAATCATAGTGGGTACTTTAGCATCCTAATTAGATGCACTGAATCTTAAATTTAACTCTTACATTCTGTTGTAGTTCATTTTTCTTCTCTTTCATTTCACATTATTCACTTTTTGCTTCTGGAGACAGTTTCTGCTGGCTGAATGTGGCTGTGTAGGACTTGGTTCTTCCCACAGCACAAAAGCAAATACGGCTTTCAGAGTTACCTAGCATATTCAGAGCCTTGCTAAGGGTAAGCAGACAGATTCTGTCTCTAAGTGTCACTATTATGGCTATAATTTGCTTGACTCCACAAAAATAGCTGGCCCACAGCCAGCAGAAGCACGTAGTGTGTTGCTGAGGTTGCAAGGTACTCTTACTGTTCACAGACCACCATTTTATTCCATGTCGGCAGGCTCAGCTGCACATGGGCTTCATGAAACAGGAGGAGAGAAAATACTTCAGAGAGGCAATCATCTTCAAATTCTTTGCAGTATTTATCCAAAAAAAAAAAAAAAAGGAATTGCAGTTTCATCGTGTCATTACTTCTTTGCTTTCTTCATAATTACTTACAGGAGAGAACTCCTTCAGAATCTCTTCTGGTACACAAAGAAAAATGTAAAATGAAGGGGGAGTCACCAATGTACTTCAGATACCTAACTTAATGACAGAGAAGGAGTTCTCTCAAGTAAGCTACTTAATCTCCCTGAAGTTCTTCTTTATTCAGTGAGATAGGCTCCTTTGTAGAAATACACAGAATAATTTTAATTAGACTCCTTTTCTGCATCAATCAGCAGGAGAACTTCTATTCTTTGTCTGCTGAGCCTTAGGAAGGAGCTGTTTAAGTTTGTCACCTAGAGAACAGTTTAAAAAGACTCTCCAGAGCCTCTGATGAGCCTCTGATATGCAAGATGCATCTTTATCATCATGGGAACTTGTAATGGTGGTTAGTAGACAAGATCAGGAAGGGCGAGAGTGCAGAGTAAACACTGTGGAAACTGCAATTCATACTGAGAGCAGAGGAATGTAGAGACACCCATTTGCCATGAAAAAAAAGGTTATCGTCTGTTCCTTTTTTTTTTTTTTTTAATTAGAATGCATGTTTCTGGCTTCCTTATACATCAACTGCTGTGAAAAAAAACGCTTTTTTTTTTTTTTAATCTATGTCTGAACTTTCCAACGTGGCTAGCTTGAATAAACAAAATATTTTGAGGTTCAAAACAGTGAAATTTGTGTTGGTCATAATTTTGAGAAGAATCAGAGCAAGAAAACTTAAACAATTATTTTGTCTTAAGGGTTTATGTTTTCCAAAAGATTAAATATTCTTCTATCTTAATGTGTTTTAAAATGAGAACCAACCTATCTAGAGTTAGAAGTGCCACAAAGAAAGGACGAGTGGTGGGTAATCAATCTTGCTGTATATAAAGTTATTTAGAGAGCTTATAATGGAGAAATACAACCCAGAAATGTGGAGCTAGGACTTGACGATTTGGTATTTTTTAGTGTCTTTATGACAGAAATTTGATTTCTTACTTGTAACTTATCTGCACTTTTGGATGGTGAAAATACAGATATATAAATTAGTACTTCAAAAATCATACTGTATTTTTAAAGTAATTTCAAAGTAAGTTAATCAGACGTTAAAAGTCTACCAGATGCTTAGATGACTGAAATGTTTATGGTATTCCACTGAGGAAAAAAACAGACTAATGTACTTTACTTAACTTCATTTTAGAGGCTTTGTTATATTTCCTAGGCAACTTTCAGTCTTCAGATGATATAACACTAAGTTTTAGTCTAATGAAGGCTTTTCTCCTACTTGTAAAGATGAAAAAGGAAAGGCTCCTTCAGGTTGATTCAGAGCATAGATATTTAGCTTTGGACTTGATGATCCTTATGGATCCCTTCCAACTCAGGATATTTTATGGTTCTATGATAGAAATACTTTTGGATAAGAAAGTGAAGCTTCTAGTTTCACAGGCATATTTGAGAATGCTGCTCTTTGTTTAATGTACAAATTTGTGAGTCAACATTATTTCCTTTGCAAACAACAATCTGATGAAAAGGGCTCTTTCAATGCTTTATCTGTGTCTGTTAGTAATTTTGCATTATGAAGAATGAAATATATATGTCCATTATAAGCACATACAGACAGCCCTGGGAACAGATGGGGGGAAGTAATCTACTCTTGAATATGAGCAAAGGTCACAGTTCATACCACTCACCTCCCACTAGTTATTGTTACCATAAATCACAGAAAATAAAGGAAAAAACGTCACAGATTTAAGGTATACTCGGTGATCTTCTTCCTTTCTACATAGATAACCACTGCAGGTTACCTTCAGAAGAGAGAAGCTAGATTTGCCCATCTATTGATTTAAGAGTTTGATAAAGGAGCTTTCTCTTGTGAAAATAGTTCCTTAGATGCTATGCATACATATAGTGTCCAAACTACTTAATTTTAGCCAACAGGAAAAGTGAGAGAATGTAAAAGCATCCTAGAGTTCCCAGAATTTCTCATTTGGAGTTAAGTTTACTCAGTAGTTTTTAATTTGGTAATCCCCAGTTCTTAAATTAATCAAACATCTGAACATGAACAGCGCAAAATCAGATGTACCACAAAGAAAGAGCACAAGCATTCATTATGTTCTGTATGCAGAAAAAAAACAAAAAACAAAAAACAAAAAAACAATTCTGTCACTATTCCAATGTTGCGACAGGAAAACATACAATATGATTTTAATGTATAAATATATTTTTTAATAAAATACAAGAGAAATAGGGTGCTGTAGATGTGAGCTTGGGTAATATATTATCAAATCATTTCCCCCAGTAGAGCTATTGGAATATTTCAGGTAGTCTTTCTGTTCTCCTTCCATGAAGAAGAGTAATTCTTAGTGGATAGCACACAGACAGTTTGAGCCTCCTTAATATTTCAAACAATTGTATTTTCAATTATGTTGTTGTTAATTTCCAAACAAACTAAACAACATTAGTTTCTAAAAGACTGTGTAATTATTGGATTATTTCTCCACAAATATCTCAGTAAAACATCTGCCCAGATAAATATTTCTCACAGTATTCCCTTAAATCTAAGCTGGCAAGGTGAGCAGAGTGTAAGCTTTGTAATTAATTAAAACTATCTACATTCATTTACAAAAAGCTAATTTCTCTACCTGAACAAAGCCTAAATTTCTTGTTACATTTTCCTTTCCTCTTAATGAGCTAACAGTATTTCTGCCTTTTTGTTTAATCTGTTATTTTCTTGGAGAATACAGGTCTTTAGAAATATTAATCAGAAACATAATGCTGAAGCCCCTGTTATATTACAAAGACCTACTTCTTTGTGCAACCATTGTTGGCATATGTCCATTGTAATATTATCTGCAGATTTCTATCATCCAAATATCAGACACAAGGCCTAAACTATCAATGGATATTTTCAGAAAGCTGCAACATGTGGGTTAAAATGTATAGAACAGCACTTTCATAAATACATTTGTCACTATTTCTTTTCCATAAATCCATTTGTCTTTTCCTCTTTGAGAATTGATCTGAACTCTACAATATGGATTGAGTGAAATTGGTACTGCAGATTGGTAAAATACTCTAAAAATAAAGACAGTTTGCTGAAATACCAATTTATTTTTATTGCTAAGTTTTTACCACACAGTAGTATAAGGAAATGATAAATGAGATAAGAAATGTGATAAAAATAATGTTTATTAGGACTACAGATTTCACTGGAGTATCTTCAAAATTACTGTAGAAATTTAAAATAATATTAATAAAAACAAAAGTTTCATGGTGAAACTTGCTGATAGCACTTGTTAAATATTATCCCATTGGTTCTTTCTCCAGGTGAAAGTGAGTGCAGTGCAAGGCAAACTGTAGCACAGTGTTAGTAAGTTACTTAAACAGCTTTGCTGCCAAGGAATTATATTTTCAAATTTTCCATGAAAAAGTTTCCTCATGGAAAACAGAATGCAAGTATGTTTCTAATGCCACTTAATAAATGTGTATGAAGTTCTAAAACCTAACTATATATATGTATATATATATATGTATATAACTAATTTTATATATATCTATATATAATATCTATATATATGTATATCTTATATAAAGGACTTTTTAAAATGAAGATCTGAATATATGCAGTTAGTGAAAGGCTATTTGAAGAGAGAGATCTTATGAGGAGAAAGTACAAAAGTAAATTCATTAATTCCTTTTTCTTTTTTAAAATCTTGAAATATTTGGACTTAGATTCTGGGTTCTTTGTCTTGATGCCTAATAATTTTTTTAAGCAAAGTGATTATTCTGTAGAAATAAGACTTTGGTTTATATTTCCAGTAAATGGACTGATTCACTCTACTGGACATCACTGATATAATTCCCCCCCTTACCCTCTCTTTATTGCTTCAGCTAATATTCTGTTATACCTGAGTAAATTTATTTTGCAAAATAAATGCAATTATTTGGAATTCATAAATAACTTCTTTCTATGGCTTCATGCACTCTTCCAAAAAATTTTATCTACCTTAGTTTCCAGAACAAATATTCAAGAAATGAATCATGAAATAGGAAACATATAAGCACATTAGTTAGCCTTCTAACCCAGGAATTAGAGCCACATAATGTGTCCTGCCTGAACAAATATTTTTTTACCATGTAAAATTCCAGAACAAACTATCAAATGCAGAAAATAGTTGTTAAATAAATATGAATGAACAAACATTTTCGGAAGCTATGATCAGTTCAAAAATCTCTCTCAGGCATGAACAACAAATCAAGTAAATAGAGTTTTATTATTCACATGGATCTAATTATAGATCAGCACTTTGTTAGAGATTTTCCAGCTGTCCCATCTACTTTTAATATTTCAGTACTAATTCACCTTTTTCTTCCTTCCTGTTGCAATTTTATTCATAACTTGAATTATAGCCACAAACACCTCCACCTTCTCTCTTTAAAGACACACTATTACAATAGCACTGCTGCTTGAATATCTGGACACTTTTATCATGTACTCACAAAGGTGGCTTGCTCAGCTTTTTCTGTGAGTAAAGACATTAAAATGCTCTGTATGGATACTAAGTAGAATATCTTGCAGGACTTAAATTTAAGAAGTACAAGTTACGAAATAAAGTCCACGTAAGTCAGGAGTAGTTGCAATCTCTGTCTTAACAGCTCCTTTTTATCTCTTCTCTTAACGAAGAATCATTATACGAGATTACCTACATTGGAAAACAGCTTTGAAATGTTTTATGTTCTCTACTGTATCCTTTCAAGAATTCACTTGCCATGTCACTATAACAGCCTTGATTTAGTCTATGAGTACTAACTACAATATATGCATATTTAACTGACTAATACTGCTATAAGAAATTAAATATGAAAGCACAGACATGTGGCACCAGCTTTAGGACAGCAGACAGATTTGTCTGTGATCAGTACAGAAAATCCACTTGCTATGTTCATTCTTTGCAGGGAGCTCTGACTGCCCTCTAAATTCATCCCTGTGGTATTACAAGAAGGACTATTCAGAGCAGAAGATTTGGAGCAAGATAAACAGCATGAGAAAGTAAGGCTGAGAACCAAGGACACCTCCAGAAGAAGAGAAAAACAATGTCAAGTAAGCTGTGTGATGGCAATGTGATAATGACCTTGATTGGAGGAAGAGCCTGTGGGTAGGAATGACTCATGACCCTGACTGCATAAGCCCTGCATTCATGATTAAGGAGTATTTGTGGAATCTTTTGTTGATATGTAAAGGCAGGTGGGAAAGTTAAATGAGAGAACTTGTTAATGTATATAAGGGATGTTAGACCCTGTAATAAATGATTTGGATCATTCATATTTGAGTCTGTCCCTTAGACACTGCACATCCTTCTGGAGAAATGAGTTGTCACCACTCTCTGAACCTTTGCTACCTCTGACTCCTAGGTCATCCCCAGAAGAGAGCCAGTTCTGTCAGCTTTGCCAGCATTGTGATTTAACAGGACAGGAAGCCAAGCACCACATTGCTGTTTGCTCACTCCCTTGCCTATGCAATGAGGAAGAGGATTGGAAACAAAATAGAGCTCACAGGTTAAAACCTATTTACAAAGGCTGCTCTGAAAATAATGCCTCCTATTTTGTTATGTTGGCCCATAACATCAGAGGCAGATGTTGTTGGTATGGTAGTAGAGGTTGAATCTTCCCACCAACATTCTGTTAAATTTTGTTGCCATGTGACAGATAGCAGCAGAGGGGCAGACTGGTAAACATGTGTCTGAAATGGAAATGCAAATGAAGCAAAGGTGTGCAACTGAATTCCTCCACATGGAAAAGATTGCACCCACTGATATTCATTGACACTTTTATGGAAACCAAACTGTGAAAGTGAAGGGGTAGTGCACTTCAACAGTAGCAACTGTGGGTCTACTTGGTGCAGATTTCTATAAGCATGGCATGCAGACTCTAATTTATCGCTGGCAAAAATGCATAGTTAATGGTGGTAACTGCTGAAAAAGAGCATTTGGTAGCTGATAATTTGCTGTGTGAAATAGTGTTATTGTGCTCTGCATCTGTTATATTTTCGATGGAAATAAATAGGAGGCATTACTTTTGAACTTACATTCTAAGAAAAGGAAAACAGAGAAAAAATGCAGATGTATACATCTATACATTTATGTATACATCTACAATACAATTACTTGCAATTACCCACCTGACACCCTGGCTCCACTCCCTGCTGCCAGGACAGAATGGCAGTTGCTCTTCCCCACTGAGTGGCCAAGCTTTGTTCTGGGCACAAACCTATCGTTCACATACAGCCAGAACTTTGTTATGCTGTTAATACAATCTCAGCTTAAACCAAGACACCCAGTGAATACCACCAGGCGAAAGATTGCAAGGTATTTGTTTCTCCATTGATGAGGTAAAAGGGCAAGATCCAATTGAAGATACTGGACTAATTGTAGGCTGCTTTTCATCTTCAACATGGCAGAAGTAACCTACTCATTACAGTTGAGTTTTGAAATCACTTTAGGAAAACCTCTGCTCAGTTCAGTCCTGATAGATCTTGGAGAAGTATGGAGTCAGCCATCTTACAGAGGAACATTTACTTCTGAGGCAGAGTGGGCAACATAGTCCTTAATGCTAATTGGACTATCAACTATTGCTCTGCTTTTATGCCCAAAGGATGCTTACAAGCCATTCTGACAGAAAGCACTTCATCTGAACAAGATCCTTCAGAAGCTTCGGAGCTGAAGAATCTTATCCATTATATTCATCCCAGGAATGAGGGACAGTGAGATGGAAAAGTACATGTAGCCATCTAATCAGGGTACAGTTTCACAACAGTTGTCAATAGGTAATGCAATGAGGCCTTTCAGTCTTCCTTGCTGTCAAAAGGCAGATCTGATGATTCCTTTCCCTTATTCCATGCTTCTTGCACTGGCAGTCATTGCCAATTCCTAGTTTTTCTGCAACTCCTTCCAAGGTCTTTTCTTCAGAAAACTTCCTGCCAGCTGCTTTCCCAGTCCTCATTTTCCTGAGTGCTGCAGACTGGTGGCATACTTGCCTTGGGCATTACTCTCTAGTCACCATGTTTCTTTCTCTTTCCACTTCTCTTTCTGCTACAGATACTTTGCATGAAGGCAACAGTTATCATGAAGACTCTTTGCTATTCTCTCCTTTCTCCTGCCAACAATAAGCCTGTATCTGAACTCTTTATCTTTACCATCTCCACTGAGACACCTGCATATCTCATCAGACAGCAACTTCAATTTTAACAAATGATTTAACACAAATCCAAACTGTGAACTTTTACTTTTAAAAAATAATAATAATATTTAGGAAATATTATAATATTATAATATTAATTATAAAAAATAATAAAAAATAATAAAAATAATATAATATATTAATATATATATATATATATATATATATAAAATAATAAAAAGAATAATAAAAAAATATTTAGGAAAAAAGCTTGCAATCCATCCAGACTTTGGATAATAAATGAAAAGGAATAGGAGGGGCAATATATGGTGTCATTCACCACAGTCAAGACAAATGGTATGGAAGTGACATCAGGACTGTGGAAAGAACTTACTTTGAAGTAGTCAGTAAGTCTCTGACAGTTTTCTCAATGAGATGAGTCTATCTTTGAGGTGTAAGAGTGTGTAGCAGGAGCAGAACCTAATATCTAAGATGTTGTCCTTCACCCTCTACAATTAAGCCACTCCCCTCCCTGCCATGATCACCTTCCTAGAGGGGAAGAGAGTACAGAGTATTTACTGTGTCACTTCATATGAGTCGCAGATCTCATATTGAGCTTTTTTCTGGAGCTATTTCTCCTACAGTTTCAGTCACAAAAGGGCCCAAGCCTAGCTGTCAGTGTTTTATGGGCTGGTTTGGCCCAGTTCCCTGACAAATGCGGGGGGGGTGGGGGACTCATGGATCCATGCCCCAGGAAAGGGAAAGGGGAAAAGAAAAAGGGTAGGGAGATGGCCTAAAAAGTAAACAGTGGCAGTGATCTGAGGAGAAAAGCTAATTTACTAAATAAGATACTGGAATGCAAAACAACACAATATAATACAACATAATTAGAAATGAAACTAATAAATCAAATAAAATAAGAGAGAGAGATAGTATCTGAAAACTGAAGGCCTTACTCTAATGCTGAAGGTGAGATGGCTATGAGCACATGCTGCTGGGGTGAGCAGAAAGGGAAAAGAGAAGGATCTTGTGACTTGCAAACAGTTTTATCTTTCCCTCTGAGTGGAAAATGGAAAAACACAAAGCAACTGGGGTACTTAGTTTTCTTCTCTTCTTAAACAGGTGTACCTGGATCTATCACTGACCCACAATCTTCCACACTTTTCTAAAAAGTAGTTATATTAAATGGCAATTTAACAGTGCTAAGTAAATAATATATAGTTACTATCTTTTTCAAGTAGATAATTTAGGTTCTCAGTAGTCTTAATTTTCTTCTTTTTTTTTTGTCCTACTATCCTATACTACTTTACACTCTATTACTTTTGACAAGCATAAGGAAAGCTTGAAGACTAATGCATGCAATAAAAAGATGTGACTTTTATTGTCAAATGTATTGGTGAAAATAGATACATATATTCTAATATTGCTTCAGTAGAGCTTACACACAAAGAGAAGTGATCACTTTTTACAGCTAAAAGTAAATGAACAGGTAGATATAGCTAGCTGGATTGGAAGACTGAAGAAGAAATAACTCCATAGCAGGTATGTCTATCAACATCTTTTCTAACTGATACTTAATTGTTTTCAATTAATTTATTATATCCTAGCCATCTTGGAGAATTTCCTTGTATCTTTCACCATAGTGTAGGCATTTTAGGAAGAGAACATAAGCAAATACTCAGAATGTTAAAAATCTATATGTGGAAATATATAAAACTCACATTAAATAGCATCCATCTGACGCAGCTGAGTTTGTAACAAAGCCAATTTGATTTAATTCCAGAAACTTTTCAACCAAAATACAAAAAGAAACTACATTCTCCCTATAGATGTACTGGACTTTCTGAACAGTTACTTGTTCTGAGTGCTGTTTGAAGGATGGGATGAAAACACAATTTGTGAACATGCAGGAAAGGTTACTTCAATTAAGGGCTTTACCTCTGCACAATCCTATTTGAGTATAAGTTCCGACTCTTTCTATGAAAACAGACATCACCATCCCTCTTTTTTTATTATTTAATCATTACTTTCCTCATTACTTGAGATCTGCAAATAAAATTTCCTCAGAATTTATCATGTATCTTTATTTAATTAGTTTTATTCTAGTCATGGTCATCTGCATCACAGAAAATATTTTTTTTAACAAGCGGCACTACATCAGAATTAGCTGAAATTCATAGCCCTTCCATAACATGAGTCTCTCCTAAGCATCCTGTAACTTCCATATGTTTCATCTAGCTAAACCATTATCCTGATAGATTCATCTATTTTTCGGCACATCTCATTATTCTGAGAATGTACAGCATCTCTACTTGTCAAGTATCAGCTCTCATTTTCATTTCATTTAATTTCTGGAACTCCTCTAATAATACCTTCAAATATGTCTTCAATCATGTTCAAAAACTTTCTATTTTTGCTGGTTCTTTTCACTGAAATTAAAATTTTACATAGGTGAAAAATCTCCAGTTTTTATGGATGAACAGTTTTTTAAGGGAAGAAGTAGTAAAGGAAATTAGATATTCAGAATTTTGCCATTTGTGAGAGGCAGCTTTCAATCCAACAACAATTCCAAGATCTGAAGAATAAAAGCCCAGAATACTGCACTGTTTTTATGTAACTAGAACAAAGACTAGCAGTACGCTTCTCCTAATATACAAAAACTTTGCAAACAGTTTAACAACAACAAAAAGTTTCTAGTAATTTAAAACATCATGGGGGAAAGATGAATAGGAATCAGAATGATGTCACAAATGACACAGCTGTATTTGTTTTTGTTAGTCAACTGTTTGACAGATATTATTATGAATGTAACTAATGGTGCTTATTTGTTGAAAGGGACAGATGACTGACTCCAACTATTGCAAAGAATCACGTTGAACATGCATAAGAAAATTTATTCCTGTTAAAGCTTATGGTTTTGAGTGGTAAATAAACTAAGCAATTCCATATTAATAAATGTGTACCTAAGATATTTATTCATTCTTGCATTTCATAAAAGGAGATAAATGCATATATTTCTCACTTTGTTTTCAGTCAAAAACATTAGAAATCTAAGCAAGTAATGAAATCCACATGATGCCAAATACAAGCTGTTATTTTAACCAATTGAAATGATTAAAAGGTCATTATGATTTCTGAATGTTTTAATAAAACAGGACAGTTTTTTTTTTCCTTAGACATTTACATCTGAAAAGGCTGAATCCAGTTTCACCTGGTCAAATACATGCAAATATCTTGCAGGTCACCTTTCAGTCTTTTCATAGTTGCTGCAGATAAATAGGGATTTGTTAGGTAACACTTATCTTATCCTGATGTAGGAATCAACATTAGATTACCTTTGATTCTCAGATGAATCATGTTTTGTCAATGTTGACTTTTTCTCCATTAATTATAAGTTAGTTTTCAGTGATTTAATTATATACAAATGTTTTACACTGACATACAACTGAAAAATAAGAATCAACTGAAATTAATTCTATCCTTAGTTTATTTAGATTTGTGGGTTCATCTATACAATCGATACAGTCTATTTTAGCCAAAGTTAGCAATACAAGCAGACCATGCTTATGGAAGTTTTATTTCTGTGGTCTCCAATAGTCCAAGTAAATTTTGTTCAATTAAGCAATTAATTACCTCACTACTTAGAACTGTTGTACTATGGAACAGAGGGAGTACTATAATAATGACGCAAGGGAGAAGAATGTCTTTTTTAAAGAATAAAACATCAAGGAAAAATTTTCCATCCACTTTTCAGCATCAGCAGGATTTTTGTATGTTTCACTTTTGTTTTATGTAATTTTAAAGGAACCTGTGTCCAGAGGAAGTCATGAAAAAGTGGGGGGAAAAAAAAGAAGATATATTGAATTATCGTTGTTTCTTATATGAAGTATTTAGGTGTTTTGATATATGAAAGTCTGTAGAAAACTAATAATGTCAGTATGAAAATCTCGAGTAAAAGATATGAAAGGGAATGCACTGTAGAATTAAATTTAAACAGTGAAATTTAAGCAAATCTTGTGAAATTTGTCTTGTTTAAAATCGTCTTACTTTACAAGACAAATTCTTAATTCCTACAGCTTTATTTTCTTAATGTGTAAGATGTCTGTCTAATCAACTGGACTAGATTTAATGTTCAAGTTTTGATCTCTTCAAAATGTCATGATTATAAATGGTCTAACATGCTTGCTACCTTAATCTTGGAAGGGGATGAAGAAAAAACTTCTGAGAAAGAAGTATTTACTTCTATGGATCCTACATAAATTGTGAGACAATAATACTAAATAATTATTTTGTTTGGAGAAAAATGCTGCAGTAAATTATGAATCTTTGAGTCGTTTTCCAATTTAATTTCATGATTATAATTTAAATATTTGTGGAACTTCTATTTTAAAAAGAACATAAATCCTAACTTTCAGTCATCTGGAAATAATTGGAGGGTTTCAGGTTCAAGTGTCTTTTGCTTCAAAAGTGTTGTCTCTCTGATAAATTCTAGAAGTCTTTCTGGCAATTCTATTTAGACAGTATACATTATTCTGTTTACTGCATATAGATATCAAGCTTACAGAACAGATAAGAATAAGACAGGCTGACAGGATGTGACAGACAAAGTAGAATGATATTTACTCAAAACATTTCATGGCTTTTTTCTCAAAATTCATCTGCAGTTTTTCAACCTTCTTATTATTCAATCAACGTCAAATAAAATGTCAGAAACATGATGAAATCCAATCTTTTTTTTTTTTCCACAAAAGTTGTGGTAAGATTGAAACCTTAACATTTGTTGGAAAAAAATAAAAATAAAAAATAAACAAACCAAGATTTCTCCTACATGTGTAAAAATCCTGTTTCTTTCTGTGATCTGGTTCTATCAAAATTCAGTTTAAATTAAAATCAATTGGAAGCTTAGAATGATACAAGAGAAGCAACAGTGCAGCTGCCTAACAGTGAACTATGTCTCTTGTAACTATCTGTCCTAATTTGGGCATCTGAGTTATACAGATGAATTTTTTCTTCAATTATTTAGCTATTCATAATAATGGATTTTCAGACAAATTAAAGTTTGGAGACTTGAAAAGACTCAGAGGATTTTTTGACATTTATAAATACACATGTCCTGAGATGCCTGGAATACTGGAACCCAACTTGTCAGCAACACATTATCCATCATCTCAAGGGTAGAGAAATAATGGCTGTATACTGAACAGACATTAGTAGCCAGACTTCTGCCCATGAAGTCCCTTCAGTGTCAATGTTTCTTTTTATCTGAAGGCACAGAACTTCCTCAGTCTTGCCACCATGTCACTGCTCAGGCTTTACCTTAAGTCTATATTCCAGCTTGGCTCAAAAGCCAGCTATTAACGTATCTGCATTTCCAGAGTGCCTAAAATAAATGTTAATTCTGGAAATTTCCTGTCCATTTGAAATTCACAGAAAAAAGAGGAATAGCAGAAGCAAGAGAAAACATTTGGTTTTATATCCTAAAACTTACAGTATTTTCCTGGGAAATAAAAATTCTGATGGGATTTGTAACATTCTAAAACCAACTCTCCAGTAAGATAATCCAACCCTCACAGGAAAATGCTGTTCAGTATAAATTGCTTATGGAAGGGACCCAATAGGTCATTGAGGGGATTTTCAAAGCCTTGTAATCACCATCTGTATGCAAAATCATATGCCTAATTGCTATTAACAATTTTGAAAATCACATTACTTCATTTTCAACTTGTATGTAAATAAGTATTTTAAAAATAAGTTATAGAAATACAGTAAAAGAATCATATTAATTGGAACATCTCTATGAATAACTTCAATAAGGATTGAAGAATAATTATTCTTTCTAATACTAGGCTTTGTTATGGCTTGGTGGTGGAAAGACTTATTTCCTATCTTTAGTAGGAATCCAAAATTAAGTTTCAAACCCCTGGAGAAATAACTAATTTCCTGAATTCTGAATGTCTTCCAGGCTTGGCTTTTTCAACAGCACACACCTTCTCCACAGTCTTGAAACTTCCATTTTAATCTTAACCAAGAAAATCTCTCTTAATTCAAAAGACACTAGCTGCTAATCACAAGTTGTGATAAGGTTAATGCCCTCTTCAGGGAAAAGCCCATCCCTGAAGGACAGTCTTAGACATTTTAGTCCTGGTTATTAACCAAGCAGCCTTTATATAATGACTTAAAAGTATCTCCTCGGCCTTTTATTTTCCTTACGCAAAAGCTAACGATTTATTCTCTTCAGAGCAGACCAGCCGCATTATTTCTCTAGCTTCAGTGGAATGAAAACAACTTACAAGCTGTCAAGCCTTATCATTCAAATAACTCCTAAATACTTCACCACAGAAAGTAAAACATGGTGATTAATACTTTAACATCTGTTGCACATTGTCATGTATCCTGCAATTGCCTACCAGCTAAAACAGCATCTCATTTTGCAGCTAGATGTATCATCTGCTTCTTTCCTGGAATTCTAGCTGATCTGAGCCCTTGTATCATTTATATTCTAAAAGATAAAGCTAATAATCAAAAACATTCTCTCCAAAGCTGATATGGCATGTGCTTTGTCAAGTATAAAGAATTCCTATCCTGTTCTAGGCATCTCTTATCCAATTGAAGATTCAGCTTCAGAAACATTTATTCAACAATAAATAGTTGAGGGGAATGCCTCAGGACATTCCTACTTGAATGGATTATTAACTAGAGGGGAAAAGATCAGAACTCAACCATTGTATTTGTTTCGTTTAATGAAATCATTTTCTTGGAAGAATAAAGTAAATAAGATGTGATTTTGAAACAAATAAACAAACAACTGGCTGTTTTGTCAACTGATTTTTGAAGTTCACACCAACTTTCCACTCAGTAACTGATTCTTCAACTTGAGGTCTGCACACATTACATTTTGCCAAGGGAGACTTTGTGTGGTAATTTCAAAGCAAACCTCATTCATCCTGCTATCTCTCTACATGTCTCGTTTGTCATCTCAGAACAAATGAAATAGTTTCTAAGAGTAAGGCTAACTGCAGTTCAAATAATTTGGTAGAGCCAATTAATAAACGTGTTTTATAGTCCTTGTTCATACTATAAGAGACGTTATGGAAATCTCCAGGTATTCAAGCTCAATGGCATTTACAAAATACCTAAATTGATATGGTACCTAATTCTCACTATCTAACAGGGTGTATTAAATGATTAAATGACTTGTCTGCTAATAGCACTTCCATAAATCCTAGAATGTATAAATCTAAATATTGTAGTTTTAAATTTATTGTCATTTCTATTACATAAATATTCCAAAGTGGAATGCTCATAAATGCTCAAAGAAACTACATATAAAGCCCCTTTTTCATGAGATATTATAGATACACCTTTCAGTTTCCCTTTATTATCCATATTGTGATTGCCTTCTTTGGAAGTAGAAATAATTAAATAAATCACAAATGACTGTGGGATTCTAATTTTTGATTTACACAAAAAAAAATGTCCGTTTATTTTGACCTTTGGCCTTTGGTCTTCATTTTTATTTGATAATCCTTTCTTTACATGGCAGACTCCCTCTGGCAGTTTTGTTTATTAATCTAAATTTTTAAAGAGAAACTGACTTTAAACATAAAATCTTACATTAGTATCCCATCAGATCTCACAAGCAATGTTGGGTCAGGATGGACTCATACTAAGAATATATACTCCATACGAATATCTAGGGCCCTTAGAAAATCTAAATCAATATACAGTACAGCACTACAGGGTAATATATGGCTAAAAAGTGTTATCTTGTATATACACCAAGAATGGAAGTCTTGACACCTGCAAAATCTTGCAAAAGAAATTGTATTGATTTATCATGCTTTAGTTTTGGGTACTGTATTTGAAATTTTAACATTTTCAGAACTTGCACTGCCAAATTACAATATTTCCAGTCCTTAAAAACTAAGTCATCTTAGTTGTCCTAAACTTCACTTGTAAAATGGAAGCCCATAGGATACTATTCTTTTTTCTGGACATCATCTATTTAAAAATTCTCCTCCAAGATCAAATAAATTTTAAATAAAAAATTTAAGTATTTCTAGGATTTTATTTGATGATAAAATTGAGATTATAGACTTCATATTAACCTAGGACACAAATTCTTCTGTTTTTCACTGATTACTGCTGATACTACTTACAGAGAACATAAATTGATTTGACATGTAGAATCTCCCTAATCACACAGTGGGGATAGAGTTTGGCCTAAGTCATGACATTTTGATACATCTTCAGTTTAAGATAATCTCTAACTAAGAAAATAACGAGTTGACCTACTCTAAGATCCTTTGTAATACAAGACTTTCCCAGCCTTAGAAAATTTAGAGAGAAGGCATGACAAAAGCCCCTACAAGCAGGTCTTTCTTTAAAGTACCATTTAAACCCCCAATATACTGTGTTGAAGTATGAATTTAATGAGCACATTAATGCATGTTAAATAGCAATGAGAGATAAAAGCAAGTATTTCGAACTCAATCTACGTGAAATGCTTAAGCTCAATATGTCAGAACCTATCTACCATTAACTTAAATCTCAAATTATGCAAATAACCTCCCTCAGTACAACATAAAAATTAGGCCCTGAATAGTGAGATTCATAGAAGTCAGCTACCAGAACTGTGAGCTGTCTGTTTGCCCATTTAGATGCTCCTTCTCCTTCTAAACTCCCACTGATTATTTATGTGGGAAAAATTTGTGTGACCATTTACAATTCCAGTCCTCTCACAGAGATAGGTGAACTTACTGTTTTAAATACTCAAGGGATTCTTGATACACTAGACTGACGACTGCAGTACTCCAGGATGGCCACTCATCACCTTTTTGTGTATCACTGTATATTTAATTATTTATGCTGGTATGGCAGGCAAGGAGGAAGGAAAAAAGAAAGGAAAGATGGAAGGGAGGAAGGAATTTAAAAAGGAAGGAAAGAATGAAGGAAGGTTAAGATCTCCCTAAATCCACCTTCCTCTGGTATAGTTAATGTTTCACTTTGTATTAAGTGAAGATCTTGAGGCCTAAAATCTGACCTTCATTCTGTAAAGTTCACTCGTCACTGAAGCATCTGTAACAATCTCTACTTTGGTCATACTTGCTCCTTCATAAGCAAGCGAGAGATTCACAGGTTCATTTGCTACCTACCCATCAGTTAGCCCAGACTAGAACATCAAGTAGCCTGAAACAAAGGGAGAGAGGAAAGTAGAGTCCTACAGAGGTTCCGTATCTATGTCTGGCCTGCATCCAGCACTATTAATGAAAATAAGGATATTTGATATTCCATTACACATTTTTATTTTACTTTAATAGGAACTTATATTTGTGTTGTTATTTTTTGGGTGCTATAGATCTGTGGGTATCTGTCTGTAAAGAAGGGGAACATAAAGATGATAATACAGAAAAACAGTTTATTCTATCTCTAGAAAAGCCTAGGGTTGCATAATTGGACTTCAACGTTTGCTGTGAATATAGTATTATTACTCATCTATTCTGAATAATGGTAACAATTGCTCTGGTAAAAAGAATGCAAGGGAGTTATCTGAAAAACCTAGATTAATTTTTACCTGTTGTTGTCTAAAAAGAACATGCATGCCTTCTATAGTGCTCAAGGATAACTTCTAAAGGCAGCACCAGTGGGATTTTACTGGAAACTGACATCTCTTTTTTTTTTTTTTCTAACCATAAAACATACTAATACCATTTGAATTGTAATGAAAATACACCTACGAAGAAAACATTTTGCTTATGTCACTTATGGTGAAAAAATCAGATTTTTTTTTTAGATGTAGACATTATTCTGATTATTGAGAATTAGTCTGGTTTCATTTTTTCCCTTACATTTTTATTTTGGATCCTCCAGTATAGAAACATTAGTAACAGATAACTTTGAGTATTCCTCATGTTGAGCAGGTAGATGGTTCAGTTTAGCTGTGATAGGATACATCAGTCAAGTGAAATTGTTTCCTATCTCTAAGCATATGATATAAGCTCCTAAGAAACGTATTTTAAAACCTAGAAAAGAGCGCAGTCTTTATTTTAAGATCATCTAGACCTTGCCTACAGCATTGTTTCTACAATATTTGGTTATAATGAGATTTATAGGGATAAGAGCAGTGAGCAATTGTTATGTCTCATCTTCAGATTTCAAGAAAGTTTTGCATGCAGAAGGTGACTTCATGGACTTCTGTGGCTCATTTCCCTGCCCCTGGCAAGATTTGAAACATCCTCTGTCTATTTAAGACTGTATAAACCCAAGGTTATGTTTGGCTAGGAACTGTTCTTCTTTACCTTCTCTTAATGTCACTCCTAATCACGCAAGACAAGCTAATATTTTTCTTTTCCTTGAAAAATTATCTTCATACTTTTAACTTGTAAGAAGCTTAAACATCAGGTAAAAGTAGTCATTTCTAGCAAATGTTTTTCACTTAGAAACTGTAAAAGTTAACACCAAATCTTAACCTAAATAAAATTTCTTTTTAAAACATACTTTATGGAGCATTTTCCCATCCCTGTTACAAATCTAAGTTACGATTTTCAAAACCCATCACCAGTGAAAATAATCCTTTCTTGTTCATTCATTATCACTTCTTAAATGAAGACTCTCTCCCAATAATTTCCAGTTATTAAAAAAAAGAAAAATGAAAAGGGAAAATAAAAATATTACGGATATTCTCAGAATCAGAATTTAAAATTCCTTCCACAAACATCCACAACAGTAAAATTCCATCCAGCTCTAAAATAAGACAGTACATTTCCTCTACTGAACACTTAAGTAACATATTGAGAGAGAACATACTGCTGATTTTCTCTTTCCTTCATAGAAAAAAAATAATATAGAAATGAAACAAACAAACAAAAAAAGACAAATAACAACAACAAAAGGTAAAGGAGAGAACAGAAAGAAAATAAATGAACAATATACATTATTTTAAATACTGACTGGGACTTATATGTCTCTCAGATGGAAAATTGTAACATTTTAAAGGTTAATAAAAAAATTGAAATTAAAAAGCAGAAATGTTTGTAAACAGCAATTTTTTAATAGGTAACATTTCTCACAAGGTTTTCTACACACAAATACACTAAATTACCTAACAATCTGCCTGTTAGGGTACCCTACCAGTTACTCTAACAAATAGCTTCTCAACTTTGTGTAAGCACAAAGGATACCAGATTTTTTTGAGATTTCCAAAGAGGCCACTGCATCCTACAGATCATTCTCCTCATTGCATTCTTTTCATTTACCCAGTCATCTCACTTGGTAAAAAACTGACAGTCCTAGAGCAGGATTAGGATTCAAATTTTAATTTCCCACTGTCCTGAACCACAGGATTGTTCCATATATTATTCTTGATTACAAAATAAGTGAGGAACTTATTTCAAGATGGGTGTTTAATTTTATGACCTGTTCCTGTGTTGCCCCATGGAAACCTGAGGAGGAACGATCTTTATTTATGAACCAGATGGGATTATAACAGAGTATTGCCTGTTTCCCCTTGTATTAGCATTCATTTCATGATTTTTATTTTTTTTCCCTGACTAGAAGAACTGCCTACACCCCTGCTCACCATGGCAACTGAAGAATCTAGTAGCAGACTCAGGGCAGGAAAAACATGAGGGAAAAAAAAGCTTGAAAATATCCCCTGATACTAAAATTGGTTTTGTTTTCAAAGCAACACACTATGTAATTGAAAAAGAAAGAGAACTATCTACCTTTTTTCTTTTGGAATCACCCAGCATGGGAGGAGTACAAAAAGAGTGTGGATGTTTGCATGTTATACTGGAGTAAGTTAAGGGTAGGTGGCACTTATTTTGAAAGCATATTTTGACTGCTGAGGGAGGATAAGATGTTGACGATGATACGTGAGTGGATGTTTCTGAGGAAGAGAAGACATTCATATGTACGGGATGAAAGTCATAGCAATTTTGTTAGAAAAGTTTTCCTTCTGTTCCCAAGTTGGTGCAATAAACACAACTGTTGACAAATATTTACCATCATGTCTGAACATATGGAAAGACTAAACCAAAGATTTTCAACGACTATCAGAATGAAAACAGACACTGATGAGTTTGCTAGCACCATAGTCAAATACTGCACAAGTTGTGTTTATAGGAATAATTCTGTATTAATTTCAAATGAAAAGTATTTAAAATGTTACCTGGTCAAATTTGAACTAGCAATGACTAAAACAGTAGTAAAGCATACCGTTGCTTTTCGAGGCAGAGAATCACATGTTCTTGAAATAGGAAAGGAAAAACAAACGAACAAAAAAAAAAGAAATGAGGAACCAATCATGCTGTCTCATCTTACCAGAGAGGAGACAGTACCAAAATTTGTGTATTAAAAAAAATTAAAAAAAAAACTCTTTTTTGTGTCTATGGGAAAACCACTTGATTAATGTAAGTAAGGAAAACAGTCTGACATGCATCAATCTAATCACAGCAAATAATCTCATTGGAAGTTTTTTTCTATAAAATTAGTTACATGATCTATTAGTCTTAATGAAAGGACAGCACGTAAATAAATTTCCTAGTTTGCCATCAGCTGCATATGACTTGCAATTGATTACAATAAAATAAGGAACAAATTGATCTCCAATGTTTTTTTTTTTTTTTTTACCAATTTTAAAGGCAGTTAGACAACAAAAAGCACTGAAAAGGTAGACAAGACTGTTGAGAGGCTGGAGCTCATGAACTCCTCATGTTCTCAGTAGATCCACTGTAATGTTTTGTTTCTCTAAGTACATACTTCCTATATTGCTCAAGTGGAAGGAAAGCTATGGTTAGCCAATACAGGAGATACATGGATGTGATTTAGATTAGCTTCATAAACTGAAGTTCACACCTGTGTCTACAGTGCAAATGGCAGCTATTGACAAAAAAAAAAAAAAAAAAAAGATAGTCTAGTTTTTTCCTGCGAAGTCTGAATAGGTGATTATCAACTTTGTTAAGCCTGATAGGGTACTAATGTACTGAGAAATACTGGTTGATTTTTTTTTGTTGTTGTTTGTTTGTTTTTTATACAATGTTCACTACAACACATTTTAATTTCAGTATATTTGTGTGTTAATTATCTGATTTTTTTTTCTCTCTCACTGAATGTACACTGCAGGAGAATAAAAGACAGGACAGACTAAATAGAGAAAACGCACCTAGTACTATAGGAAATGGAGACAGTTTAAGACAAAAAAAAAGTCATTAATAAAGGAGTGGAAAACTATGTACTAATAAAGAAAGGTAATAGTAAAAATGCTGCAGGAGTATGGTAAATTAAATGAAATTGGTTAAAAAAATAAAGTAAGTAAAGTACTCTACTACTGGGAAAGGAAAGGGAAAATAAAGGAAAAAGGGAATAGAAGGAATGGCAAATATTTAGGTTAAAAGTGCTTGGGGAATGACTACAAAAGGGATAATTTTGAGTCAGATTTAGAACAATGTTCTATACCTTCCTGCAAATTCTGAAGTAGATAGAAGTCCTGAGGGACAAAGGTACTTGTCCTTGAATGTAGAACCAGCTTTGAATACCAAGCTAACAGCATTAAACTCACTTGAGTTTGCATTTCAAGCAATGAAAAAAGAAATGTAGATATGTTCTAGAGACAGAGCATGAAAATCACCTCAGATAGATATAATGGGTAAGTCAAGGGACAAGGGGAACGGGAAAAGGGACTCATCAGGAAAATGTGAGAGTAGAGTCAAGCATGACAGAAGTTGAAAGATAAAAGTTATCACTAGCATAAGTATTTATGCAAATAAATGAACAGGATGTAAATAGACTCCCTCTGCAAATATCTTCACCTTTGTAACAATAAAGATATCTAGTGCTAAAACATTGCCAAAAATCATTTTTTTTCTGTGTTCAAGAAAAAATTATGTGGGACTTGACAGAGAAGGCAGCATCTGAAATTGTGATCTTTTAATGAAAATTTGCTTGAATGAAAATCCTTACTTGAAGTAGCAGGTGTTAAAACTGGATCATTTACTCCTATGTGTGTCTGATAAAGCTGTTTTATTTCCCTCATCTTTTACTTAATATTTACAGTTTCTTTTAACGATAACTTAGTCATGAAAGGATGACTAATCTGGACATCTTTTCAAATTAGTTTTGTAAAAACTAAAGAAGCACTTACGTGGATTCATTTCTCTATAGCTTTCAAATGTACTTCTGAATAATCAACTGGTATCAGTAAGGTTTGCAATGTTAATATCTGTCTAGGAACAACTGAACTTTTTATATTCCAATTTTTATTATTAGTTTCAAAAGAAATGCATTTCCTAGTGATTCAGTTGTATACTAGTTGTACTATGCTAAAAATAAATAATTAATTTTGTGTTTGCTTTTGTTTTTTAGTGTTTTTTTTTTTCCCAAACACCTATTAGTGATGTAGCAGGAAGTAAACTTTGGATAAACACTCAAATTGGACTTTCTAAGATGAGTAGGAAAATATTCTCCACTTATTCCATTTACCTGGAGATAACAAATGTAACTTTTATTTTAATTCACCTTCATTTATAAAATTTAAATTCTCTGGAGAAAGATCATGTATTTTCCATTAAAAATGAAGAAAATGTATTTCCACAAGTACAACAAAACTGCCAAAAGTAGAATTTTCTTTGGAAAAATATCATGATCATTTTCCTGCAAGAGAAACAAAAAAAAATAGTTGCTGGAAATTTACATTCATTTTAGACCTTTTTCATTATGCAAAATGACATCTCCAAATGCCTCAGGCAGGAATTTCTCATAGAAACCAAAAGAAGAGAAAGTGATAAAGAAATTAAAATCTAATAACATACTATGGTAGAATATTTAGAAGTGATCAGTAGCGTATTAAGCTGTAAAGAATACTTATCACAGTCACTCTAGCTGGTTATATTTTCTCCTACACAACTATCTAACCTAAGGCTAGATTACTTTGAAATTTGAAAGCAGGTTTCTGAGCATTGGACAGTGGATCAATTATCATAAACAGCTTTAGCACATAAGCATGCATCTATACTGAATTAAGCAAGGTGCTATCTGCAAGAGTTTTTTATTTATAGACACACGTTTCTTCCAGGGTTTCTTTAAGTTGTTTTTAAATGAATGATACTGAGGAAGATAGCTTCATTACAAATAAAGAGTGCAAGTCAGTCCTTACTGAGCACGAATAAGAGAAACTGCACAGAGTAACTTCACATTAGTTGAGAATCTCAGTAACACCACAGATTTTGTTCATAGCAAACTAATATCACTAAATCACCATACTGAGCCCAATATCTAAACCCCCTAATTACAGCCCTTTGATAAAATTATTCTTTGCAGTACTGTCAAATCACAACTATTTGAGAGGTTACTTCAGTACAGTACTTCTACTTTTCCTACATAAGTAAAACAGTGCACCAATTCTATAAGTGTACTTCTAAAGGTAGTGGCTCCTGTTTTAAGACGTTGGCCCACATAGTCAGAGTCAGATGCTGTTGGTATTGCAGTAGAGGTTGAACCTTCCTGCAAATATTCTACCATATTTTGTTACTGACAAAATTTTTTTGCAGTCACTGGCATTCATCAACACTTGATCAACATTTATGGAGACCAAGCAGTGGATGTGAGAACAGCGAGGTAGTGAATGGTGCATTTCAGTAACGGAGACACTGGGACACCTCTGCTATTGAAGACTGTTATGTGCATGGCGTACAGGCTCTTCATCAGCGGTGAAAATGCATGGTGAGTGGTGGTGACTGAGCTGAAAAAAAAATGTGCTTTGTAGCTGAGAATTTGCTCTATCAGATAGTGTTATTGTGCTCTTAATATCTGTTGCAGTTTCCATGGAAATAAATAGGAAGCATTACTTTCAGAGTCACTTATGTAGTTTCAAAAATACAAGACAACTTGATATTATAGTACACAGAACTTGGTTTTGGTCAAAAACTACATACAGAGCTCCTGTATCATAAAATGAATATTCTAGATGTCTTGAAGGGAGAAGACAAATATGAGTGTTGATTGTGTTGGATTTAATTTTGCATTATGGAGAATTTGGTGGAGGGGTAGTGTTTTCTTTGCCATCCATACTCCCCATAAATTAATGATTTTTTTAAAAGTACCATCTTTCTCTTGAAGCTTTTGGGATTCCTCCTCACAGTCTGAATTACTTAAAATTCAAAAGCAGATTTGCAGAGTGTTCCACTTAGGTTTGGAGTGCCAATTTTAAGATATTAAATTTCATCATGCAAATATGTCCTGGGCTACCATTTATCAGGAAGCCATGGGAACAATAAACCCAGTTTAGCTGGGAAAGTCCAGAAACGATATGCAATAGATATCTAACTGCATACCAGAAATAACAGAATCAAATACTCCTGTTAATCATCAGCCATTAATGAGAATAGTATCTTGCCTGATCTTTGGGAGTATTCAGCAAATTTAACAGGTATCCTGTACAGATTTGCCCTGGAATTTTCTAGAACCTTGATGTGGTACTGACATATATAGGTAACATGAGCTTAATTCTAGGAAATCTGAAACATATTTTTAAGATCTGAATATTAGAAAGTATGCTTGACACCCAAGAGATCACTCAGAAAATTAAGACAGTTGAAATATGAATTAAACTCTTTGAACAATACAAATTTCCAGTTTTCTTTATTATTTTCTCTTTTCCTGGGTTGTTTACTAATCATCCCGAAATTGGCAGTTCTAGTAGGATGACTTACTCAACGATACTCAGTTAATAGGAAAAGAGGAGATGAAGCTATGTATTGAGAGCTAGTTAATAAAATAGTAGAGAAGAATTTTGTGAAGGGGAATCCTACACTATTCTAGGTGAAATGTGAAATTAGAGACGATTAAAATGATATTTAAAATTATATCTAGCAAAGTAGGAAGTTTGCAAGATACGATTATACCCTTCCATTGCCCTGAGGGCAGTGTGGGACCTTCCTGTTCCTACTCCCTCCCCCACACACACAACTACCCACATCCCTGGACCCTGTTTCAGGACATCCCAGGACCATCAGTCCTCGTCCCAGAGATACCACAAGCATGCTAGTTTCCATCTTTGTCCCTGCTAATCCTGACTTGTTCATAGATTCATTAGGTTAGAAAGGACCTACAAGATCATCTAGTACAACCATCCTCCCACCACCATCCCTACCCATAAAGCAACTGAATTTTCCAGACTGATGTTGGACCTGACAAATCATTTCACTTTGTCTGCCTAAGGAAGTTCTTACTATCTAGCCCTAGTCTTGCATGGTGTAGCAGAGCTTGCTACTCTTTCTTATCTCTGGAAAGAAACAGGAAAAGTATACAGAAGGAGAAAAAAAAATAAGAAATTAAATGTATAGCCAAATAAGTAGAAGCTAAGCGAACTATGGAAGTACCCAAGAAAGAAGAGAGAAAGCATGCAAGGAAGAGAAATATCCATTTTCGTCTTTCCTTCCAGTTTCACTGTACTGCTACTAATAATGTTTCAATGTTGTATGGTTTCAGAGGCCTTTCATCCACAATGGCACGTTTGTGGTTTATAATTACTTCTTCATAGAGGATAGTTGAAACAAAACTATTTCGCAAGCTAAAAATATTTCCCCGAGTAAGAGCAGACACATATAAAATTAATCTATAAGGAAAGAAGTTTGAGGAAGCAGGCTGAAACCTGGGGATTCTGAACTAGATTTTTTCTCACTGATAAAAGCAAAGGAGGCTGAAAACAGATCTGCCTAACAGTGTATATATATATATATATACACATTAATACCTCACAGCACAGTAAAATCTGAAAACTGAGAAGAACAAGTCATAATTCATCCTTAGTATATAGCAAAGATGTATCAACATATCACTGATTAAAATTATTCACACTAATACTGTTTCTTGATGCTGGAAAAAAAAAAAAAAAAAAAAAAAACTATTACTTCTTACCCCAGCCAAAACTAATACTAACTCAGCACTGATTTCTCAGCTCATGTGAAAGAATACAGCCTGGTCCAGCAGCAGTCAACTTTCTTCTGTGATACTGATGTCCCAGAAGATTCAGCCTAATCAAGTACTTCACACTGTCACCACCCAGTACATCACCTCCTCTAGCTTATCTTGAGCAAAAGTCATGGACATTTCAATGTGGTTTAGCATGGTTTTTGGTATTTGTGAAGCAAAAGGACTGCTAATTTGTCCTTCGTGACTAAATGAGATTTGTTATGCAGGTTTTAATGGACAGGACTGTTTACAGAGCCAGATCGTCTGTAGGAACCAGCATTCAGCTGTTCAAGCTGAAGCCATCTGACAGGTGACATTGCAATTAATAATGCAATAATGGCATTGCCATAATGGTATCCCCCTACCCCCATATTTTGAAAACAGTGATACAAGTATTTAAATACATCACTGATCAACTCCTGGATTCTCAAACTAAACTGGAAGGTTCTACGTCTCTATTTTTCTCTTTGTTTTTAAATGAATGTTATTTCTTTGAAAGTTTGAGGACCTCAATAATGATTGATTTTCCCTCTTAGAGAAGTCTTACATGGTGAAATAAATGGTCAAGTAAGTTTTTTTTTTTTTTGTGGAGTTTTTCCTCAAACTTCTATTAATGACTCTGTTCAAAGCTCAAACTTGGCCAGTAGTTTTTCACATTTTAGAAATGTGATGAAACAAATGTTGAATCTCAACAGTCCTGAGCAAAACTTACAATCTGATTAAAATGTCTATAAAAAATATTGTACTCTGGTATTAAGCTTGATTTTTTTAATCATCTTTATGCAATTTCATAAATCTGTTACATGATAGGAGATGGAAGTGAGAACTTCATGTACCTAAAACTTAAAAAGAATTCAGATTAATAGAAACAATCTTCAGTAAAGGTGAGAGTTTTTTTAGACTTCCAAAAGGAGAATCAAAGGGCAAATCTTCCACCGTTATAGACATTTCAGTGATTCACCTTTCACAAAGATAGACATCTTCAGGGGATAATTAACTAACAAAAAGAAATGTCAGTATCTGTTGGGTTTTACAAAGAAAAATGATTTCTGTTCAGCTGAAAAACAGTACCTCCACGGTCAACAACAACATTTCTTTTATGTTTAGTTTTCAACATTAAAATACTGTGTAATCTTTTCAAAATTTTATTATTTGAGAAAATTATTACTTACAAATCTACATTTATATTTCTTTACATGCAAGTAGATATTCACTCTATAAATAGTGGTACTTATCCATAGATATCATAGCGATGAATACACATATACACCTACATAAACTCTTTATTACTTTTTACATTTTTCCTCTATCTTATGCAATAGAGCAAATTAAGTATGCTCTATAAGCATGTGTGGCAACTTCATGGTTGCCACACATATAGTATGGTGTGAGATATCTTTTCTTCTCTGGATTTTGTTCATCCTCTCTAAAGACCTTACATTTTCAGCAAGTGCCATATGGACAAAACAGTTCCTGGTAAAATTTTGGACAACAATTAACATAAGCACAGCAGGAGATCCCAACTGTTGACCCCTAAAAGGTGGTTAATCAACAGCATATGGGTTTATTTATCCCAGCATGGCCTTTTAATTAACAGTTCGGAAAAATGTACTTTTAATGAACACTGTTATAATATGTTGAGAAAATTTTAAATAGTGTAAATGAAACTCCAGCTTGAAACAATGTGATGCTGTTTATAAGGAAAAAATAAAATTCAACAATATTTCAGTCCATGAGAAATGTTAACTTCAAACAATGCTACAATATCAAAGTTCATGTCAGGAATCAGATTTGAATTTCAAAGAAAATCCCCAAGCTAGAGAAACTTTGGATTTAGTCTTCAAACTCTTCTTTAAAAAATAAATGTACATTGTAAAGTTCACATTTAGAGTAAAAAAAATGTCAGTAGGACAGGGAGGAAGGTCTCCAATCTTGTGTTTTGGTTTGATCCCACCCTCCATGACATTTACTTTCAAGATGACAATAGAAGATACTTGATAATAGGGTACGTTGAAAGGAGAAGAGGGTATGAAAATAAACAGTACTATCAAACTGGAAAAGAGAAGCAAATAAACAAGTGCACAAAAGGCATAGGAAAAGTAAACATAGAAATAAAGCAGCTAACATTTGAAGTTGTATTCAAAATCTCTATTAATGCAATGCAAATTATTTAAGGAGAACCTTAGATGAACTGAAATCCTAAGAAAAAAATTATATATATATATATATATATATATATAAGTAAATTATTTAAGGAAAACAGTAGACAAAATTTTTTTGTTGTTATAAGCCAAGGCAACTACTGACAGAAAACTGATTTGAGTGGATCATCGAAGAATACCATCTTGTCCTCCATATCAAAGAAATTCGGACAACAGTCCGAAGAATCTCTTCGAGTGTCTAAAATTGGTGAATGTTTTTGACAAAGAATCTTCTGCTACGTTATAACTTTCTCGTAAAGTATTTCCCAAAAATAAATGCATATTGAGTTCTTCAGGTTTTCAAACACATCCTAAAACCATACAGACTGAGATAGTGCATATGACAGTGTTCTCCCCACATGCCCCCATCTTCATTTAGCCTGGCCATTATGCACCAGACAACCTTACTCAGGACTGATAACAATCAAGATATTGCCAAGATAGATAGTGACCACAATGTTGTCTCAAACTGAGTGCCAGAAGAACTGATAGTGGACACCTAGTTCAACAGTATATTGCTGAGTATGCAGTAAATATAATGAATCAATCACATTACCCCATATATAGTGAGTATAGTGAGAACCTCTTGAGTTCCTGCATGGCAATTGGTTGCATGATAGAACTGCTCTTTGAGCAAGGACTCGTCTTGAGTTACCCCTGTGCAGATATCCTTGACATCCAGACTCCTTGCCAATACAGATCCTAAGTAAGTAAGCAAAAGTTTTAGACTTTGTTAAGATCATATCTTTGAATGAGCAATCATTTAGACATAAACTGTTGACCAAGTCTAGCAGCTTGATTGCACCTAGGCTCCTTACCTTTGTGTTTCAAAGAGTTTAGAAAGCAAGGGGGTCCACTCCAAAACTTACTATTCAGTGAGAGGGTACTCTGGATTAGAATGTTTCAATCCCACTCTCTGATCTATAAATAATTAAGTGTACCTTGGCATTTTGAATCTTGCAAAGTAGCTGTCACCTTTGTTAAAACACTAGATTACATCCGTATCATATCAGTAAATATATTCCTGCTTCCCTTTTATAAGTGAATAGTGTAGAGCTTTTTTCAACCATGAAAATGCAGAACAGCGTGGAGTATATTCACACTGTGTTTGTCAGCATGGAGTTCTATACTTGGATAACAGAAACTGCCATAATGGAGACTTTTGTGTAAGGACCTGATGTATCCTAGGTGCCACATTATGCTACATAAAATAATTTTTTCCTCTTAGAAAATAATTCAGTGGTACCAAGAATATTAGAATGTTGTTACTTGAGATTCTTGTTTTCCTTATAACAAAACTGAAGATTGCCTTACAGAAGGATGCAGATTTGAAATATAGTTAATACTGGGGAAATTCCAAACTGTAGCTAAAGGTACTACCTTCCAAAATTTGTTAGCTAAGATTACGCTGCATAAGGTGTTAGTTTCATTTTCATAACAAAAACAGAAAGGCTTCTGCTGTACCACTAGTTTGCTTTGGCACATGAAAAATGAGACAACATAACGTAGTAACATATTTTCTGTCCTGTATTATGAGCTAATGAAGAAAGAGACAACGATTGAAGTATGAGAGGGGTCCACTCGAAGGACTAATTTTGGAGAAAGACCAGAGTGTACTGCCCATAAGGAATCTGATTAAGCATTGAGAATGGCTTATAACTTCTAGATAGAAATGATTGATGTCAGCTACACAGATAGCAAAATATAAGCATTTTTATCTCAACATGAAGAAGGAAAAGAAATGTGCAGTCTAAATTACATATCCTGTCAACCTCCTGCATACTGATTACTAATTCTCGATAAAAAATAAAGAAATAAAAAAAAATTAAAAGATTTAAAAAGCCTTAGATTGTTACAGAGAGTGCCTAATTTCATAAAACTGTAGTCAGTACCCGGTATAAACATACAGGAAAAATTAAATCCTTTCTGACAATTAAGGAAAGTGATTCATGCAGTTCTGATTATTTGATTTTCAAAATAAATCAAGACTTATACAAATCTTAAGTCTTAGATTCTTTCTGTCACTGCTAGTAAAATATTTTATTTTGAAAAAAACTTTTTACTTCAGCAGAAGATATTTCTAATCTAATTTTTTAAAATAACATTGAATAATAATAAAAGCATATTGGCTGGAGTAGCAGTATGCTCTGCTGGGAGTACATAATAGATTTCAACATTAACTTTAACAAAAAAAATAAAAAGCAAACATGAAATTTCATCTGGATCATATAAAGACACTGCTGTCTCAATAAGAAATGTTTTAAATCAGCTTTTCATTACTGATCAGTACCTGCTGTGTGAACTAGGCCACAATTATTTTATATCCCAGATTTTCTTTTGGACTGTTTCTAGGAAAAGAAGAAATAGTTGAAAGTTATTTTAGATGTGGGAACTTCTTTTGATTTGCACAAAGTACTTCTTATTTTTGTATACTCAGCCTGCTACAATAAGCAAGATGAGATAAATGGTTACAATCACTCAGATTTAAATCTAGAGAACCAAAAATAAAAATCAGTTTTGGGCTGCTCTCAGTGTAGTTATCCTATGAAAGAGTTTGCTGCCAGTAAAGGTCTAGGAAACATACATAAAATATCTCAATCCTGCAAACACAGTAGATCATTAATGGTCTAGATTCAGTATGAAGCACAACCATGGGATCTTGGCCCAAGTCCTTTCTAATAACTTGAAGAGCCAGAACAAAGGGAATTGCAAATTCCTGCTTTAAGAAATGGGTTTCAATTTTTCCCTGTTAGAAATAAAATTTCTGAATCCAATGAGATATAACAGAGAACATGACCAAGTTATTACCAGTTTTTCGGAAGATACTCCACAGTGCAATTGCTGTATATTTTAGAAAAGTAGTGATTTCTCATTGATACAGTATTCCTATGACTCTTTTTTTAGATCTTTCTTGGGTGGAAGAGAGAAACAATGTTTCCTTTACAATTATGGATTCTGGGAGATAGCCAAATGAAAATCAGTTAGCTTCTGCTGTAACTAATTAAAGTTAAATATTGTTTTCATTAAATTCTCATCAACCTCACATTTTGCTTATCTTCAAGTGTAGGCTTCAAGTGTTGTTTAGGTCCCAGAGAGGGAATACCAACTGTCACACCTGGTTCATCTCCCATGCTATGCCTTTCTGGTACTGAGTTACAGGGCACCCTTTCCTTTTCTAATGCTTTAGGAAGGTTTTGGAATTTATTTCATCTCAATTACTGGCATTTAAAAAATAAAATCAACCTATTGCTAAGTGCTCACATCATCTGAATCAAAGGGAAAAAGCCTGAGTGTCTGTTAGTACCTCTTGTTCACAACAGTGGTAGAGCATTTTACTTGATTTTTCTGCACTTTCATGTTTGCAGAGTCTGGCTAAACTACATGATAACGATAAACTACTTAACTGTGAGCATCCTAAATTTTAAGGAAGAATAAAAAACAAACAAACAAAAAAAGACAGATAACTTCTCTCTTTCCAAAGATGAAGTGGCTTATAATTGAGGAAATACTGAATAGCCAACCAAAATGCATCTTCCATCCACATATTACAGTGATATATATATGATAACTGTTTAGTGCTAGGAAGATTTGCCCATTATCCATGTTTGAACATTGATTTTCTTGTCAAGACAAATACTTAGGAAGAATTCATTTTACCATTATTTATTTTGGGCTATTCATCTGAAAAGGAGGAGAAAAGAACAATGCTTCATTGCAAAGTTGACATGGTAGGAAGGAGGTAGAAAGAACAAACTGTTATGGGCTGAGAAGTGTGATAAAGAAAAAGGAGATAGAAAACCTCAGCTGTCTATCTGTAGGAATGTGAAATTGTGCAGAGTAAGGAAGAAGAAACTAGACATTGATGACTAAATAAATTCTCTCAGACTAAGGCAAACTAATGATTTTCTTTAATTATTTGAATTTTAATGAATAATTACTCTAGTATCTTCTGTAATTTTGAGAATTTATTTCTGTGTTCAAAAGGCACATAATCAACTTATCACTTCAAGATAATGATATGCCCATGCCTTCCTTATATTTTGATATAGAAATCTTGGAGAAGGTTTAGTTCTTGAAAGTAACTCCAGGAAAAATATTGTTGTTTAAGTACACAGCCCGTAGCAAGAAAGTATTAGAAAATACCCATCAGAAACTGGTTTGAATGTATAACCATCCTTGTTTTAATCATGCCAAAAATGTATAATGTTACCAGCGCACATTTTATATGAACTGTACTTCTCCTCTGCACTACTTACAACTCTTCATAGCAAAACCAGAATACTCACATTTCTTATTTCTTTGCCTAGCCAAACATACTGACAGAGCAAAACAGTTATTGTATAATCATATGACCTATTTCATAACCTAATGGAGGACTATTCAGAAACAAGCTTTATTTTTTTGCCTTGCCATTCTCATTAGAAGATTTCTCCAGAGACTTCTTCCAAACATGGCTGGAAATCTGAAATATCAAATCTGAGTCTATTCCCTACCAATTCATCGTCACTTTTTCTTTTAACAGTGTCATCCTTTAAATAATGTTCCCCCTTTCTGTCCTGGACTTCACAACAGGTATTCTTAACTTCTGTTTTACTTAACAGAATAAATAAATACGGTTGTATTTCAGATTCACAGGACAAAGGCTCTCTCCTTTCCTGCTCATCTGCGTAGTATGTTTTAAATCTGTTGTAATTAACATTTGAGTTCGTTTCTTTTTCAAGGGCAGAATGATCAGAATACTTCGGTTTTCATTTGAATACTGCAACTGATAAATCTTAAGATTTTCATATGTGTATTATACAGATGTCTGACATATGACTACACAATCCCCCTTTTTTCCCCACTTCCTCAGCTGAAATTCCTGTCAGAAATTAATAACATATTCATTGAATGAATGCTATCATGCTTGGTAACTTAATTATTTCATAGAATCATGGAGTCATAGAATTGCTCAGGTTGGAAAAGACCTTCAAGATCATAAAGTTCAACCTCAGCGTAACCATAATACCCTAACTCTAACAACTCATAGCTAAATTATGCTCCTGAGCACCACATCCAGACAGTTTTTAAACACATTCAGGGATGGTGATTCAGACACCCCCCTGGGGAGCCTATTCCAGCGCTTAACAATCCTGTCTAACCCTTTCTAATGCTTTCATTAGATTTTGCCTCTTTAACACATCTATAACATTCGCTGTTGACACTATCTTCCACCTATCTGATGCCATAAACAGTTACCTGGTACTCTCACAACTACCCAGGGCTGTGATTGGAAATTAAAATATTTAACAGCATTGACCCCTCTGAAAATTCTCAACCAGTATTATTAGTAAATTCCTTTCAATTCAATATTAATCATAGTCTTTACTTTTTTTTTATGCATTCCATATTTTTCATTTCTTCAATTATTTCAGTCTTCAGTTTTACTAGTAATGTTGTGTGCTTTTCATTTAGCAAATGACACCTCATCAAAGAAAGTATCAGATGAGTACAACAGGATGGACTGAACAGTTGTTTGGTTTTGCTTTGTTTTTTGTTTTTTTTTTTTTTTTTTTTTCAATTTCCTACTGAATTAAATGATTGTTGTTTGGGTTTTTTTTAATTTACTTAAGGAAAAGCTTTTCTAAAACATTTATGTTATTTGGATAAGACTAATGGTATTTTCTATGTATGGGTACTCTACATTCTTACAATAGCTTTCACCTCTAATACTGTTCAGCTTCATAATACAACTCCATTTTAAAAAGTTACAGAAATCTTTGCCACTGGAGCACCTAACAATAGCAATGAAGTGACAGCTTCTGTTGAGAAACACTCACACCTACCAGGACTCTGAAACACCGACTACTTTTTCTATCATGTGTTCTGGAGAGAAAATGTAAAATTTATCTTCTTATTCAATAGAAAATTAACTGTCTCAGGGGCTTTGACTAATCACTGCAGTTCTCTTTTAATTGCCAATTTCTTGCAGAAGCTTCCAATAACACAATAATGCAGCAGTATCCTCACTGTTAATGTAAAGAAAGATCTCATGTCTTATCAAGGTAGGAAATGCATCTGCACTCTGGTTGGAATCTCTGACAGATGCACAGCCAAACATGGTACCACATCAGTCAGCAACAGACGAGCCAGGGAGATGCAAACACAAGGTGTAGCATGTCAGAGCCCACTAAGTCATAAACTGCCAATAAATTGAAATCAAGTAATTTAGAAGTGTACTTCATTCATATGAGCAATTCTCTTCCTTTAAGTGGACTTCAGCTATTTCTTGTATCAGTAGACTGATTTGCTACTGTACAGTACAGATAAGATCTGCACCAGCTTTTCAGAATATAGGCTGATCAGCTGATTAATTGTCAGTTATGCCCAAAATAGAATAAATGTATCTTTTGATATTTTGTTAAGAAATAAGTCAACTTTGACTATTGTCTGATTCTGCAACTGCATTTAATGGTAATAAGCTGTTTGAATTAAAGATGTAAGTATTTTGCTGAATATGTGCATGTTAATTATAAATCGAGAACATTAGAGCTGAACAAAATCACGATTATGGACGTCGATAGCAAGATCCAACAAGCTACCTCTTACTCTCAAAAGTTAAAGACTACCCTAACTTGCCTCAGTACAATGTACAACATTTTACATGTTTAAAGGAAGATAAAATAAATGTAACTATCCACATTAGTGCTAGAGCAATACTCTTAATGAATAGTGTTTATAAATTTGGGTTATAAATTAAAATGTATTACTTAGACTGAAATCCATCTGGACTTAAAGCATAGTCCAAAGCCCAAAATATATCTGGGAAGGCAATAAATAAGTTAGCCAACTACAATGTGACCAACAAAATAACAATACAGCCAGCTGCAAGCTGAATGTAGTAGAAACTTCTCAGCAATTAAAAATCACTTATGCATGCATAGTTTCTCATTAACTATTTATAACCACTTCCTTTATTTATATTAAAGACAGGGAAAGTGTAATCATGTCCAACAGTATTTTGTTTTAAAGAAGATTAAATAGTTTAAAAAGTAAAATTACAAGAATCCAGCTAAGTGCATACAGATTTTTTTTTTTTTTAAACAAAATCCCACTTATAAGAGAAAAGCTATTGAAGCCTACTTCAGGTAATGGAAAGATAGGAAGACAAGTATAGAAAATATTATATGGCATGCAAGCCAAAGTCAAGCATACATCAACTGTCCTTAACATGTGTCATTTTACATATCCAGTGAAGAATTCTATTCAGGGGTTCGCTAACAAACTAACAGAAATAAATCCCAGCAGATTTCTTGGGAAGAGGGAAGGTCATAACAAAAGTCTGCAGGTCATATCTAAGTGGGAAGAAAGAAATAAGAATCACTCTGCAAGATGAGGATCAGCCACATGACTTTTGATGCAGGGGAGCAGAATAGAAAAAACAGGTGAGATTTTATTTAAATTGCTTATTTTTTTAATCTAAATTTATCAAACTACTTCAGCTTTTCCCTCTTATTTAACATATTTCTAATTCTTGCGCAAATTTAAGCTGGATATTATGAAAACAATTGCTTATCTGTGTTCTGTACTTTGTGTTGAAGGGTCCTTTCTACTGAAGTTTCTTCAAACAGAAATATTTCATATACTGTAACCATACAGACCTCCATCAGATTTCTTTTTCAAGCTGAATGGAAGGAGTTAGTTGAACTTTCCACATATAAAGTTGTAAAAACTTTAAATTAACAAAACAAATGTTACAGTTGATGCCAACATACTCAGTTGGAAATGCTCCATTAATCATTTTTATATATTGAATAGGAATAGTCCTTTCTTATAGCTTTAACCAAAAGTCTTTGAAAATAACATGAAAAAAGTCATTGCTATTTTTAAACAGAAAGATCCAATTTTCTTCATAACTGCCATTAATTTTAAAAGCATTAATTTATATTTTAAAACTGGCATGTTCAAATTAAACAAAACTTACAAAGTCAGTCTCTTTTTCTTTCTTTGTTAATTTTCAAGTTTATTTAATTTAGGTCCTAGTGAAATTTACCTCCAGTCATATTTTCAATTAAATACTGCTGTTGTATGTTAAGGATTTATGTGTGGGACTTCTGTCTATAACACAAGCCTTTAGAGCTTGCTTTTATACACTGGAGCAGAATGATCCGTCCCATGGCCAACCATTTCACATAGTGATGAATCTTCATCCATCTCTCCTTTTTCATCTTGTGAAGTGTAGACATACATATGCATATGTATGTATATGTTTATAATAAAGATTATACAAAACTGAAATTCACTGAAGCATCTTAGAGGTCCATTATATTAATTTGGGACATATTACAGCATCTTGAAGTTGCACAGCAGTGACTGTCAGCAAGCCAGACTGTCTAATGTGGAGAATTTCCCTTGTTAGGTACCTTATTAAAGTTCACAGCAGGATTTCTGATTCGTCTCAACAGCAAATGAATAGCACGAGCCTTTATTCAAGAAAGAAACAACTATAGTCAAACTAGATTATGCCAAATTCCAGAAATGTGCCTTCACAGTTGCCATTCTACTGCATATCGATATAAGGTGTATACTTCCAGGATATCTGTCAATATGGATCTGACTCATAAAAGTTATTTTCCTGGGTTAGCAGCACAATTGCCCCATTGACACCACCTTACTTTCACAAGATGATTTAATATAAGACCAATTGTTTCTTGATTTTGGATTATCTGCGCAATTTCCAGTCCTTTGGATGTGGTTACTACAGAAAGTAAACAACAAAGGTTCAGGGCAGCCTGCTCTGTTCCCCTGCCATTTTTTAAAATCCTCTTAAATTAGTAGAAAATGTTGCTGCCGTATCAGTTCTAATATAATTCTAAGCACCATTTACCGACTTTTAATATAAGCTATCAGCAAGAGTCTTCATCGCATAGAATGGAATGACATAATACACAGGCAGAAAATAAATAGCTCATCTCCAAAGCAAGTCCAAAATACAGTTCCTTCTACACTTCATTCAGCAAGGAAGTCATCTCTTGATTGATACCACAAATGAAGTACAGCTCAAGAACCTCAATCATTGGAACAAATGAAACATGTTTTTCACTCCCTGCTCTGCCAGACTGCTGATCAGAGAAGCTCTTACTGAGAATCTGTGCTACTAAAGGACAGAGCTGCTGTGATAGCTGCCTTTCAGAATCCCACTCTCTGAACCACAAGGTAGACACCTGTAATCTCTACACAACATATGCAGGTTGTTAAGTACCTCAGAAAGGCAACTTACGTTTCTTCAGGCAGAGTGGGAAGGTGCCAATCCAATAGCAAATGCAGCAATCCAGTCAGCAGCTGAAAACTCCTCTTGCATTTGAGAGTTGAGCAGCTTGCTGAAGGCTGTAAACAGATGCCTCTATGTGTGATCAACATCTGGGCACAGGAAAAGGTGGTAGATAAATACAAACTGTTCTCGCATAGAGCTGAGTAACAATTGTTCTTCAGTGATGATGGCTTTTCACTGTTCATGTAAGACATACATGATTAAATCATTCAGGGAGATCTGAGCACCACTCTCACGTTGATAGCTGTTTTCTACCAAGCATGTAATTCTTACAGATTTATCCTAGGTTTAGGCCCAGTTCTGTACCCTCATATAAAGCTACAGTCGATCTCAGACTACTGATACGGTCACAGACTTATTGTTTGCTTTCAATCAGGGAGATTTTGCTTTCCTAGCCCCTTCCTAGAGGTTCAGGAATGCGAGAGATAAGGAAAGCCTTGCTCAAAAACTTGTTGAGAAGCTCAGCCTTCTCCATGTCTCTTACTGCTGCTGCTCCTCTCTCCTTTATCAGAGGAGTACGCTTTCAGGTGCCTGTCACTTCTGAACAACGTACCTACAGAAGTCCTTGTTATTTTTACCATCCATAGACAAGTTCATTTCCATCTGTGCCTTAGCTGTTCCTGTCTCTTTATGACTGAATAGCATTCTTATATTCTTCTGTCTTCTACTGTCTATACATTTCATTCTTTTCCCTCAGATTAACCAGCAGGTCCTAGCTCAAATCATACCTGTTTCCTACCTCATATACAAAATTTCTTATTCCAGGGAACAGAGAATTCTTGTGCATTCAGAATGGCATTCTTAGAGCTACCAGGACTGTTTTGTTCCTGCATCCCAACCACAGACTTCAATCCAATAACTCCATAAACAGACAGAAGATTTCCCTCCTGAAGTTCAGTGCAATGGCTTTACTCTTAACCCACATACCTCAAGATCACAAACTCAAGCAGAACACAATCACATCAGCCTTCATTGGCTGGCACATATAGAAGCCCACGATATATATAAGCCGCACTCTATCTTGTCTGGTCATGTGGGGAGCACAGGTGTAAACAATTTTCCTGTGTTCCCTGGGCCAGCCACACCTCTTCACCAGCTGCTCAGTCACCATTTTATGCCATGAACTAACAGTTCTTCTATAACTCTACTTACTAAGGGACTTACCAACTATTCTCTGTAGATTTCTGAACGTTTTTGATGGTGCCATTTTATGTTTTTGTTACCATGCGTAGAATTATCAGTCGATACTTTCAACTAGAAACATCAAGGGGGAGCCCTCTTCTGTAGTTAATGATTTTTTTTTTAATCCATAAATGCATCTGATAATGGAATGAAAACATAAACATACAAATATGTTGCATGTCTTGCAAACTCTGTTAAAGGGCTGAACAGTGTTTTTCATGAATGTCAGTTAGGAAATTACGACTCAATTAAATTTTATTGTATCATATCATGATAACAGTGAAAAAATTGCCCCTTCTGGAGGGTTTGAAAAGATTACTGAAGTTGAGATCATAAAGCACTTAAGACTTGTGGTGGAAAATTCCAGTTTTGCTCTCCCACAGAATTCTTTGCTTACAGAAAATGTTGTCATTAGGAGAGAACCTCACATTCAACTTGGACAATTTTAATTCAGCATATAAATCATAGTATATGGTCACAGAAAGTTAGTAGAACTGAACAAAATAGAATAATTTCTTCAAAGTCAGTTATCCCAGGCTATTCCCTCATCCTTAACACTCCTTAAAATCCTGAGTGGACTTTGATTTAATTTACTTGGTGTTTTAACATGGGGCCGTTTCTGCAGAATAATATGAACATTAGTCAGCATGGTCATTAGGAGCTCTGGACTCCTCCCGAAGGCTTTACTTGAGAGAGGTTGGTGGGAGGCAGATTGCTCAGACAATCAATTTCTCTTCTTTTAAATTAAATTTCTTTCATAATAGAACAGTTTAGGTTACAGCAATAGGGAGCCATAAAATAGTTGTGAAGACCTAAGGAGAACTATTTTTAGAGTAATGGTGGGAACCTGTGTCTGAACTGAAGTGTCCCCACCCCCAAATCATCTGTTGTGTCCTGAACTTCTGATATAACCTACATGGTGAAGAATTTCCCTGTTAGGATTTAATTTTCAAAAGGACTTTAAAAGTGCATGTTGACATATTATTCCACGCTGAGTTTGATCTGATGCTCAGATCATACAAAGCATTTAAAAGAGAACTTGGACTACGTAAACAAGCACTTCCACCTGCCATCCTGCAGATATATAGTGTTCAGCAGGTGATGACTGGGTGAAGAAACAAAGTAGCTGAATAGAGAGGTTTGGGGAATGGGGAATGCCACTACAACTGGAAAATTCTGTGGAAAAAAAAATACTACAATTGTCGTTTGCCAGAAACTTAGAGCGAAAGATTTAAAAAAAATGGATCAGAGTTTCAAAGAAAATGTACAAAAGCAGTCAGATAAAAACAAACCAGTCTAGATAATCCCACTTTTCCTTGGCTGAGCATCCTAAAGAATAAATAAGGAAACAAACTGAAATTAAAAACATCCAATTTCAGGAAAATATTCTTTAATTTAAAAGAAATAACCTGTGAAACTCATTGCCATTTGTTATTTTATACCCATTTTCCTCAATTTAGTGATTTCATTGCAATTTTTAGTGTTTTTATTGATAAAATGTTCAGTTAAATGTTAATTTTCAGAATAAATTAACTCAGATTTCTGTTGTTTCTGTCATTTCCTTAAGATACATTTTATCTATCACAACAGACGCTGAGAAATCAAACACCGATCTGATCTTGGAGGCTAGTAATGCTTTCAGTGGTAATAGCATTTGCACAAATGGTAGTCTCCTGGCTTAGTCAAAATCAAATATAAAATTACGCAAAAAGCAACAGATTTCCTTTGTTGTGTTGAAAAGCACAAAAAGCTATTTGAGTATAGCCTGTAGGAGAGAGAAGATATCCAACACCTCATCTTCATTGCTACTTTCTACTCCTCATTCACCTGTGGAAGGATGTTTTGAGACATGGAGTAGTCAAAAGAAACACTTCGAAACGAATAACACTGTTTTCTTTAAAAAGAGCAATAAAACGTTCACTGACTTTTTTCGAAGACTTTTGACGATGCAAGTAACTTCTGAATATTTGAATATATTCATATTTGTTGCTCCTATTTTAACATGTTCCAGTAACATGGTTATTGTATTCCTTAAAACAGATCCTACAAAAGCAAAACTTCCACTGTTGTCACATTTAAAATTATGAAGAAAAACATTTGCATAAGTAATAATACAGTCAATTTGTAAGCTAAAAGTTATACTGCACTACAGGAATGTAACATTCAAACACAAATTAAAAGTTATGTATTTATGTCAGTTCCCTGGCATCTATCTCTTTATCTCTTGGTAGTTGAAGGATCCTTCTCGTTTGGAACTGGTTACTCATGTTACAGCAAATTTGGTTTAATTAAAAACAAAAAAGAAGAATCTATATATAAGGATGTGCATATTGAAAAGAAATAATTATTTCCTGTTGGATAAAAAAGCAAATGTATTCCCATAGTTAAACATACCAGTAGTTGTTGGAAAGCATGAGAAAAAATATCAATTACTAAATTCAGTTTTTCAACTTCTCAAAGTATTATTTTCTGTTGAGAAATTCAGAAAAAAAAATCCTTTCAAATTATGGAATAAACACTATTTTTCTGAATCTGCAATTTCTGCAAATGTAGGCAGCATACGAATGAATATTAACCTCTCTGGCTGTCTTTAATGTCTGACATATGGTTACTGCTTCTGAGATTGTTTAAGGAGTTGGGCTGAGAGTATGGGGGAAGGAAGGAAAAAGTGGGGATGAGTGATTCTGTTGCTGTTTGTACTCTTGCTGCAAAAACTGAAAGCATTTGCAAGAAGGAAGAAAATTCAGCACTGCTGAAAACAAATGGCCTCGCTTATAGAAAACTGGAGGTGGTTAGGGAAGGGAATTTCTTTACTGAAAACAAAATATTCTCACTGTTGAAAGAAAAAAAAATATCACAACAAACAAACAACTTGTACACAAAACCCTGAGACTGTTTAGTTCCCAGTGAGAATCTGTTACTCTCTGATTGGAAGAGAAAGGTCAGTAGGAAGGGTTGCCTCAAATTTCTCCCAAACCGAAGGATTGTGGGGGTGGACTAGAGGGGGTTGAAGACTGTGTAACATCAGGAGACACATTTGTTCAGTCTGCACTGGCATTTCCAAGATGAAGAATTTGTTTCTGAAAAAAAGGTTAAAAACTGTTCTGTGACTTAAATTAATTTCTTTGGCATGAAAAGATAGGCTTTTACTTTTCTCTGTTTGATGCCTAAATCAGAGCAATCTTATTTTGTTTCTGTTCACTGTTTTAGTTTGCCAGCACTGTTAGACTTTCTTTCACAAAAGTTTTTAGTCATTAATTCTGATTTGTTTCACCTGTACACATCCTAATTCACACCTTTGTCCCCTGCTGGTCCTTATACTCTTTGTCACTCTGAATGTAGGAAATTAAGTTTTGATTAAAACTTCTTCAAAACTTGTTCAGTGCTTATTTCTTATCATTTATTTCTACAGGAAAAATAATACCTAATTCCAGGAAACTAGAATTTTCCTAGTTTTCAACAGCCTTTTTTTTTTTCTTCTTTGAGAAATTATTTTTAGATGTCATATAACAAGAATTTTATTATCTGAAGCATCCAGCTCAATTAACAATACGTGTTTTAAAATATTTTTTCCACACAATATTACAGCTGGTTAAAAGTGTATCCAAAATGAATCTAAGCTCCAAAAAAGTCTGCATCAGTCTTAATGCATTGCATTTTTACTACAGTTATGATCTGTCCATGTGTAATGTCTTATGGTGATTATCGAGCCGGTTTTGAAGACTTCCAATGGTGGAGAGTCTACAGAGGTATGTAGGACAGCAGTTCAATCCACTTATTGAGATAATTTTTTTTATTCTTTTTATTCTTGTGTCTTAATATATAATGCAAATGCATTATTTCCCACACTATCACAAAGACATGAGTAGCAGATTGTTTTCTTGCTAAAAAACTTACACGTTTCACTGTTTCCTTTTTCTTCAGAGCAACCTTAATTCTCATACTGATGAGACTCACAGAAATCTACGAGTTATTACTTTTGTAATACTCATGACATCTCTCATGAACCTAGAAGCATTTATGATTAAAAAAAACCACACAGATCTTTAAATTTCACATTTTCCTATTTCTTTTTTTTTCCACAAACATCTTTATTTTCTGCTTGGTGACAAGTTTACCATCACACCTGCCTCTCATGCAGGATAGTAATATGAGAGTAACCCAAACTTATTAACGGGGGGATTCTGTACAGTTGCAACTGCCACCAACTTTCGATCCACATATTGACAGACTGACTTAATGGAACATTGTTTAAAGTCTTCATAAGATCCTGTCACAGCCTATATTCTACTCATTATTATATTTATTATTATTTCAGCTTCTATTTCTTGCTATCATTTTACATTTGCAGTCGTCATGACAAAGAATTACTTTTGAGAGGTATTCGAAAGCTTTCCAACCTTTCTGAATGTGACAGGATAGGATGCTGGAAATGGTTGAAGTCATGAAATGAAAAACATCATGGGAATATGACTCAGGACTAGTCATCACCACCTGGAGAACTGTCATTAAAATATATATATATATATATGTGTGTGTGTGTGTGTGTGTGTGTGTTAGAATTTAGCATATAGTTCTGAGTCTTGCAAAGTTGCTGGAAGGCATGCTGATCAACAAGAACTAGGTTCTCAAGGTTTACTTCACTGGTATTTCTTCAGGGCTAAAGTTATCTCCTCGAAAGAGACCTTCCAAAGTCAGACTTAACTCCCAAAAAAGACTTTCAGAATCCTGACAAAGTTGGCTTCATACTACCTATCACACTTTCCTGTAAGTGCTGAAAACTGTACCAGGAAGTGGAGCAACATCTGATAGTTCAGATTATGCTAGATAATTACATTCTTGACAGTAAAGAAATTGTCATTATTTTAATCATTCAAGTCAGTATGATCATTTCTGATGACTTCGGGCCATCAAGAAAAAAACACCTGTTGTTCTCCCAAGCTAGTTTAAAGGTTGGATCTTGTACCTTATTAGTGCACAAAGGATTAATGAGGATCAATTCTAAAATGTTTAATTGTAGAATCTAGCTATGTGCACAGATCATCACTATTCTATACAATTTTGTCTATGTTAAATCATACTTCACAGTTTAAATCTGCTTTGTTATTTAATTTTATCTTTCAAGCAAACAGTTTCAACTCTATTTCACTTTATTTTTTCCACTCCTTGCACTCTTCTTCCAGTTCAGCTCTTCAAGAATGTCCCAAAGGAAGAACATTTTGGATGAAGCCCTATTTAGGTTCAGTACTAAAACATAAATATTGAGTGGCCACTTAATCTACAAGTGAAGTGCTAGATATTTTTTTCTTTAATCTACAATATTTATTGCACTTTCTTCCTAATCCAGTCATAATTATTTGAAAGAACAAAGAACATAATCAAACTAAAACTAGAAGCATTAAAATCATTGGATTTTAGTAATCTTTTTTTTTCTTTTATCTCCTTTCATTTCTAGCTGTCTCATTAGCATAATGGCAGTATTGGCTGTCATTATAAAAATGAGATTATATAGTGATGGAGATATTATCATTTCTGTACAGAAGTTTTTAAACTAGGGTGTGAGCTCATCAGGAACCCAGTGGCTGTAATTAAAATCAAGTATGCTTAGAATCAGGTACAAAATGCACAGCCTTATGCAGAATCTGGCCTAATTCTTTAATTCTCAGTCCCATTTCATTTCCAGCTGAATTTGCTATAATCTTTTATTATTATCTTGATCTTTTTTTTTTTTTTTTTTCCAGAGAACTTCATAGTTTACAGTCTAAATGAGCAAACCTACATAACTTTGACAGGGGAAGACACTTAACACACTACAAGCTAAAGTGGTTACTTTCTCACAAACTGTGCTCAGTATTTCAAATAATCTTGCCTTGAAGATTCTCAAGGTGGGTTGCACTCATCTTATAACCTCTTGGTATACTGTAATACATGGCTGAAACTGTAAAATGCACCTCAACTGCAAAACATTTCAACATTATTAATTCAGAAAAAACTAAATAATCTAGTTACTGTATTTAATAATCTGTTTATTTATTCACCCATTGATTATTATTTTCTTGTTATGTCATTTTTGAATGTAAATATTTAAGCTCTGAGACTCCTAGCATAAGAAGGACATGGACCTGCTGGAGTGAGTTCAGAGGAAGGTCGTGAAAATGGTCAAAGAAACCTCTCCTTGTCTCACTCTAATTAATAGGAGGGAGAGGAGGTTCTTTTGATATGTGGATACACTACAGCAAATTAAGATACAAGAAGTCAAATGTTAACCTGATCAGTTTATTACAGATTCTAGTTGCTTAGGGAGATGGGGAAGGGAAGATGAGTGATAGAGAAGAGATAGGAAATAAAAGCAATAAGTCTTTGTAGAAAGCAAGAGAGAGATAGTCACCACTGGGGTTCAGTTGTAGCTCTGTGCTACATAATGGAACATTCCTGATCTACAGTAGTGATAGGTCTTCAGGTCATTGGAGGTTGTGTTGTTCAGTTGACAGCAACTTCTTTCCATTTTCTTAACTACAGTACAAACTTATTTATAAGTACAAAGTGGTCAAGTTAGCTCTTTTGGGGGTTACTTTTGGATCTCAACACAGATTTCTTTGTTTCCATCTCCTGGGCCTTGCAAGCAGATAAGAGAGATGGTCACAAGCCAGATATGCCAGTAAACAGTCCTGAGCACTCTCTTTGGAAGACAAACATCTTCAAATAAGTGTTTTCAAATGTAAAACTGTCCAGAAAGTGATGTGGTGATGCTGGCTGCATGACACCTACCACTCACTTGCTAGATAAGTCAAAGTCTTATCACAAAAAATGCCTCAGAAAGCAAACATGAGAAAAAACAATTGTTGACTTCCACACTCCCATGAAGCCAGGCTGAAATATCTGGGGTTGGTCAGCCTAGAGAAGAGAATGATAAAATCATTAGGTCTGAAAAATATCTCTATGGTCACCTAGTCGAACCATTACCTACTACCAATATTCCCCATTAAACCAGTCCCTTAGTACCATATCTCCACATTTCTTGTGCATCTCCAGGCACAGAGAGAGGCACTGTCTCCTCCCCGGACAGCCTGTCTCACTGTCTGATCACTCTTCCTGAGAAATTTTTCCTAACATGCAACCTGAACTTTCCGTGGCACAACTTCAGGCCACCTAGTCCTATTGCTAGTTACAAACAAGAAGAAGCTGACCCTGCACCTCACTACAACCTCCTTTCATGTAGTTGTAAAAAGCAATATGGTCTTCCCTGAGCCTCCTCTTCTCCAGACTGAACAATCCTAGTTCCCTCAGTCACTCCCCATTAGATCAGTGTTCCCGTAGTACCCTCACCAGCTTTGTTGCCTTTCTCTGGACATGTTCCAGCACTTTGATATGTTTCTTGTAGTGAGGGGCCCAAAACTGAACACAATACTCAAGGTGCACCCTCTCTAGTGCCAAAAACAGGGGATGTTCAATTCTTTGCTCCTGCTGGCGTCACTATTCCTTATACAAAGAAGGCTCTGGGGAGATCTCATATCAGCCTTCCACTAGGCCCTCCATAGGGGGCCTAATGGGACATGTAGTTTTAGGACAAGGGATAATGGTTTTAAACTTTAAGATGATAGATTTAAATTAAGCATAAGGAAGAAGTTCTTTACTCAGAGGGAAGTAAGGCACTGGAACAATTTCCCCAAAGAAGCTGTGGATTCTGCATCTCTGGAGGCCTTCAAGGCCAGTTTAGATAGGGCTTTTGGGCAACCTGGTCTAACAAAAAGCATATGGAAAGGGCTCAGAAGGACCAGATAACCTTCATGTTCCTTTCCAACCCAAACCATTCTATGATCCTAGGATTCTAAATGTAATTTTGAGTTTGCAAAAAGAGATAGGAGCCATATACATGATTACTTTCAATTCCTAAATGATATTAAACTACATGAGTAATCTTACCATCTTCATGCTATCAAATCATTAGTGTAGTGAAATATGTAGAACAGCAGAAAATTCATATATGATCTAAGGCAGTTATAAATAGATCAGCAAAATTCCTAACTTGCTGATTGTCAGAAGTCAGTAAGGCATTTCAAGGAAGGGTATTTAACATATTTCTGTTACTTTTGAACTTTATTCAAGCATCTGTTGCCTGCCACTTTTAAAGCAAGGATATTGGACCAGAAGAATACTTCGGTTGACAAAATGTGGCTGTTTCATGGAATCATAGAATCAAAAAATGGTTTGGGTTGGAAGGGACCTTTAAGATCATCTAGTTCCAACCCCCTGCTATAGCAGGGACACCTCCCTCTAGGCCAGGTTGCTCAAAGCCCCTTCCAGCCTGGCCTTGAATGCCTCCAGGGAGGGGGCATTCACAACTTCACTGGGCAACCTGTTCCAAACATTGTTCCAAATATCAAACGTTGCTGGAGGTGACAACATTATACTACAACACTAACAGTAAGAACATGGTATTTAACAAGAAGTGTGGTAAAACAATTTGAAAGGAGTAAAAACTTTCTCACCAATGAAGATCTCACCAAGGAAGTTCTTTTATCAAAAAAGACTCCCAGCTTCGGAAAGCCGTCCTCACAGTGGGTGCTCTTAATCCCCGACAGAATGTATTGTTTACGAAGGACCATTGTGACAGCTTGAGAGTCTCTATCTTTCAAGTATTCACAGAGAAGAACTAATTTGGTACTGATATTGTTACCACCCAAAAATGTTCTGCTGAAGCAGAAGGTTAGTCTGGAATGTGGCACTTCTGAAGACTCTCTTGCTCTCTCTAAGACAGAGGAACACAGTTTTACATGAGCAGCCTAAAGACAAGAGTTATCGAAAACACTCACACTTTAAACACTTAAATTATCTGAACAGGTGATCTGCTCTGCATATTTTTTAATAAGAAATTCAATGTTTCTTCCTTCGGAATGCTGTACAAGTACTATGCATACCCACTGCTGTCAAGTACAGCTAATAGAGGCAGCCAACAGATGCAGAAGTTCATGTAGACATCTCCAGGTTTTTCTTTGGGAGACTCTGGATCTTCTAGGGACAGGATCCAGCACCACTGATGGGACTCCTGTAAACCCTTTGAGAGACTAAAGGGTGCCTGCTGCCACTAAATAATGACAAGCTTCAATGGAGCCACAGGGGTATAGGCCTAAGGAACTTCTACCATTCTTCTAAGAGCTAATCAGCTGCTCTTGACGTAAATGTGCCTGAAGCCTCTGTTGCAGCTGTCACCCAAATATGGATGATTTAGCATTATGATATGTGTTGCTAGGAGAGGCCTATGTAAGAGCTAGGCCTGAAGGACAGCTCACAGGTGGAGCAGTTTGTAGAGAAATGGATGCAACAAGATGCAGAGAAGGGGTCCTCATTTCAGTTCAGACCAGTACTGAGATTCTCATGTGTAGTTATGTGCCACAGGGCACATTTTTCAGCAGGTGTTGGAGCTTTCCATTGTGCAGGCTTTGACTGAGAAACAGATTTGGGTGGTGGATGCAGTCCTGCAATTTCCACACAATGAACACAGTGTAGGTCTTGACATATCCCAATTAAGTAAAATAGCCAGAAAGCTGGCCTAATTAAATAGAAGAAATTCGGGGAAAGCAGTGTTTTATGGTGACACAGGTCTGGTATTAAATTTAGAACTTCCAACTTAGAAAAAGTTCACAAAGTAGGTTACAAAAGGAAAAAAAATATTATATATATATATATATATATAATGGAAGTGGGATAGAATAATGAGGTATGAAAACGGATAAAATGGAGCCTTGGATAACCTAAAATTATGCGTCTAATACTCTGAATTCAGGTAGTAAAGTGGGCTGCTCTGAAAATAGTACCTCCTATTTTATGTTAGCCCATGTGAGAGGCAAGTGATGGCATGACAGTAGAGGTTGAACCTTCCTGCCAGTATTCCAATTACATCTTGTTGCCATGTGGAGGCAGCAGAGGGGCAATTTGTTACAGTGGCATCTGACATGGAAGTGTGTATGCCAAAAATGGGTTTTGTGGAATTTCTTCACGAAAAAAAAAAAAAAAATGGCACCCATTGACATGCATTGACACTTGCTGAACATTTATGGAAACTAAACAGTGGATGTGAGCACAGTGAGGCAGTGGGTGGAGCATTGCAGCTGTGGTGACTGTGCAGATTTATTCAAGCACAGCATTACAGGATCCTGTTCATCACTGGTGAAAATGCATAGTGAATGGTAGTAACAATGTTGAAACATTGTGTTTTGTAGCTGAGAATTTGCTCTGTCAAATAGTGTTAATATGCAATTTGTCCCTGCTATAATTTCCAAGGAAATAAATGAGACATTACTTTCAGACTGACCTACATATTTACACAAAACATGTAAAGCGTTTAATCAAAACCAGAGATAGATTAAGGGGTAAAATGACTGAAATCAGTGTACAAATAGTTTTACTTACAGAAAAATAAATAAATAAATAAATAAATAAATAACTAGTCATAAGAAGAAGGAGAAGGAGTGCACAATCTGTGTCTTACATCTGTTTCAGTACTTGTTGGACAACTTCTATTTATTTTTTTAAATATACTTCTGGAGGAGAAATACAGCAATATGCAAGTGAAAAAAAAGTTTGAAAAAATAGAAAACAACATTTAGAAGCTTTGTTTTAGAATTCATTTTGAACATTTAGGCACTGGCTCATAATGCAGAAAATCACAATGAGTAAAATGGATCACAAAGCAAGAGCATTTATGATTTTAAGGTAAAAGACTAACAAGAGCAATGGAATAATATAAAAAAGCCTTCAAACAAATGCAAATTTCAACATAGAAAATTACTAGAATAGACCCCAGGCAGAGAAAAAATGTTCAGAAAGAGATTTAGTTTTGACAAATGTCACTATGAAGTCAAAAGAACGAACTGTTTCAATACAGAGAAGGGATGGAAAATTATATGCCATTACTACTGCAGAATCTTGAAACTGAGAAGTACGCAATCTGTCCCTATTACTAAGACCTAATCAAATAGAAAATGTATACTTTTAAAGAGATACAAAACAGGAAAGTAGAAGAATGGAAACAATAACAATAAGGGGCACAGAATAAGGAAAACTTTTGTGAACAAGACAAATAAACAAGATCATGGGTATATTTTTCTGATCAACAAACTAACCACAGATGACTCAAAAAAAAAAAAAAAAAAGATGTCCACTTTGCTAATTTAAAAAATACCATAATTGATTGACATTGTTATTTTATGCCATTATTTTGCATTGCTCCATGCTAGGTAAGCCTAAACTGGAACACTGTGTTCAGTAGTAGGTATTGAACTAAGAAAGATGCCAACAAACTGATAGAATAGCAGAAATACAAGGTTTTGAACAGAAGGAAAGATCTAAAAGCAAACTGAATTTTCTCTGAGAAGACTGAAATTTTACACGATGGGTGTGTCCAGGTACATATTCACTTATTCTTAAAAAATAAAAAAGATAATAATGAAAAAAAAGGAACATTATCTTAATGCAAGGAAGAATTAGGTTAGAAAATAGCACCCAATATCTTCTTATAAGTATAGTAAAGCAATGAAAGAGTTAATGGAGCTATGAAACCTTATCAGTGATCAGGTCTGCTCAGGAAAATGAACAACCAATTTTAAAATTTCTTAGCAGTGCTGTAACCACACCTGCTTCTTCAACATGTATTAAATGCTTGTTTGTTTTTCCTTCTGTCCTGCGTATTAGCATGCCATTATATTTGTTATTAAATGTCAATCCTTTACTTTTGCCTTTTTTTGTTTGTTTTAATGTTTTACAGCATAGTTAGAGGCTTGAAGGTCTTTCATTCCTTTCCTCACACAATTGCTATTTATCATTTTCAGCATGCAATTTTTTTACCAAAATATTCTACAGTCAACCATTACATAGCTAAATAAGTAGCTTGATCATTCTACTGTTAACTTCTTGCGTGACAACATTCAATCCCATGTCTTTTTGTGTGACAGTCCTTACCAAGACAAATACTGTCACTTTTACTTTTAAAAATTAAGAGAATAAATGAAACTTCCAGGCCACATACTTTAATTTACCTGTCAGTGAGTCTTCAAAATAGACTTCTATTCCTTGCATCTTCCAAGTTTTGCAATGCCAAGCAATTAATGGAGTTCGGTTTCAGTTTAAATTACAGAATATTGAATTACTGTAAAGAGAGATGAATTATTAATATTTCTCAATTATGTAATCTGTCTAATTTGCAGGAATGGAAATTTAGTTTAGAAAATTGCACCCAATATCTATTTATAAGGATAGTAAATCAAAGGAACAGTTACTGAAGCTATGAAATCTGATCAATAATCAGGTCTGATGGCATATGCTAGAATACTTAATATTATCCTTGTCATAATCTAACCATAATTATATTTAACATAATTTGTGTGATCATAAAAATCAAAGATTAACTGGCAAATTAAAATAAGTTCTGTACAGTAGCAATTGTATCTAAAAACCCACGACTTCTATGAGTTAAACCATTAATTTCACACTGTAATTTGTAAAATTGAGACATATGTCACAAACCAACTCTCCTTTTCCAGTAGAAATAAGACATTTTGCATTTAATGGACTCTCAGCATTCGGGGCAACAAATGCAGCTGTCATTTACCTTTCTGGCAACAGTAATTGCTCAGAAGGAATTTTTCCAGACTGCTGCTGAAAAGTGTTAATCCAGGAACTCTGCTTTCACTTTCCTAGTCCCTGACAAAAAGACCATATGCTGTCAGTTAGTTATTATTCTCCTATGTCCTTCATTCTTCATTATCGTCACTTACTATCCACATAATTATCAGCAAGTATGAGTAAATTCTCTTGCTGCTGTTCTGCTCAGCCTATTCTTTACTACAGCACTAGTTTTCTTTCCTCTTCTTGCATCAGCTAATACATCCAACCAGAAGTCTTCATGCTGCTATGAGTTTTGCTGACAAACTTGCCCCAACTGTCTCTTGTTCAAGCAAATACAAAACACAGTCTATGCATCTTCCCAATAATACTCTTATTTGTCCCAGACTGTGTTGTTTTTTTCCAGCATTGATTAATGTAATGCAATAAAGAATGGACATAATTTAAGATCCATTTAGTATAGTATATATACTAATATACTATATATACACTATATAGTGCATTATATACACTATCAAGTATAGTGTTACAAACAGTTTGGAGAGAAAGCTAGAGGAATTCCAGAGACAGGTGAAATCAACTTCTATAAGCTTCCACTGCTGAACATTACACAGTCATAACAGCCTTCAGAAAGAGCAACACAGAAGCTTTCTGTTGGACACAAAGAATTTCTTGATGAAAAAATCCTGTTAGACAGAAGAAAATTTCAGTCAGTCATGTCATGTTGCTTTTGTTAGATCAGTGACTAAGCTTGGAAGATATACTGCTGTCAATTCATTTGAAGATAGGGAATTTTAGCGTTAATTTTGTAGGTGTTAATTTTTTTTTACTTCTTAAACAAACCTAATATGAAACTCATGCTGGGATCAGAATGACACTGCTTATTGAAAATATGCAAAACACAAGACCTAATCACCTGTTAACCAGCTGGAGCTTGGACTCTTCGTAAAAACAAAATATGCAATCATCAGTAGCAGATTTAGAAAGTATAAATTTTACTCCACCTCTACTCCAGGTCTGCTGAGGTCAGCTGGGCAATTTTTCATAGAGATGTGTTCAGCAGAAGCAGCATTCTGCCTCCAGCCCTTCTGGCCAGCTAGGCCCAGTATGCTGCCATTGCAGCTGAAAATACAGCAGATAGATGTCAGCTATTGGGATGGAAGAGGCTCCCAGAGCATGGGTGACACTGACTCCCTTGAGAAATCCCAAAAATATCACAGGAGAATTTATTAAACAGGACTAAGTATGTCCAAAATGTAAAAGTCTATATAAATAATGGTTAGAATGGTTTGCATACAAAGCATGAGGGAAGAAAAAGCTTTTTTTCTTTTTTTTTTAATATACATATATTTCAATTCACCTGATTTTTTCATATTTTTATCTTCAAATAAGATGAATTGTATTTATTTCTCCATACTTCCTCTAAAGGGAGCCAGAAGTGTCTGATTCAGGTGTAACAATTTATCCTGCAGAAGTGGAAAGCAATGATGATTCCCACTCTACTTGCTTTGAGAAAAGCTTGCCAACAGAGTTCATACATTAATCCTCCATATTTTAGAAGGCATCTCATCTACTGTGAACCAATTCTTATTCTTCTTACAAAACAAAAAATGTGTAACATTGTGTATGTAGACAGTGTATATATTGTATATATATATATAATGTATAACAGCATTAGCTATGGCAGAGTAAGTTGGTTCTTCCTGAGTAAGCTGGATCTTCCCAGGCAAATTTTTTGTTAGGGAACAGATGTGCTACCTGTTGGAACAACTTAATAAACACTTACAGACGATATTTCTGGATTTATTCAAAGGTGTATTTCACTTCCGTTATGTTTTTCCTTCTTTTTTTTTTTTCCTCATTTAGTTTTCTGCCCAAGAGAAGGGAAAAGTATTTTCTGACTTTATTAAAATGAATTACTGCATTTTTAAGAAACAAAAGTAATTGTTTCAGTATGATGTTCCTTTCAAAAATTGCCTTAAAAATAATTTGAAAGTGTAACACATAATCCTAAAATAAGAGACTCAAAACTTCAGGTTAACCAAAACACTTTAAAATGCTTCCTAGAGTTTTTCTTCTCTCCACAAGGCATGGGCTTGTTTGATCAAATAATTTTGAAGAACATGCTTTGGCTCATCTGCTTTTCTTCTCAAAACAGATCTTCCTTCCTGCCATCCATCCTCCCTCCCCAACACCCTATCCCCCTAATAACAGATCTGTTCTTATAGGCAACCTTTCAGAAGCAAACCAAGTCTCCTTCTTCCATGGCCACTTGGAGAACATTTTCATCTGATTTGCTTCTTAATTAATTAATGCAGAGGAAGGACTGCCACACCATACACCACAGCCAAGAGATTTACTGAAAGCTAAGTGGAGCCCTGTTTAATAGCTGGATATGAAAACAAATACAGCAAATAGGTAATGGGGCAAAAGAATAAACCTGAATGTCTGATTCCACTTAGGAATATATAACTGTCAACTAAAGAGCAAAACAAAACAAGCTGGTATCTGGCACAGAAATGCCACCAGCCATTGGGGTTTCCCAAAATCAAACTTTAAAAAAAGAAATAGCTGTGGGTTGGTGTCTGTATTGTCTATTGTTTACAAGCACTTGGTTAATGACACACTATCATGCATATAACATTGGTGATATTATCTTCTTCCTATTTTATATTGTTTCCAGTGGAGATGCATGAATGTATTTGCTCTCATGCTGTTAGGTTAAAATGCCATGCTGTTTTTCACAGTAACTCACTAAAAGCACTACCAGCATCAAGTGAGTCAAATTTTGCTCCGTATGTGGCACTGCATAAAGAATAACTAAAAAAACAAGATGAAACCGCTAGACTAATGCTTAAGGTACTTGGTGGAAGAGCAGGATAAAACTACTTCTCATTGCAGAGAAATAAAAAACTACCTCCCCAAAACCTCACCTAATTTCTGGTAGAGACAGACTTGCCTTTTCTTAGAGGAACTGGAGGATTATCTTTTTTAAATCCTCACTTTTCCTACTGGAGAAAAAAGCCCATGTCCTTTAATTATTCAACCAGTTAAGTCTCTTCAGTGTTTCTCAGAAGGTACATTTTCTTCTAGAAAAAATGGATTTAGGGAAAGGGAAACGTACAGTTAAATTCTGAAGCTGGTGATGTATTTGAGAAGCATCCTGTAGGAACCTTTCCCTATGAAGGACCCATATGGGCATAGGCATACTGGTGCCGTGACACAGAGCGTTTTCTCAGCTGAAATCATCACCATCACGAACACAATCTCAGGTAATTCATCGCATTGTATGTAAATACAAGTTCTCTGTCCTTCAGTTCAAAACAGATTCCCAGCATTTCTTCTCACTGTGTCACGTGCTTTCATTTCTTGTAACAATTATTTTTACTTTAACTGTGCTTTTTTTCTTTGCTCCCCCACTGAGGCTTCATTAGATAGCTTTCAGATTTGGAGCTTTTTTGAAATTGAATGTTTTTTCATCTGAGAAAGGAATGAACATCTGTGCATATTTATTCCTAGGTGTTTCTTGCTTTTTTTTTTTTTTAGTGTGTTTTATTTTGTTTTTCTAAACAAAATGTATACGCAGGATTTGCTGAACTTGAACAAAGGGAGCAGAAGAGACTGAACAACAATAACAACAACTAAAAACCACTGCAGTCTTCAGAAAGCCAGGAAAACATATGATCTCATTCCTGAAAATGAATACTGTGAAAGCACCAAGAAGGATCTCTTCATCATTGCCTTTCAAATTCCGCCTCATCTCTCTGTCTGATTATAACTTTACTTACCTTTTATTTTCAAGTATCTTAAATGTTCAGCTTCATCCACAACACTTTGCTTGGGTCACCAGCCAAGAGAAAGCACTAGCCCTAAGTCCTATAAATCTGCATTCCAGGTTTCTTATAAAGGCAAATCACAATTCTGAAATATTAACACCAGGATTGCACCAGCCTAGTTAAGCAGCAGACTGGTGTCACAAATATTAGTGCTCCACTCGTTTATTTTCATGACTTCCACATGCTCTACCTTGAATCCTGCTGCTACTCTATTTAACTTGACATGTTTCTGCTTATGCTAAGCAGGTTGGATCTTATTGCATCCATTTAGGAGCAGATGTTACCTACTATACCCTGCACTCCTCCATGTCATCTTTTTTCACAGCTCTCTGCTAACTGTCGGCAGGTAGTGCACTCTCACATTTGTGTCATCCTCTCCACAAAAGCTCCTGGAAAGAGAGAGGAAGAAAAATGAGCTTTTAATTTTGTTATGAAACCATATGCACCCTGCTGTTACCATATCAGTGAGCGTGTTTCCTCCCATAGTGTTTAATACATCTCTTTTTACTCCATAGAAAATGAATTGTAAAGGATACTGAGTTAGAAAAGTGTTGATTTTTGCCTGGGGAAAAGAAAATCAGAGAAGGTTATAAAATTAACCGTTCAATATTAACTTAATCACAATACATATTTTTGCAATGTACAGAGTGCTACTTTTAATGCACAGATACAGTTCCATGCCTGTCTCTTTTTCTAATCTAGCCTGCAATTCTCACTGGCTGTGAAAGTTAAGATTTATAGCGATAATATTTGCTATCTGACAATAAGTTTTGAAGCTAGCTTTGTGGTGTTTTCCCTATCTTGTTGCATATGTTTTTTCACTTGCAACACCCATTAAAGTTTAATAGGAGATCTTTGCACATCATGAACATGAAAATGAGAATATAATTACCCCTCTGTTCTCAGATCACTAAAATCAATCTTTTTGTTTTGTTACAAAGTGTCAGGCTGATTTTAGTTGAGACTATTTTCACAGAAATCTTCTGAAAACCTTTTAACCATAATGAATACCTATGCTACAAATCAGAAAATTTCTTCTTATGTCTGAATTTTGAAACCATCTATCCTCTTCTTGTCATATATTATCCAAAACTGAAGTGCACAAAATACCTAAATGTAATGCTATTTATGTGAAGTGATTTCAAATGAAATGCAAAAATAGTACCAGGAAAATTGCTAAGCAGCCTTAGACCACCTGCTAAACTGCCACACTTTTTATAAAGGATAAGGGGTTGTCTTTCCTTTAAATAATTTTAAATCATGCATTTAGCTGATATAGAATATTGTCTTCAGGAAACAACATGTGTTGTTAGCAGACACATTTAACTTGCAAATACTGCTACATAACTGCCCTTACAGAACAGTGGCAGCAGACTAGTGCTGAGCAAACGAGAAGAGACAATCTGAACCATAAGGCAGGCAGTTGAGATTGTAGGGTGTGACTTGTCTGAACTTGGCAGGAAACCTATATTAAAAACATTGAATCAAACATTTGAGAAGCAGAAAGGGTTGGCCTGGAACCAGGAAGGTTCTCTGAACTGCAGGTGTGACTCAGTGCAAGAGGACTCCACACTCAACCTCCTTACCTAACAAAGCTATAGTCAACAAAGCTTCATTGCTGAAGCAGTAGCTGCAACAGATTTTGCTAATAAAATCCTCTTTTCTTCTCCCAGGTAAAGTCTATCAACAGCTTCAACAGCTGTTGCTCACAGGACATTTTACACCTGGTTGTTTGGCTTGCTTTAGCAGCCTGAGGTTGAGGTAAAGCTCTACAGGGGAGCTGAGGCTACTGGCTATGACTCAAGCATGTGAAGTGTTGGTGTAGATATCCTTCTCCAGGCCCATGCTGCAGCTCTGTCCTTCACAAAAGGGAGAGGATATCTGGGGCTTTGGTTGGTGTGAATATATGGCATTGTGTTGATGAGCAGAAATCCTGGAAAAGGAAGCCGAGCAAGAGAAATCATAATCCCGTTTTCTTTGTCCATAAACTTCCCATTTTGTGCTATTGAGTGATATGGCCCTGGTCATGGCATCCTGAATCCCTCCAGGTCAAATGGAATAAATAATTAGTTCATTCACAGGCATCAGCTGTTTATCTTAATGGTTAATTTCAAAGAGTGTCCCACCAAATTTCTTGAAACGTAAGTTTTCTCATGCAACAAGTACTATTTATTTCAGTTTCATTTCAAAACAAAATCCATCCTGTGAATCTCATAATTATAGCACGATTTTATTTCTAAATTAGATAAGTATCTGATTGCTTCTCTCCTGCCTTCTTCAAAATCATCTGTAAATTCTTTACTTTTGGCTAGTTGAAAGCAGAGAGAAAAATGCATGAGAAGTTTCATTTGTTTCTCCACAAGTGTTCAACATCAAAGAGAATTCTTAATCACCAGTTGTTCTTCATACAAAACAGTCTCAGAGAAAACTTTGAACTTAAAGCTTTTTAAAGAAGATTTTAAAAATATATTTCATAAATCTTTGCATGGTCTTTGCAAACATGATTAAAATTTTAAAAGAAAATATGTAATGAAAGACATCTGTAAATACATGATTAATCTGAGAATCTTTAGTAGATATTCTCATGTGATAACTTATTAGTTGCAAATAGCAATTGTTTGTATAAAGCTATTGTCTAGATATCCTTATCTAGACCAGTCCAATGAGAACATGAATGAAAAAAGAGATGGTCAATGAGGTTCTTGGATGGTTTTTCCAAACATAAAATCATAGAATATCCCGACTTGGAAGGTTGTGTTATGTAGGTCCCACAAATGCTCATACAGGAACAGAAAGAAGACTGTATACAAGTTTGTCAGGACCCATTGAAAAAATACAAGGCCGAAGGTGATGTTTCCCTGAATTTCATAATTACTAGTGAAGAGATACCGCTATGAGACAGAATCAAAATGGTACTCCATAGAGTGATGATGAGAATTTCTCATCAAATAAAAAGTTTAAGACACAGCCCTTTTCGGGTAAAATGGTGAGCACTATATTTTGGGATAGAGTATGGCTGATCACCCTGGCTGTCCTGGAACCTGAACAAACCATCAGCTCTAACTGTTACCTTGCAACTCTGACTAAGCTGACAGCTCAAATATCCAGGGTCAGGCCAGAGAAGACAACTTTCTCTTTCAATATGATAATGTCAGACCCCATACCAGTTTGAAGATTGGAGCACGTTGTCAGTCTTGGCTGGACTGTCCTACCACACCCACTGTGTACTCAAGATTTGGCACCTTCTGACTTGAATTTTTTCAAGCCAATGAAGAATGGACTGCAAGGTTAACATTTTCCTAGCAGTGATGCTATCATAGCAGCTGTGAAACTGTGCATCACTTCCACAGGTGCAGATTTTTACAAGAGCAGCACGCAGGATGTTGTTGATTGCTGGTGAAAATGCATAGCTAATAGTGGTGACTATGTTGAAAAATAGTGTTTTGTAATTGAAAATTCGCTCTGTCAGGTAGCGTTATTGTGCTCCTTGTATTCATTGTAGTTCTCAAGGAAATAAATAAGATACATTACTTTCAGAGCAACCTATGTAGAAGGATTTTGAAGTATAGAGGAAATACATTAAAACACAATTCTGTGATTTCTTTCACCATAAGCTGCCCAAAGCTATATGATAAGTGTCACAAACAGATGACAGTGTGAATGCTCTCACCCTCAAGTGACATCCTAAATTTGGATCTTCCCTTCATGAAGTCCTAAAGAGTGTTAATCAGTAGATGGATCCTGAGCACACCAGCTGGATTCTAGTTCCCAATCAGTATCACCATAGTCACATAAGCTTCAGCTCAGCACTCTACTCAGCTAATTCCAATGTTGCTGCTGTTGCAACTCAGTGAGGTAGGCCGTTATCTTCTAGGTGCGACCTTTTTTTACATTTTCCCTGTGCTGCCTTCACTGCTCATCTCCAACATAATTTCCAACTTCTGCCTCCCAGCTCCACTGTGCATGCAGGGCAACACCCTGGCTGCTCCCTGGCGGTAACTCCTGGCAGCTGATATGAAATGGAGATCTGACAATGTGTATGTTACCTGGATGATTTAATACTGATTTTCCAAAGATGAATGTTGACTAAAAGTACTGTCAGAAAATGACTGATGATCATCAGGATTGATGATTTTTACCCTTCTGGCTAGAAGTTCATTTAAAAATGCTTTTCAACGAAGGCCATTTTCAGAGCCTCCATTTAATCTCAGGACTGCAGTTACTCTAAAGAGCAGCATACAGAGAGGGCAACAGTTTGTGATTTCTGCTGTAGTCTTAAGAAATTTATGCCTTCTGTTTGATAAAGATATGAAAAGTTTTCAGAATATTGATCAAAGAAAATTTGTTTCATTTTCATTAAAATACTGTTTAGAATCCTGACATTTTAAACATAGACCAATCCTCATCAGAGAGCTCTAATTAAAAGCTCTAATTAGAAGAGCTTTTTAATTCACACTGTATTTTGTAAACAATTCTAAAAACTATACCAAATTCTAAAACTAAAGTCAAATAAATCAGTAATGCAATTCATTCATTTGCTTCTCATAATCAAAAATTCTATAATGATGGTTTCTGGATAATATAAATGTTGCCACAAGAACAAAAGAGGTCTTTATTAATAGATGTCCACTGTGCATACTCATTGTATAACTCCAATATGTAACTGCTAATGTCAGTTCTGTTTCCTGATTTGCAATTAAACAAAAAAAAAAAAAAAAAAAAAAGAAGAAGAAGAAGGAAAGAAGAATGTAAAATGAAACCTGCAAGTATATCTAACTCTCTTAAAACTGAGGTTAAATGGCTTTGAGTTTGTAATCAAAAGTTTTGGGGATGGAGATGATTTGATTTTTTTTCTTTTGATGAGGAACATTTGTCATGGAAATGCTGGCAGTGCAATGCCACCAATACAGGTAATGTTAACTTTCTACTTATATTATGAAGCCTGTGGTATTTGACTTGTAAATATTAGTTCAGAAGAAAGAAATGTCTAAATACTCTGGGCCCTTTGCCAGTATTTCCTCCACTGCATGCTGAATCATGCCAGAAAATTACACTATTGTAAAGACAACCTGCAAGCTTGTGCATTGCTTTGTATGGAGAATCTGCTGATAGAACTGTGCCCTGAAGGCTGGGGTACCTCATTAGAGTCATCACCAGAAATGTACACGTAGGAGTCTACCTATAAGAGCAAATATTTAAAGACAAAAGCATACAAAGCCAGTTTGCAGAGTGAAGCTGAATAAATATTATGGAAAGGAAGAAGAAATAAAAAATATATATTACAAATACAAAATCTGTATTTGAAGAACATTATTAAGACAAAAAGCCAGAAACAAAAACTCCAATACTTATCAGCCACTTGTGCAATGCCACTAATTCATTTCCTTCCACGTATTCTCTACAACTAGAGATGAATGACTTTTTAAATTAAATATCTGTTTCTAAAAATGTAGCTGGTAATTTTAGAGGATCTTAGAGAACTTACCGAAAGAGCTAATCTCACCTACCCTCCAACAAATGCAAGATGATAATATGGCTCTTGTAAAGGGAGAGGTGGTGACATGGATGTGATCACTCATCCATATCAAAGAGACATTCTAAGACAAGACTGGTTACATTCTAGTTGGAGTTTTACTCATGGATGATATCACAAGTGAGTAGTTTTAAGTCCAAAGAGATGAGAGTTCCCCACTGTGACAGACTCATCTGTTTCAAACTGCAGTAGGTAGGACAAAATGGATCTTGGAAAGTACAGTCAAAAGAAATGTGAAGTGTCTATCTAAGCTCAGAGGTATATTAGATCCCCTTTAAGGAAATACCTTCAAGTCACTTTGAAATCCAAATTTTTGCTGATCATTTTCCAGAGGGCTTCAAAGACTGGGCTCATTACTCTCCCTTTTTATTTAAAACAAAAATGCAGAAACAGAATAATACTATTGAAATGTAGAATAAAATTTTAGAAGAAGCAGCAGCCAGTAGAAAACCAGGGCATGTACAAGAGAGTAATTTAATATATGGGATGAGCTGCTGTAAACTCAGCCCATCAAACCAGCTTCATTTATATCAAAATATAAAGTACAAAAACGAGAAATTTTCAAGAAATAGTTAAATAGAGAACATATATATATACACATTATATACATATATAAATTACAAATAAAAATGTATTTCAGAATCTAAGCACAATCTAAAGTACATTGAATCTTCTAAGAATGGATGACCTACTAAAATTTTGTATGCCAAGTTTAATTTTAACTAATCATGCAGAAACCGCCAAAGCCCTTTTGCTTCCAAAATTGAACTTGTAGATTTGCACAATGTACACTAATCATTACATTACCTTTAACAGAAGCACTTCATGTCATTCATCAATGGTCACTTGTAATGCAAATTCCTAACAAACCATACCCTAGATTCTATTGTTAGATCTGTGAATTTATTTCAAACATACGTTCTTTCAAAGAGAAATACTGCCGAATACAAACTTAAACCACTAACTAGTCACTTTATGCAACATATAATGGTTTTGTTTCCAAGTCAACCACATAATAACTCAGGAAATGTCATACAGGAAAAGAATCATCTTACTCTTGAATTCCAAAATCAGGCCAGTACTTTGGAACCTGTAAAATAGACACTGACCTTCAGGCACTCTAATCTGAAAACATCTTTCTTTGTCCACAATATTCCAGAGCCATAAAAGATGTATTTATATATGAGGGCTTTCCAAAAGTAATGACTTCCATTTCATTACTTTGGTTCACATGTCAGAGACATATGGTGGTGGTATGGCAGTAGAGGTTGAACCTTCCCACAATATTCTGTACCATTTTTTGCCATGTGACAGATATCAGCAGAGGGGCAGTCTGACACAATGGCATCTGACTTGGGATTGCAGATGAACCAAATGGATGGAATTGAATTTCTCCACTCAGAGAAATTGACATTCATAAACACTTGCTGAAGATTCGTGGAGACCAAACAGTGGATGTGAACACAATGAGGTGGTGGGAGGTGCATTTCAGCTGTTGTGACAGCAACATGAAAGACAAGTCATACTCCAGACAACCATGCACATTTTAACAAGTGCAGGATGCAGGCTCCCATTCATTGCTGAAGAAAACTAATAACTAACAGTGGAGACTGTGTGTTTCAGAACTGAGAATGTGCTCTATCAAATACTATTATTGCATTCTTTGTATTTGTTGCAGATTCCTCAGACAAAAATAGGATGCAATACTTTCAGACCGACCTACAAAAAAACAGATTTAAAATCAGTTTAAATAAATAAATAAATTTAAATAGTGTTGAATGTAGTTATGTCTCTTTCCTGTGTGGGTTATTTATGTACCCTTGCTACCCTTGCTTTTTTTTTTTTTTTTTTTTGTCTCTTTTACCAGCAGTGCTTGAACACATACATTGCAAGACCTTCAGAACAGAAGTGGTTTCATGAACTGTAAGGTCTCTATTTAACATCCTGAAGCTTGGCTTTTGAACACCATCAAGATGGAAATAGTAAAATAAATTTTGTTACTCAGGTTGCTGGAAAAAATTTCTATTGAAAACACTGTCAGATGTTTTTCATTAAGTGTTTCAGAGTCTCTGAAATTTGATCAAACATTTCAAGAGGGTCTCAAATGACACAGATCATGCCCACTGTTTATGTAGAATGACCACACTAAATTTATAGACCACATTGCCTCTCTCACGGAGCATGAAACGTAATGTTACTCTTTTGAAATGGAGTGATGTTTATCTGAACTGCTTGGCATATTACTATTTGAACCTAGATGTTTGTCACTTCATTACTAGGTGCTGTGTGACTTGCTAGCAGTTGTGGCCTGATCTAACCACACACTGAAAATTTCTAGTGTGTCCTACAGCTTTTTATCAGAGAATGCATTTGTGCATTGCATGTTTTTCAGAAGAAGAATTATTCAAGCATTCATTACATTTCTTATTTAGTGACAAAGTTAGCTGGTAACAGTTCCTCTCCTAGATGTAATTTATATTCTCCAAAGAGCTAAGAAGATTGTATTTGTTGTTCCTTTCTTGAAGTAATTGGTCCAGAGTTTGGCAATTTGCACTTTCCCGTAGCTGAATACCAAATGTCAGTGTTGATTACAAGATGTCTTAAATTTTCTAAATGTGGAAGCCTGCTTGTAAATGTAGATACACACATTCTTATGACAAATTTTAGTTCATGATTTTTCCACATATGTTGTGACTGAAACACTGCAACCTATGTGATCATCTTGAAGTCAGCTGTGCACAGCACATTCAATTTCTTAACTTAACCAAAACGAGTACATATTGCACTAATTTTCAAACCTCTAGCATGGTAACATAACATATTTAATACTTCCTGTTCCAGAAGTATTCTGTCCACTCTACAGTGTATCCCCACTCTACCAGAAGGAGATAAAAAGATGGTGAAGATATATAGAGGATACAAAACACAATTTAATACATTTTACGCTTAGACAGATACGCCAACCTGCTCCCCTGAGCCAAGACCCTTCTGTTCTGCCCTGCAGCAATATTTCAGGTTGTTTCCAGTGTCTTCCACCAGCCAAGTTGTGCCCCTCACTGTGGGTGGATTTCAGATCTCTTTTAAATTTGCTTCCTCCCATGTCACAAACTTTAGATTTTAGGTGTCACTGTAGTAACAAGTCATCCCCACATCATGCACTGCTTTCAGATGGGAAGGTGCAGTTCTCCTTGTTGGATTAAATTCCTTATTTGTGACTGAAAACATTGTATATGCCATTGCCTACAAGCCTCTGTCAAGGGTCAAGTCACTCTAGAAACATTATGTTGCTGAATATATCCTCATTTTCCATAGCCTTCACCAACTTATAGTTTCAGCTATCTCCTTGCAAATTTTTGCACTGCATGAACAAAAATCTAGATTTCCAAGAAGGCACGAATTTATAAGTGCTTAATTTCTACTTTTTTTCTTCTTATCAATTGCTGAAATCATGACAGAAATAACAAAACAGATGATTAAAGAGATGCAATTTCAGGTTACATTATTTGATTCACAGTATTGTAAAATCCAGTACAATACCTTTAATACTACTGTTTTTATCAGCAGATAGACTTAAACTTAATGCAACTGAAAAACACTTCCATTTAACAACTGATAGGGTTTAGTTCAGGATCTGTGTTATTTTAAATTGCTTGATTTTTTTTATAATAGAGTGCATATAAAGGTAAAATGGTAATTTTAAAAGTAAAATACCAATTTTACTGAAAAATATACTATTAAATAATTCATTTGCATATGAATACAGACTTACATTTAACAACAGAAACAATTTACAAGTGGCTATTCAGGCATTTTAAAAATACATTGAAGTAGTTTCCCCTAATGACGCTGTATATATCAAAAGGAATGATTAGAAGGCATTCAGATGTTCTATTAGAATTGCTTTCAATAACTGAAATGTAAGAGCATACATGCAGCCAATGTATCTTCAGTGAAAGTGCTATCAGTTATTTTGCATTCAAGGCTGTTAGTTCAATAACCAGCTAAGGAAAATTACATTAAAATGAACTAATGATACTTAAAACTTTTCTTGTTTCCTCTTGCCTATCAGTTCAATAACTTCTATCTCAAGAAATGTTTTTTTGCAATATTGCTTTGAATTAAGTCTAATGTAAAGACTGTCTAGGCAGCATCTATTTTGTTGTCTGAATTCTTTTCCTCTTATCTCTTTAAAAAAAAACCCAACTTTTAATTTATAGTCCCATTTTGTATGAATTTACTTCTCTGCTGATCCAAACTTCAGCACAACAGTAGTAGAAGTAGATCAAGGCAGTTGGCACTAGGAACTCTACAACTATAATAAATGTAATTTTGGGTTTTACTTCAAACTAGACTGTTGCCTGAACCTGGCACCCCGCCACATGAGACTTGAATCTGCTTGAGGAAGGAATTTTTGTGTTGGACCATATTTTCCCATTATAGATCAGAGTACTTGCTGAGCACTCAAAGAATAGTTTCCAATGTCATTTTGTCTGAACAGAACATCATTTATGTGTACCACGCCATCTCTGTGAACCAAACCACAGTTGGAGGCAATCAAGAGATTTGTCTCTATATTGCATTTCTGTCCTGAACAAAAATGCTCATGTAGATAAAGCCTTAATGTTCTGATTTCTTTTGCTTTGATTTGTCAGTTCTGCTGAATTTACCTATCTCTGGATTCTCTGGTGGCTACTCTGTGATTCAGGCATTACTCCTTTATCTATGTCTCTGAGGAAATTAATTTTTATTGTTTTGTTTTGTTTTGTTTTGTTTTACAAAATGGAAAAAATTCAAAAAGAGGTCAACCCAGAAGAGCTGTTGGTTAAAGAAACTTCAGAGTGAAATATATCTCCCTAAGCAACAATGAAGCATTGTACTCAGGTCTCCATCCTCGACAAAATGATGAACTCATCCCACTCAAGCATCAGTTTCACCAAAATCTGGGTTTTTTTAAACAAAGACATGTCCTAGTGCTCCTTATTTTTTCTCATTTTTTCCTAGATACAAATTTGATACTAATCATAAAATATCATGGTTTATAACCACAAAAGGTTACATTTTAAGAAAAACATATTTAATGCAGACATGAGACACTTAAGTCTACAGGAATTGAAGAGTAGGACTTTATCTGATATTACTTATTATCACGTTTTTTTTTCAGGAGTTAAAGCATATTAAGTCAGTGCAGTAACACAGTGTCTCTGTAGGTGATACAGGTAACAGTACCCAATCAAAAAGACTGAATAAAAGCAAGCAAGATTGGTCCATGACAAACAACTGCAGACCTCACAATACAGATAAGAATTATTGTTAGTAAGCCATATCACTTGAAAACTGAATGGCATGCTTTAGTAAACTTGAAGTCACAGTATAATTTCCAATGCAGTACACAATCTACAAACAGATTAAAGAGACAAAACAGTGAAGTAAAATGTCAGAATATATTCTGTGACAATATATACAGTTGGTATTGCCATATTCTGTTAGACGCAAAGACAAAAGAAAATTAAAACATACACAGAGATCTATGAAGGTATTGTAAAACAGCAGAAAGCATTGCAACACTTCTACTTTAGTAACAGTTTTTACATATTAGCTTTAGTTGTCTGCTGCGTAAATCAAAAGAAAACTAGGTCAAGCTGCAGTAACAAGCATATAATTCCCATTGTTATCTATGAGAGAAAGACACCTCTGTTTGTAACTTTACTCCACAGAAGCTGCCAGGCTGGATAAGATTATTAGCCTGTTTTACTCAGTACCCTGACTCACTGTGGTTAGCGCCAAATGATTTAGAAAGGACCAAGAAATTTCAGCATTGACAAATACAGAGAAAACTCCTGATAAGATGTATTGCTTTGTGCCTTCTGTCGTTTAATGACTGGTTTGTGCCTCAGAGGATAAGCTTTAAATATCCTGTATATTAGACAGCATAAACATATTTCTTTTTTTTAACATGGATTCCTATATGAAATGATTTGCACTAGGAAACCTCAATATTCTGAAATGTGATTTTGATCTGAAGCTGCCATGAAGCACTGCATACTGTTTTTCTAGCAATTTTCAGTTTAGAAACCTTACATTCTGAGCTATAATTGATGTTAATCTGTTTCCTAAGTAACTGCAAGATTTTATGGAACATCCAGAAACTGATACTTCTTCATCTTAGTTTCTTATATTCTCAAACTGATTTCCTTCAGCCTTGAAAACAGAGCCTTTGGGGGTACCATGGATAAATATTTTGCATGCCCAAACTGGGTTTTCAGAGCTCCAGCTGAAGGAACTAACATTGAAGGGGGAGCAGATTTCTTCTGTGTTATACTTCAAGCCATTACCTGCTTAACTAAAAAGCAAAAAGAAATAGGTATCACATTTAGAAGGGTTTGTAAAGATAAGAAAAGAAAGAAAGAACGAAAGAAAGAAAGTCGTATTAATCTACTTAGTTATTCATTGATTTATGTTATTTTCTTCACACAGTGCCAGCTTAAATACTCAAAGTGTGTCTCATAGCATCCTGGTTTCTTTGCCAACACATTCAATTTATCTTTCTCTTCCTTCCAGGGTTCCAGCACAGAAGTTTGCCTCATGTTAAGTTGAACTGAGAAAATGATGTGGCTGAAAAAAACAACACTTAAAAAATATTACCTACATTACTATTTTTTTAGCTTGATAAGGCCCCTGAAGTTTATTCAAACATAGAATTTTTGACCTTCTCAAACTTGCAAGCAGACATGTTACTAGCATTTACATGGGGATTGTATACCTAGTTCATTGCAAGCTATGCCTTTATGACAGATAACAAGAATAAATAATCTTGTGATGGCTACATCCAAGGGCAATTTTTGTTAGTTTGTTTTACTAAAATACAGAACCTAAAAAGAGCCATAGTTTAAGTACTTCGTGACATCAGTTTTGCCTCATGTCCAGATTTCCAAGCCAAATTCATTCACTTAGGCTGAACTATAGAAATCTAGAGCATTATATGTGCTAAGAAGTATTTACAAGGATACATTTTCTTAAGAAATAGAGAATTATTCTTGTGACCCTGACAATGCGTTCTTTTTCTCCAAACCTGTTCACTCCTTGCCTAATACAAGAATTTTGATCAATACATAGCTTACTAACTGTTAAAGATTTGATACCAATTCTGAGATCTCTGTATTCCCACCATATAAACAGAAACTACAATCCAGGCAGAGAAAACCACTGAAAAGACTGGCAGCATTCATCTTCAAAGTATCAAACATGAGAGTTAACATCAGCGTAGCCTGAAAGAAGTGGAGGACTTTTGCTTTGTGGGCCCATGATCAGGAGGGCAGGGCCTTTTGAGGCCACGTTGGGACAGAGGCTGATAGCCTTGGGCTGATATGGTATCTGGTCCTGGGCCAGGACTGGGAGGCCCTCAAGGCCCTCACAGATATGACAGGGTATATCAGAAGTGTGCAAAGGAAGTCCCAGCACAGTAAATGCTTTCCACATTGTATCCCAAACAGAGATTATCTGCCTAATCCCAGAGCAAGAAAATTTAATATCAAAGCTGGTCAGAAAATTCAGATAAAATCGTTTCCTTCTGGATTTTTTTACTTCCTCAGAATGCAAATGTTTCACTAAAATAGACCAATTGTAATGAGATTCCATTGGAAAACTGCCACCAGACAAGCTTTGAAACTTTCTTGGTGTCCTGCCAGCTCATCTCTATGGCTCCTCAATAAAACACCTGCTGGTTACTATGACCACGAACTCTAGGTCTTCCAGGGGCTGAAGGACAAACCAGGTGGATGTTCCTTGCACCAAAGAACAATTCTGTTGCCAGAAAATAGAAGTACTCCTGGTTTTTGATCCAAGTCAGGGTAAGAACAGTTTTTCAAATATTAAAATAAGTCACAAAGAAGAATGGTGCTTTTTTCCTCCTTTTTTTCCTTTCAATTCAACTCCAGTGTTTTCACCAAATTAAAGAATGAATGAAGGATTGTAGCAGAAGGATGTAAGAATGTTTCACTTTTAACAAAGACTGAAAAAAAAGAACGGTTATGTATTCTGGGATGGAGAGGTTGCATTAATATGCTATTTTTGGTTATTTTTTGTCATTTCTTTAGAGAAAATCTTCTGTTTATTGTGCAGATGAAGAGCTGTATACATTTTAAGATAAATGAGAAACAATTGATCAAATCCTTCTAGATTACTGTAAATTGTTTAGTAGGATGCTATGTAAGAAAGTTTTCATACAGCTGAAGATGACAGGGTTTAATAAAATCCTGCCAGATGGAGAGGAAGCTATCGTAGAAGGAGACAAACTGGGTAGCTTTAAATATGCAGTCTAAGAAGAGATTACCAGCCGAGTTCGTCAGTGAAGTTTGAGGCCAGTTACAAATTTCTACTAAATGGCTCAGATACAAGGAATCATAGAATCACAAGGTTGGAAAGGTCCTACTAGATCATCTTGTCCAACTGTCTAACCATTACCACAAGCTAATAAACCATTTCTCATAGCTCCTCATCCAAACACCTCTTGAACACTGCCAGGGTCAGTGACTCTACCACCTCCCTGGGCAGGACATTCCAGTGCCTGACCACTCTTTCAGAGTAGTATTATCTCCTAACATCCAGCCTGAACCTCCCCTGGCACAGCTTGAAGCCATTCCCTCTAGTTCTATCACTGGTTACATGAGAGAACAGACTGACCCCCAGCTCACTACAACCTCCTTTCAGATAGCTATAGAGATCAATAAGGTCTCCCCCAAACCTCCTCTTCTCCAGACTGAACAATCTCAGCTCCTTCAGCCGCTCCTCGTAAGGCCTGTGCTTTAGACCTCTCACCAGTCTTGTTGCCTTTCTTCGAGGACGTTCCAGGGCCCCAGTGTCTTTCCTGCAGTGAGAGGCCCAAAACCGGACACAGTACTTGAGGTGCAGCCTCACCAGAGCTGAGTACAGGGGACAAGTACTTTCCTGTTCCTGCTGGCAACACTGTTTCTGATGCAAGCCAGGATGCCATTGGCCTTCTTGGCTACCTGGGCACACTGTTGGCTCATGTTCAGCTGAGCATCAATCAATACCACTAGGTTCATTTCCTCTACACAGTGTTCCTGCCACTCTGCCCCAAGCTCGTAGCACTGCCTGGGGTTGTTGTGGCAAAAGTGCAGGACCCAGCACTTGGTCTTGTTGAACCTCATCCTATTGGTTTCAGCCCAGCTCTCCAGCCTGTCCAGATTCCTCTGCAGGGCCTTGCTACCCCCAGGCAGATCAACACTTCCAGCAAACTTGGTGTCATCTGCAAACTTACTGAGGGTGCACTCAGTACTCTCATCCAGGTCATCGGTAAAGATATTGAAGAGGACAGGCCCCAGCACCAACCCCTGGTGAACACCACTTGTAACCAGTCGCCAGATGAATTTAACTTCATTTACCACCACTCTCTGGGCCTGGCCTTCCAGCCAGCTCCTTACCCAGCCAAATGTGTACCTGACTTAGCCAAGGGCTGCCAGGTTCTGCAGGAGATTACTGTTGGAGACAGTGTGAAAGGCTTTGCTGAAATCTAGGTAGACTACATAAACAGCACTTCTCTCATCCACCAGATGGGACACTAGATCATAGAAGGAGATCAGGTTGGCCAAGCAGAACCTGCCCTTTGTGAACCCATGCTGGCTAGGCCTGATCCCCAAGTTGTACCACACATGCCATGAGATCTTCCTCAAGACAACCTGCTCCATAACCTTCCCTTGCACCAAGGTTAGGCTAACAGGCCTGTAGTTCCCCAGATCCTCCTCACAACCCTTCCTGTAGATGGGAATTACTTTGGCAAGCCTCCAGTCTTCTGGGACCTCACTCAGTTTATGTGATGATAAAGAAGAGCCCTAGTATTTCAGAGGACCATAAGATTCAAAATAAAACAAACACTGTTGCTCTTTGAGGCCTTGTTTTCTAGAAATTTCATTTAAGATAATGTGATGCAAGGTTGTGCACTGAATGCTAAGAATTTCTGCTTAGAATTAGAATTCATCAGTTTGAAATTTGAAAAGAAAATATTACTCTAGTGGAATAGGTAATTATGTATAGACTGATACAGTACTGTGGAGACAAAGAACTATTAAAGTGTATATACATATATATATATATATATATATATATATAGCTCATATGGAAATTAAGAGCAATCCTTATCACCTGTACTCAGAAAATATGAGAACATACTAGAAAATACAGAGTAAGCAAAACAAATGGATGGACCTACTATTGCACCAGAAGCAAATTAGCTCCTTATGATAGTCAAACAAAGTGTAAGATAGTCAGTACTGTTCTCTGTATATACAGCAGGTGTTAAGCACAGCAGAAAGAAGGGAATTATTTCTAATAATCTAATAATAATTTCTAATATCAGGTTAAAAGTGAAGGAGAGTCACTTAGCCATGTATACAGAGAAAATTTAAAACTACTAATAGAAAAAATGATAAATAGTAAGGTCACACAGAATGACAAAAATAACAGATTTTTGTTTTGTTTTGATTTGCTCTGCTTTTTACCTTTTAAACTTGTAATGTCAAGAAGTCCGTTGATAAATTTAGAAATTTATATTTTAGGTTTTTCTGCAGCTTCAGGAACTGGACTGTACAAGAAAAAGTCACTTCCAGTTGAACTTGGGATGACATTCAATTATATGTACCCATCTACGTGATGAGTAAGAGTAAAAAAGTTTACTACATGAAACCAACCTTTATCAAAAGCAATAATGACGTAAAATGTATAAATAAGCAGCCAGCCTGCCTTTAATTTACATAGAGTAGACCAAGCTTCAGTCGCTTTATCTTTAGTATGTGAATGACACAGGATGCAACATACTTTTCTGGACAGTAATCACAGATCTGTACCACATTTATTTTTATTTTTTTAAATTCTTTCTTCTTTTTGTTTCTTTTAGTTTGAAAGGGTTGATAATTAAAGCAATAAAGAGAATGAGTCATATCTGGTCACCCCTTAAAGAAAGAATTGCATTAGTATAATAAAGAGTAAGTGTATTGTTTTAATGCAATAAAGAGTGTGTAAACAGTTCAATAAAGACTAAGACTTCAGCCAGCATCATTGTCAACTTCAGCATTCCAAATCAGAATAACTCTTTAATAATAGAGATACAAAGAATTGAAAATAAAGACCAAATAATTTTAATAATAGCAAAGGCCTTAATCAACAATGTGTTTCATTAAACACAGAATGTATCTCAGCCTGACAGAAATTCAGAGCTGATTAAAAGCAGGCCATCAGGTAATTTAAAAATGCTTGTCAAGGAAGGAATCAACTGAAAGTATAATTCTCAATCCTTTTATGTGCATCAGTGGGGTACTAATAAATCTGTGCAAAAGCCACTTAACTATGTTTAAGTTAAACAAGCTCAAACTGGGTGGACAAAGACCACTACTAGGAGGAGTTTTAAATGACTGGATAAGAGAGGAGTTTCCAAGTCTCCAAGCCTCAAATCATGATAAAATATGGAAAGTCACGAACTCACCTAGGTTCGCAAACCCATGTGACCAATGTGGGCTAAAATTTCCTACAGTCATTTCTGAAAAATTGTCAGAAATTGCAGTTGGTCAGTGGTTAAGATCTTTAAAACATAATTTTGTTGCCACAGAGGTCATGCAAATATTTTCTTAGAGCTCTGTGGCAACTTGCAAAAGCTGTGGTGGAGCAGTGAAATTTCTTGGCTCAATAATGTATGCTCAGATCAGTTTTGAAAACAGGGTTTAACTATTTCATAGAAAGCCCTGGAACTGTAAACTGTGACATGATTAATCATGTAACTCAAGGAAAGCTTTTTTCAGTCATATAACAGAGTAACAGGCCATTTTGCTTTTCATCCATGAAGTAGTTGTCCTCCTTGTATTCTCCCACCAATATACTTCTGCGCTTTCTAGTTCACAGTCTTTCATTTCTAATCAAATCTTATGCTTATAAGTTTTTTTTTTACAGTCCTGAGGATTCTTTATAAAAAACAAAGATCTAGCAGAAACTCCACATTTTAAAGCCAAATCATTTCTTTAACTATGTGGCAAATCTACTCAGTATCAGAGTACTGAAGTGTTTCTGTAACATTTCTCATCTTGTCTCAGGGCAAGGGAAATACAGTTTCATCTGCAGAGTTTAACATTAAAATATAAAGAATCCAGTAATATTTTCCTCATTATCATATCCCTCCACATAATTTTGAAAATGAATAGTACAAGAAAAAAAAGTCTCCAATCAGAGATCTTATCCACAGAACACATATATTTTCAACAGAAAAAAAAATAGCCCCTTTTTCTCTTTTGGGGAATTTCACCAGTATTTCAACAGTGGATTCTGTAAAACTAACACAAAAAAAAAGGATCATAAACTTAAATGTGTATGCACTTAAGTGCTGTGGTAGAGGTGTAGCAACGCTCCTTTAATGATCCCCAAGGAAATACCACCTGAAAGGTGATACTATGAAGAAAGAAGGAGAGATGTCAGGCATTGTGTCAAAGGAGAGACACCTCTTTTGCTAGCTTCTCTTCTTTTTTGTAAACCTATGACTGCAGTCTATGTTAAATATTTTGCTATAAAACTACAAGAAAAATCATAAATTCCCCCCCCAAAAAAGGGATGAAAGAATTTATCCTTCCGAATTGCTAAGAAAGAAGAATCCTGAGAAATTAAGCACAAATTATACCACAGTCATATTTAAATTAAATTGTTCTTACTTCTAGTAATACTTAAAACTTACAGTAATTACATGGTAGGTTCTACCGTGTAGGTTCTACTAAAGCATTTCCATTTATGGAAGAGTAGCACTTACTGTTGGAACATTTTTGCCTTCAGAAAACAGTGATGGTAGAAATTACTTCACAAATTTCTAATGCCACCTTCAGGATACTACTGCTTGAATGAGTACTCCCACTCCATAACTCAAAAAGAAGCTTATATGAGTAGTTACATGAACTGTTTCTTGAGATGGTGATTATAGTTTTTATCAGGCTGGGAGATACACTGTAGGACATGTTGTAGCCTCAAATGTTTTGAAACATCTCAGATATCTTCAACCATTTTACATACAAAAAGCTTAAATACAAAATATATCATTTTTTTTCCATAGAAATCACAAAAAGCATACATTTACAGTAGCGCTTCTTCTGATCCATTTTCCTACCTTAGATTTTCCAGTGGAGCCAAGAAACAATTTCCTTTTCTTTTGTTCTTCCCAAACAGATTACTTGAACGACTAATGAAAGCCATTGTGTTGGACATGCAGGAAGAGAGATAAGACATAGCAAGCATGACTTAATTAGACCAAATTTTTATTATCTTGCTCATTTGGAAGCTGTATACTAATATCTGATACTGCATTGGTCATCACTTCTTTGTTTGTACCTTTAGCTATAGTCAGTTTTAGATCAAATCCCCAGGCTATTCTGGACATCCTTGTCAGCCGTTTGCAATAAATGAAAAGAGATGAATGAATTGTTTCCTATAAAGTGCATGCTAGCTAGTGGTAGCTCCAGCAGGAGTCTGTATTTCTATTCTTTGATTAACTAAGCCAGTTCTAAGTCTCTGTTAAACTGCAGCAGTTTGAATCAAATTTCTGAATCCCATAAGTAATTTGTGGTGATGATAGATGGAAAATTTTACATATGATTCTGCTTTGATCAACTCAAGTGTAAGAGAAAAATCCTTAATCCAATTAACAAACAAACTAACTAACTAACTACTACTACTAATAATAAATGAAAAAGTAATGCCCAGAGAGCATGAAAAATACTAGACTAACACCTTTCTCAGCAGTGTAAAGTACAAAGCAACATAGAAAAGAGAAGTTAAGATGAAAAAAGGTGCTTATACTGTACACAGGTAACTCTGAGCTTTCCAAGCTAACAGGAATTATGTATTTTCTTTCAGTCTCTTCATAAGAAATTTCACAGATTAAAGACCCTATTTGTTTGCTAGCTTATTAGGTTTCCAGTTTATCCCTACAGAATTTCATCACTATACAAGCAATTTATAAAATGATTTGTGATGACTTTGATAAAGAAAAGTAGCGCTTTGCCAAATACTCCGCTGAATGAAATGCCAGTGTTCTACAAGAATGTCTAAAATATGCGCTTAGGCAGCTATTCTATTTTAAGAATTGGTCAGGGACATGAAAGTTGGAGGCACCCTCAGTTGTGGTGATCATGAGATCATGAGACTGTGAATCCTGTAAGAAGTAAATAAGGCAAAAATCAAGGCCATAGCCATGTATTTCAGGAAAGTAGACTACAACACCTTCAGATGTCTACTTGGAAGAATTCTGTGGAATTTCTCTCTGGAGAAAAGGGGGCCAAGACAGCCAGTTGATATTTGAGCTTTGAGTTGATACTCCAATCTCAAGAAAAGTACATTCTATTCATTCCAAAAAGAAGGAAACAAACAGGGTAACAAACTGGAATTCCTTAGAATAATTTATGCAAAAATTTATTGTACAAACATTCCAGTTCATACTGAGACAGTGAACTGACTGCCAGGCATAGGTATTTATTAGGGCTAGGTCATAAACTGTTGGTGTAGTTGAAAGCCACAATCAGACTAAAAGGCACCAGTCTCTGTTTAGATTGACTTCATCTCTCATGTTTACCTGTGACATACACCTGTGGTGTCCTACACTTGATCCTTGGCAACAAATTCACTAAGGCTCTTTATGTCAGTGAAGAAGAAAAAAAGATAGTTTTGGACAAGTTAATATTTCAACTCCCCTGTAAGAGAATTCTGATACACAAATACATTATATGATATCACCTGAAAGTCCTTCTCCAAAACTTCATTTTCTGTATGGCTGCAAAGCCCTTGAAGCTCCTGTGAGTATGGTACAGCAGTGTTCAAGCTGGTTCCACTTTGGAGCTCAGTTAGCATGATACTTGAATTTTGTGGGGTTCCAAGATCTTGGAAGATCCATTCTCAAGACTCATAAGATTTGCTTTTTCTTAATTTCAGCCAAAATGTCTTTGGAGATACATAATTAATAACCTGTAATAACAGCTATCCCAAGAAACAGAATATGTTGTGTTTTCTGATATTAGGTAGATTAAAATTACGGTGCTTTTTCAATGAACTTTCTCTTCTAGCTTCCAACAATTTGCATAGTGAAACATCACATCTTTTTTGTGGCAGTGCATTATTGCCATGGAAAAATTTCAGTAGTCAAGCCATCTTTTCTCTTGAAGAGTTTTCCCTTTGAAACTGAAAAATGTTTTGAAAGTGTTTTCCTTCCTTTTGTATTTCTGTAGTGTACACTTTGGTGAATCATTTTCTTCAACTAGCTGATAAAATTGCTTGTAAATAAACCAAACTCCTTGCTATTATTTGCATGAAAGGGGAAAAAATGTTACTCAACTGTGTCTAAGTCTTCTACCACTAGATGTTCAAGAAAAACAATAAATGTGTTGATACTCACAACAAAATCTGGAGACCTGGCAAATCTGACTGTAGGTAATTTAGTAATGCAAATTCCACATTTTTAATCAGTGCTAAGGGAAAGATTGCCAGCTAAATATCTATTCATCAGTATGTCTCTGTGCAATGTTATCTGATGTTATGGTTTTAAAAATGGTATGACAGTGTTTACTTACTAAGGGTTACATGGCAATATCATATCCTACAGGCAGCAATAAGATTATAAAAGCTTAATTTTATTACTTGGCTTCTCCTGGATGCGAATAGTTAGCTGAATAACATTTTCTTCATATCCATTAGAAGTGGGTTCTCTTCCTCCAACCTGAGATCATCTTTCCAAGACTCTTTGCCCGCTCTCACAAATTTCCATAAGAAAAAGGAATCCACTTTGCGTTCCACACAGGATTCACTGGTACAAGCTCAGATAAATCTCTCCTGGAGATCTGTTTTGGCTGAGAACAATAGTGGTGTGGCCCTTTGCTCTGGAGGAATAAAATATAAAATGAAGTTAGTCAAGTTTTTCTCCATGAAGCTGAGGCATGCAACAAAGGTTGGATTTTCAGTTATTGTAGCTAACCTTCATATTTGCCTTGCCTGCCAACTTACTGAAACCATTTAGAAACCAAGCACAAATTAGATTGGATTAGTAGGAGTGCTCTGTAATGTAGCAAACAGTTTTAAACAAGATTTTTTAGAGTGAGTTAGTCTAGCAGCCAGAACTGGACAGCATTTGAACCATTTTGCCATTGTTGTGCTAGCATCTCATGCTAGACCTCTTAACACTATCACTGAAAATTTTTTTTTTGCTGTATCTGTGCGAGTGCCAAGGGGCAGTGACTGTCCAGCTTCCTCTTACTACTAAAGAGATTGCCTTACTGAATAGGAGTTTCTTCGTGATGCCAAAGACAGCAGAAGTTATTCAGTGATTTAAACTGACAAAGGACTTGAGCCACTGAGCATTAAGTCAGTGGTCCAAATGAACTACCTCCCTCATTCTGATGTGCTGTTAAATTAATCTCCCATTTTTCTGTTGCTCCAAACTATTGCTCAACTTCAGTAATGATGTAATAACCCTTCTGGAAGGGGCCTCAACTTTTTTTAATTTTGTGACGCTTATCCAATGGCTTTTCTTGCTTCTTTTGGTACACATACCTATGACTGAATACAGTGACTGAAGACCTTAAATGTGGCAATATAATACCTAAAGCCAGTGCTACTGAAATTTTTGAAATTGAGTTATGCCAGTGGAGTGCACTGTTCTCACTCCCTCTGCTCACCTAATATTTTGCATGATGCCACTCTGCCTAATGAGTCTTACATTAAAAGCTAATTTCAAAATGACAGATCTGCTTCGGTTATGTGAAGTTTGAGTACTCAGTGTTATCAGAGGAAATTCAGACATGAGATGCAGCAGAGATCTCTGAAGCTACATGGTTTTGAGATACTTCTTAGCAGCATAACAACCACCTTTCTTGACTTCTTGTCTGAGGCCATCAGAGTGCCTTGGGAGGAAGTGCAAGACCACTGTGTCTTTTCTCCTTACAGATGGACCTTGAAAGCAGACATTTTTTCACCCTATCAACTGCAGGCTTCTGCTGCTGGAAGCTTAGTAGGAATAAAAGCCTCTATTCCAGTAGAGTCAAGTGTGCTCCTTGAGTCTGACATGACATTACTGAAACATTCTCACAGATGTATAAGGGTAGTTTTTTTGAAGACAGATATTCCAGCAGGCTTCATGTCCCTGACAGTCTTCCAAATCTTTGTCTGCTTAGTCCAGCTGGCTCCCAGCCTTCATCTGCTATCAACTGATACAGGTGTTCCAAAAAGGCAGTGTGGTTGAACAGTATAATGTACCAAATAAATTTGGTCATCTTTTTCTTTGAACTTCTCTCTACTGACATAATGTGGTCATAGTGTAATTTTGCTGCAGAAACACAGAGCCTAGAATAGATTTAACTCCCAGTTACTCACTACCTTCTGGATTTGTAGAAATCAATACCTTATCTAACAAACATATTGGCACAAAGGGCTATATGTGCAGTGCTCGTTAGTCCCAGCACTGAGCCAAGCATAATACGTTCACTGAGAGAGTCCCTGTTGTCTCAACAAATGACGATCACTAAGTTATCTAACAATTCTCAGCATTTTCTTTCCATTCTTAATTGTGATACTACTAAAAAGTTAAAATATTGCTTTGGTATAGTAAAATCATTTTGTTTCTGGACAGAAAAATAAATATTTTTTTTTTCTACAAAATTGATGAGAAATGCATTGTAAAGTTGCAGACTTCCAGGAGAGGATGTGAAGTGTCTGGTATTATGCCATCTACACTGTTCTTTTACCCTGCTGTTTACTCTTAATAGGACTAGGGCAGAACAAATCAAACTGCATTTGATTTCTCATTTGTCTGTGATCTGCAACCCGCTGCTGTTCTGCAGTGTTCACTACAGGAGTCTGACAATGCGAAGACCCTATGCTTAAGATAATTTTTCAAGCAAGCACTGTACTTTCTCAACTTTTATTTAAAAGCCAAACAAGGTATAACTACAACCAACAGGTCTGTTCTCTGCAGAGAATCCAAATTCACAGAGCCTGCAATTATCTTACTGAATAATGCAATTTTTCATCCTAAAAAGCAATTTCCAGGAAGCAGCATTAACAAAACAGCAAGTATAAAAAAAGAGGTCTTGACTTGGTTATCTTAGTGTTTGTGTTTCAATATGGAAGCTTAACTGATGATTGTACCTGCAAATGTTCATTACAAAATCCTTTCCAAGAGGAAAATACAACTGTTTAGTATCCTGTTGTCCCACCAGTAAAGAAGTTATTTGGAATTTAGTACTTCCAAGTTCTTCAGTGATCTGAATTGTTTATTACTGCTCACCATCTCAACAAGAAATAATTTTGAAAATGAGTAATTCAATGTAGAGTAGGACTCAAAAGTGCCTTATTGCGGGTGTTATCTCTGGTAAGGAAATTCATATTATCAAGCACTATCTGTATGTACACATACATGCACAGGCTTCTCTCAAGTGAGTCAGAGAAATGAAATTATACATGTGATATTTTGTTGTTTTTATTTTTTTTTAATTGCATTTTCAAATATATTGTTGTGTCACAAGAAAATGTTTCTAATTTTCATGGCCTATTTATTTTACATGCTTGTTTTCAGAGGAAGTCCTAGAAGAAAGCATGTAGCAATTTCATCGGGTATGAGAAGCAAAGGTACAGGGGAATAGTCAAATGTACTCAGCAGCTGTAGTTCTCAGAATCAACAGGACAAAGCCAAAAAATAGGTAATATTAGCCACAGAAAAATCCTTCCACTATCAATCTGATAAAATCTCTTCCAGCATTTTCTCAGGCAGAACTTGTCTTGCTGTAGAAGTTGTGGACTGCAGCCTTGATGTTAAGTGATCACTGAGAGTCACAAGGGATGGCACTGCTACTGAAGTGGAAATGAAAATACTTTTTTGTGCACTTTAGCTGTTAACACTGAGAAGAAACCTTGATTTCAGACTGATGGCTTCAGGTGACTTAGATTGAGAGTGGAAAGTAAAAGGAAGAGTTCGTAGTAGATTCCATGTCCTGTATCAATATGCCTTAAAAAAGAGTCTTCAGACTCTTCTGTGCATGGGCATGGGCTTGTAGAATGAGCCATGAATGTTACCTGCATTGTGTAACAATCATGAATCCGAGTCGCTTGTTTCAGCAGTTATCTCAGCAGACCTGATGAAGCAGCAGTATATAGAGAGACAAAATAATTTGTAAATAACATTTATGGTATTCTGTTTTCACTTCTTCAGGATTGTTTTGTTTTATTTCATTTATCTGTAAGTGCTTAGAAGCACTGCTTGATCGTCACACAAGAAACCCTTTGTTTATGATACAGGATTTTTAGGTCTGTCAGTATGAAGAAGGCAGCTATAGAGAATTGTCAGTTCAGCAAACATTTTGTGTTTCAGTGCTGCCCTGATAAATGTATGTTGAAGGAGTAAAAATTTATAAAAGAAGATGAGTAAAGCTATGAGAATGGGAGAAGGGAGCCTATCTGACAGACAAAAATGTAAGTCCATGAAGCAAAAATAGATAAATGAACAAACAAATCACAAGTAGAAGGAGACCCGTGAAATGCTCTTTCTGAGCTTCTACTGGGCTGCTTGAACTGCTGACTACACCTTTCTGTGATGTACTTAAGTCTACTCAGTTCATCTGAAATCCACACCAATCAATTTTACTTTTTTTTTTAACAGAATCAAAAATGATAGGCTTGATGTTTAGTTATCAGCTAGCATTTCTATTACTTCTGTGTCTGAAAGCTTTGAGTGTACTGGACTTCAGCAGAGTAATATGCAAACATCTCAGCCAATATCCCAATGATGGAAAATAAGGCAGAATGGCTCACATCATGTATTTTTTTAGTGGAGAGGAGAATTGGCTGACCATAGGCTGACCAAGTATGGTGGTGTTGATGTTCTCAGATCTCTCTCAGAAAATCACAGCATTGCCAAGTGCAGGCATCCCAAATCCTAGTAAACAGAGAAAAATCCTGCAACATGTGTTCTCAGTGTCTCTAAATCTTCATCGGAGCAAATTAAAGCACTTAGATAACCTTGTTACTGTTTTGAAGATAAATGGTAATATATAAAGCTGCCTGCTAGAGAATGTCAGGAACACAGAAATTTCATGCCAGTAGGGTTATTTCCTGTAATAGAAGAATCCTTCTTTTTCTATGAGAAAAACAACTTATGCCACTGCAGTGCATAATGATGCTACCGGAGTCAATAAAGAAGACTTCTTCTGGTCTAACATCAGAACTAAATTTTAAGCAGATATTTTTATTTATTTTCTTTAAATACTTTATTTCGTTGTATATTTCACTTTGATTTCATTCTCCTTTTTTTAGCCTCCTAAATTCATTTTTATTTCAAAAACATGGAATTATATTTTTCTGAGGTTAGATCCCCTTAATTTCACAGAAGTCAATGGCAGTGCCATATTCTTCTTCATTCCAGGCAAGTTTTTGTGTTGTATGCGTGAATGTATTTTACAAAATTCATACTTCAGAGTTTCATCTTGCAGAGCTGATGTTTACTTCTTTTGGCCCAACAGTACTGTTAATTCTGGAACTACTAATGCAAGTTCAAACTCGAGGAATATTGTAAACCTATTTTCCTATATATTATTAATATAGTCACTTCAGTTGCCCTGCTTCTCATTCAAATGGTTCTAGATGGTGTCCAAGGCAAGTCTTCACCTGTAAAAGGCTTTCTGCTGATAACATGAGATTGATCTAATCTCCATGAGAACCTGCTTGTTGTGTCCCTTCATAGCAATATATACATATATATATAATATTATTACCTGCCCTGCTGCATTTTCTTCAGTGGTCAATGCCAAGGTATCTCAGTGTTTTACTAAGATGCGTTTTTCATAGATCCCTCAAGTGGCAAAGAGTCACGTACAGGACAGTGCACTGAAGTGTGTTGGTTGTGAATGAGCCAGGGAATACAGGCTATTGGCAGTACTCTAACATTCATGTCTGCAGGCAGAAAAATGTGAATAAAAATAAACAGAAATAACTACTGCATTTTTCCATTTATACTTTGCATATAACAACTGATGCTTTATAATTAGAAAATTATTACTTATATTAATAATATTTAAAGAAATTGCCTGAAAGAGGGTTGGTTTGTTGTTTTTGTTCTTTTTGTCCTTTCTTTTCTTTGGTAAGATTTGGACAGTCTTAGATCCTTTTCATAACATTTTATATCTTCCCATGTCTCCACATATCTCCAAGGATTTTCAAAAACTATTAGTATTCAATATATTAATTTACTATTTCATTATTTACTATTTCACTCCATCCTAGATTTGCCTACAATGGATTATTCAGTGTTTCTGGAATTACATGGACTTCATTAAGATCTGTAATTACATAATTACATTGCTAAATGTGTTTTCCTCGTTCCTAATTATCAAGTATATATGTATATTTCTGTGTTTACACTCTTACAGCAAGACATCCTGAAATGCACTGAAGTCCAAGATCTCCAGGCTCCAGTAAGGGTTTGTTCTTGAACTTTTTTGGTTGCTGAAGGGAAGCAAATCTTTCTGTATGGAAAATTAATATGTTTCTTAATCAGAAGCCCTTTTTAAATTTCATGCACTGATTTTAAGTGAGTGAAATAACATTTTAACTTTGTATAATTCCTGGAAGGAAATAGGTGTGTAGTATTTTCTAGGGAACTGCTTTTCTGAATATTGTTTGTCCTGAACACTTTCTTTTGTAAGCAATGTAAGTAGTAACATTAAATCATTATGACATTTGATTCAATGCTATGTGGCCCTGATCTCATTAAACTAGAAGCATTCTGGGAGGGTGGCTTTACATCAGACATGTTCAACCCACAGACTGTGGGGCAAATACAGCTTGGGACAGCCAGTAATGTCAATGTCTTCTGACACAAGCCATCGTGCTGACAGCTCTACCCAGCCAAGTGTCTCAGCCTGTCCCAGACACTCACCCATCATTCAACAACAACCAAAACATCAGTGTGCTGTTAACACTGTCTCAACTGAAACCAGGATACGGTAAGGGTTCATTGCAATACAAACTCAAGTTATGATAAATAATCGTACACATTTGGATACACTGGCTATACAGACCTGAGAACGGTGAAAAATATATAGCCTTGCTTTCCATTTTGATTATAAAAAAATATTTGAGATTGACAGAAAAATCATCAATTTTTGTTATATTTGTGACTTTATTTTTATAAATACAAAATATTCATAAATATATTTACTTGTGAATTTTCAAATAGAACATACACGCGGAACTCAGCTTGGAATCTAATTGAAGCTACGTTGTTTTAATTTCTTTTTGTTGTGCTGAGTATCTACAAGCAAGTTGGGATGAGACTAATGTACTCTCCTTTGGCACTTCTAGCTATAATACAATTAATCTTAGCTTTAACAAAGCCATAGTTAACAGCAGTTTACTGCAAAATCAGTGATTTTGCTCATGGAATCAGAAACATCTTTGTTGGAATGGATCATGAGGACCTCTGGTTTACTTATGTAACACCAGTGTATCATTATTTTGGATATAACTGAATCCACTTAACATGGTAGACTATTAATGTCATGCAATTTTGAAATTTGAGGCAGCTCTGCATTTTGAAAGGTGTTTTTGCAATTCTTCTGATTCAGTAAAACTCAATGTCCATGACATATTAAGTTCCAGAGAAGGTGTGTGTTTTATTTTCCGTTTGTGATACTGATGTATTGAGCCCTGTGAGGCACAGTCATAGTGCACTGTGATTTTGACACCTGCATTAGAATGAATGGTCTCCAGACTTGTCTATGCGTAGTGAAATTTTCCATGACTCCCACTGCTTGTGTAATAGCAATGCCTTTTTCCAAATTTTATTTTTAACCCAAGCATATTTCCTTTTAATCTTTTTGACAGAGACAGGTTAGAAAGCAGAGCAAAAATGCAGCAGTAAACAAAAATACATTTATTCTTAGAACTCAAAGAAATCTGCATTTTTTGCATGAAGAAAGAATGGTGTATCTCATGAAATCAAGAACTAGAAGGAAGCAAGTAATGAGGGTTGCCAGTAGCTGATATCACCTTTCCATGCTTTCTACTGCTCTGGGATAACTGCTGAGGCAAACCCTGTATTAAGTATGTTAATTTCAGCTTTGTGCAATCACTTTGACCTGCAGGAGGTGAATCATTCAGACATTTATCTGCTAATCAATTCTGACATCTTCCAAGAACAGGCATAATTAATCACACCTCCTTTGGTTTTGTGTTTTCATAAACAACATTGCTCTGCTGTCAAGATCTCTTGGTTTCATATAGTTGGGAGCACGCCACCTGTGATTCCAGGCTGCTGTCTTTCATGACAAAGCGCTATGTTTATAGAATAGTCCTTTTTATTCTAATTCAATTATAGTATAGCTTTGTGTAAGATTGTACTTATTATGGCTTCCTTTCAAAACTAACAAAATATACTAATGCTGTGGAAAGAAGAAACATCATGAATTAAGGTTCATTCAGCTGTACAGGAATGAGACTTAAAATTATATGTCTTCATTTAAATTTAGATTTTATAACTGGAGGTGTCTGTTATTTAAAGTGCATATATTGCTAATAACTGAAATTGTAAGTTTATCAATAATTTATGTCTAAGTTTTGCTGTCTAAAGGTATCAGTGCTTCTTTTTAAACATGAAAAGGTTATAAAATAGATTTAATATTACAGGGGAAAAAGAAGACTTCTACTGGACACAGGAATAGGTTTTGTCACACTACTTAATCTTCCATTCATGCTTATTATTGCATGGCTAGTTTGGATAATTGAGTCTAATAAATTCTTTCCATGCTTTAGTGCTATACAATATTTGTCTAGGAATGTTGATTTGTCTTAAATTTTTATTCTCACTTCTAGTTCAGGAAAGCACTCTGTGTATTTCCAGAAACAGGAAGATTTCATCTGGTTTTCACAGAATAATAGAATCACAGAATTGTAGGGGTTGGAAGGAACCTCTAGAGTTCAACTAGTCCAACCCTCCTGCCAAAGCAGCTCCCTAGACTAGGTTGCAAAGGTAGGCATCCAGACAGATCTTGAACAATTAACATGTTTTGTGGAAACTTTCCTTTTGTATGCTCAAAGATACAGTGCTTCATCACATGGAAAAAATACTACAGTTGTTGTATACTTTAGCATATATCAAGAAGTGATATCCTATAGCCCTTGAGTCTGGAGCTCATGTTCCACTGGAAAAATAAATAAATAAATAAATAAAGCAATGGCATTTATTGAAAGCGTGGCTTCTACCTGCCTTGCAAAGTTGCTCTGGTATTGATATTTTGGCAGTTGCCAAAATATGGTATAAGACAAGTGATGCAGTTTTGGTGATTTACTAACTCGCTCCACATTTGCCCTCACATCACATTTTATATATCCATCTGCACTTTCAGTACACCATATTACATATATTGTTTGAAGGTTGACAAGGTATACAGATTTTTTCTTTTTCTCTCAGCATGATTTTTGTTGTATTTCAATATCTCCCATCTCTCTTATTTTAACAGTCATATGCAAGTCCCCTTCTACAGTAAACTACATGGTAGCAAACCCTCAACAGAAGTGAGAATGGGGAGACACAATCAAATAAGCTCTTTCAGATGCCAGTAATGGACTGTTTCAACTAACCAGCTGAACAGGTTTCTGGCTCTGAGCCACCAGTTTCCTGTATTCCTCTGAAACAGACATCTTACACTATCTCTAGAGTGACCATCAAAAATAATCTGAATTAAAGATTACCTTGCATTCTTCCATTAAAAATGTCTTCAGCTACATACACTCAGATTGCAAAACAACATTTTGCAAAAGTTGGTGCTATCTATATCCTTACATACATGACATTGATAAGTTCCATGTCTGCAGATTGATCTGCAAGAAGTTTATGTATCTGTGAATAGAAACATGTACAATAATCATCTGACCAACTTAATTGTCTAAGTCATATTGAGATCTTAGTTTCCTATATCGTTATTTATATAGTTTCCTCTGTATGTTGACACCCAAATGAATTTGAAAGTTTCTTCTAATTGTAACTTTCTTCTAATTGTATATACTGTAAATCCAAAATATTTCAGGATCTTCCTCTGCTTTTCAAAAGAGAACATAGAGACTCAAGTTCTTCAATAACCAACTTACACTGAGAAGCAACAGTTAAGAAAATAAAAAAAATCCAAATTCATTTTATAAATGTAATTGAAAATATAAAGAGAACAATGGAGATAAAAAGAAAGACCAAGTAGACTAGTTGTCCAGCTAATTGGATGACTTCAATCTTGTACAGCAGTTTTCTGCTGAGTTAAAAAAAGTGAAAGTCCAAATTCAGAGTACCAAAAAGTGTAGTATAAACATTAACCTAGAAGTTAAGTTACCTCCTTACACCATGGAGCAAATGTAGCATAATTACATATTATCCAAATTACAGAACACACTGGTTTGTAAGTGAAAATACGTTCTTGGAGATATGTCTAAGAAAAGGAATGTGAAATACAGAGTACAAATCAATCACCTGTGTTTTCAAAATTGCTTAAGATCCAAAGATTTTAGCCAATATTTATTTTTAACGATTAAGAAATAAGAATATATTTTGCACATAGTTTAAAATATCTGTCAACCAAATATCTAAACAAAGCAAATATCAGATTGAAAAAAAGACACTGAGGTAACCATAAGAGAACAAGCACAGAAGCCTAACCTTCAAGAGTTATTGAAATTCATAGTTACCACCTACGATTTTATTTACTCATAAACATCTACCACTCTGCATGGCTTTGTTGCATACCTTCTTTGAATTGGGCATTCAAACCAAAACTTCTATTCACTGAGCTAAGTGGAATGATAGTTTCCACCCATCAGCTAAAGTTGGTGCCTCTGTGACTCTGTTGTTGATCTGGGTAGTACTTGACTTCAATCTCCAAGGCTGAATATTCCACTGACACATAAATAAGATCCCTCATTATATAGTTTGATATATAGGTTCTTTTCATTCCTTATTTTGCCTAGCAAAATTTTTTATATTTTGCTGCCTGGTTAAAATTTTTTAGGAACACTTACATCAGACCAGACCTTGCAGAGCATTTAGTTCTGGAAGAGACAATGTGGAATCCTTATAATGCTAGGGGAGATATTAAATTTGGGCCTGAGGATATATTAAAGCCATGTCTCCTATTTGCTGTGCAGGAGTTGTAACATCAGTAACTGTATTTTGAAAGAAATATACTTCTAGTTTGTTCCGTAAATGACAGCTCTAGCCACAAACCTTCAAGTTTCAGGCTCTAGGGAAGAAAGAAACCTATCTGCAGCCTTGCCTTTATTATCTAACTTCCAGAGGAGATGGAATTTCACAAATACCTCAGGCTTATCACTTTTCCTTTGCTTTGTTTCTAGGAGTGTCCTCATTCAGCAACTAATAACTATCTAATGAGGTATGCAATCTCTTCAAGCACTGCATAAGGAGCTTAGTCACCTAGTTCTAGATTTTGGATTCTTTTATGATACTCAAAGGGATCTGATTTAGAAGCTCCTTTCACTTTATCACATATTGTACAACTGATGGGTATATGCATCTAAAGATGGAATTCTTTGCCATATATAATATAAACCCAAGAATATTCTATTCTATGTAAATAGCAAGGGAGTGCATAGTCCACAAAATAAATAAATAATAAAAAAATAAAAACATGTAGCTTCACAATTTAAATGCTGTGCAGTGTGTTTACCATTGTAATATGAAAAGATTCACCACAGAAAAAGGTAATTCCTATGACAGGATTCATAAACAATCTTCAAATAAAAATCAAAAGTTTCAGGAAGTATGGTACAAAGGAGATACAAATCCCACAGAACTACTTGAGAAAGCTGTTCTTTTCATTACACCCAGCTTATGAGTTGCCAGGTAATGGAGAAGAGCCAGATGCATCCATCATTCTCTGTGACTCATGAGATCTGACAGTAGGTCACCACAAAAAAAAAGCGTTGATTGCAACTTTAGCAAGACTGTTTTTAATAAGATCAATAAATATAAAGATTTAAATGTGTATTTACTGTTAGTAAACTCTCCTGAATTTAACATATTAAATACGTGTCCAGATTGATGTTGCAGTAAATAGCTTATTCTGACTTTCAGGTTGTTCTGTCCAACGTTGATTTAAAATTTAATTCAGTGTATCTTTAGATCTATTTCTACAGTGCTGTCAATAGTAGTTGTGTGCTGGCAGGAATTTGTAGTAAAAAAGCCCACAATATTTCTTTTAAATAAATATCTCTACAAAAAACTGAGGAAACTTTCTAATTTTTCTTTGAAATTTATGCAATTTTTAGACCAGATAGCTATTGAAATAAGATATTTGTGGACATGTTGCTTGCAGGCATGTCCATCTATGCACTTTCTCTGCTCTCCAACAACTTTTGAGTGTATTGACTGATTTCAATTCTAACTGATACAGAAAGAAATATCTCAAAAATAAGGTGATATATGTGTCATAAAATAGATAATGAGGTAGAGAATTTTATTAATGCTTTTCCTAAAAGAAAGGATGAAACATGACCTTTCAAACATGATTACATACCTGGAACACACATGACATTTATACATGCCCTGGGAAATGAACAGTTCCCACACACTGATTGTACTATTCTTAGATATGAAATTCACCCAAACATGAGACAGAAACCTGTGGAAAATCCACCAATTTCAGTATTATTTGAATGAGAATTTAAGATCTACCTCAATCTAAACTTCATGCCTGACTTTAATTTTTTTAAATCAAAAAGTAATCATGATGGCTTTTTGCACTCCAAAAGTGGGTCTCTGACAAGGGGATTCTATGGTACTCTTCTGAAAAATCAAGTTAGTGTTTCTTGTCAATATTTTGATAATAGAATAGTAACTCTACTATGTCTCTGGTGCTGCTTCTGTGGAAATAGTTCCATGCACATGCTGCAAATGGAACCTTGAGACAGAGCTGGTAATATATATACTGCTGCTTACTTCTGTTTTTTAACATTTATATGGGATGAGTACTCTGGCATGTCTGAGGCACAGCTTTCACAAAGATTGTATTCATGTAAGAAGAGTGGCTGCAAGTGCAATCATATCTCAGCTAGAATATTTTGTTAGCTCTGCAATGCTTGCTGTTTATGAATATTGACATCTAGCAGTATGTCTAAGAAACAGCATTTCCTCTGTGTAAAATTTCCTCAAACTGTTTTTCTTTCTTTTTTCCTCAGTATAAGTATCTATCAGAATACAGCAACACAGAAAATAAGTTGAAAAATAAGATTACACCACAGAAATTCTTTTTTTTTTTTTTTTAATTTGAGGGTTTGTTTGGTTGGTGGGTTGGTTATTTTTTGTTTTTTTTTTTAGATCTAATAATAAGTTTACGAAAAAAATGATGGAAAAAAACCCTAAGAGTATCTACCACTGTATAAGGCTGTTTTATTTCTATAACTCATTACTCCTGTGTAACAGTGACAAAAACAATGTACTGTTTGAATACTTCTATCATTCATATGATTAAATTCTTCACTCAGTATGCCAAAGCAATGATAAAGACTTAAAAAATCAGATTTTCTTTGCAATTCTTATTTACTATACTGTCTCTGTTTCCAGTCTCTTTGATTTTTGACTCATCATGTTTTATTTTAGTATATTTATTTATTTATTTTTGAACTAATAGATGTAGTTTATAATCACAGAACCTGGGCTGGGGAGCTTCCTGTTGTGCAAAGGTTTGGCTGGAAGAGAGAATCAGTCACCAAGGCCATTACACACATCCTGATAGCCACTGAGTACCTACTTACAAGTAGGGGATGGAACAAACTGCATTACAGCAGATCTTTGAATTCTATTTCCTCATCTCCCTCTGGAAGTTAAGACAGAACAGTTCAGTTCCAGGCCTCCACCTTTTCTATTAAAATACAAATAGGAATTTTCTTGGTTAGCAGGCTATTGACAAAAGCAGATGTGTAGCTTGTACACTGATGCCCCTGATTCCCATCAGAGGTGAGTGGAGTGTGTCTAATGAAAAACAAGAGTGTTATATAGGCTCATAGACTCAGAATATTCTGAGTTGGAAGGGACCCATAACAATCATGGAATCCAACTCCTGGTTCCTCACAGGACCACCCAAAAATCAAAAACTGACCAAATGCTCCTTGAACTCCAGCAGCTCAGTGCCATGCCCACTGCCCTGGGCAGCCTGTTCCATGCCACCGCCCTCCTGTGAAGAACCTTTCCTTTACTCCCAACCTGACCCTTCCTTGACACAATTTCATGCCATTCCTTGGATCCTGTTGCTGTCACCAAAGAGCAGAGATCTCTGACCATATGGTTGATTTGTGTGTGTAGCTGTGGTGGTTAAGCTTTCAAATTATGGGCTATGAAATCATGTGCAAGCAGTACATTAAAATTTGTCTCACTTAATTGTGAACATAAGTACACTATTAAAAAAACATTATTCAGATTTATGGCTGATAGTTCTTGTGTAAGCACACATATAAATTCCATGCTGTAAAAAGTGTAGGATGAGTAATCAGGCAGTGTTCTTCCAAGTAGCTGTTATGTTATGGATTGATATTACATCATTACTGCTCCTGCTCAATAACAAAAGTTGATGGTGTTTACTTGTAAAATTGATATGAATTTTGTAAATAAAAAAAAACCGTTCCTTAACTCATTTGCTGTACATGCCATTACCTATCCAACTTTAAAAATCTGAACACTATAAAAGTAACCCAATTACAAAAAGTTTGTGCAAGCAGTTCAATAAAAGCTTGTCATTTCTTGATTCACATAATTATACTATTAAAAAAAGAATATGTTGAAAGAATGGTGGATCAATTCTTCCCACTTATCTTGCAGTGACAAAATGATTCCCAGGGAACATATAATAACACTCTAATCAAAATCAGTCATTAAAACTACCTCTCTGTCCCAAAACAATATCAGTTAATAATTCTACATTACTTAAAACAGATTTTTGAATAAATCATTCTCAAAAAGAAGTTCTTGGAAGGGAATTCCATAATCCCAACAAGTAGTATATTCTACTGCTCAGAAAACATTTGTTGCTGTAAAGCTTGATGTCTACTAGCCTGCAAGTCAATAATGCTGATTGTTTACATTAAATCACAGTACATCTATTTTTTGCAATTTTAACTCATTTTCATATCTCATCCCTGACAGATATGTGAGCACTTCAGCTGAGGTCTGACACAGAAGAGTTAAGACAGACAAGGCATTTTATGGCATCCTAGCATAAAGCATACATTTATCTTAAATGTTCTGAGTCATGATGCCTTTCAAAACAACTAAAATCCTCCAGCACTGAAATTTCTTCTGCCATTCCCCATAGCATGAGTTCAGCACTCTTAACGGCAACACAAAATGCAACCAGCAAGCGTATGGAAGACAGGCATTTAGAAGGAAGCCATGTCAGGAAGTCACTTTTTCCAGGATGTCCACAACTAGTACACTAAGTAGAAATCAGAAATCATTGAAACCAAATTATTCTTTTTTTTTAAATCTCTTGAGTTTTGACTTTGTTTATTTTATTTACTTCAATTTCTCAAAGCAACCCCTCTGTATTTTTTTGCACTCCTGTAAAATGAGCATAAAACTGAGTTGTTTAACATGTAAACAAAATTTTGCAGGAAGTATCCTAAATCTAGAAACCTTGTAAAAGATAAAGGATTATCTTCAGGAGTCTAAATCCATTACAGTTTTTTATGTATTATTTTCCATTTATAAGACACTATGTAAATGTCAAGCTACAGAGAGAGCTTCTGGATTTCTTAATTATGCTGAAAACAACTACAGAGTTCACTATTTCTGAAGACATCTAAATAAGATATAAAAAAATATTTAGCTATATTAATCACCATGTATCTGCTGTTTTAGTAATGCTTTTAAATTAAGTTGTGAAGGATTGTTTATCTAGCATATCTTTGCTTGTTGTGAATTTGTATCAGTACTACATTTTAATGTCATAACATTTTCAGTAAGCTCATGCAATACAGAGCACAAAGAAAACACAAAGCCCAAGAGTCACTTAAACACTGAAGATAAAATTTATCTGGAAAACAAACTAAATATTTATAAGAGCTAACAGACAACATAGTTCACATTATCAATGTAATAAGTAAGTAGTAAGTAATAAGAATAACCATTTTGCTGCTAGAAGTGAGGTCAGTCCTAACCAGAAGAAAGGGAATTGCATATATAGCCTGTGAAAAAGTAAATGTAATGATAGCTTTGAAATAGCCAAATAACTTATGTGTACGCCATTCCTATCACTCCAGACATTATTTATTTAAATTTCCTAGTTCCTAAATTTCCTAGTGTTAACTTGTATAAATCCTTCATTAAAAACACAGATGAAAAAAACTGATCTCCTATGTGACAGAAAAGTTTGCATGCACTTGTCACAGTCACCTGTCACAGCAGGTTAAAACAAACTGCTTCCAGGCTGATGCTTTGTTATCTGGTCTGTAACCTTTGCTAGTTTCAAAATGTGTTCTACATGGCATTTCTTTAGTGTCTTTTAATGTGGTCTGCTGAGTCAATTGAAGACAGGCCACAGCCACGTACAGGCGGACTGTAAGTAGTAGGAGTGGTCACTGTTCTGTGCTACAGAAGCAAGAGACAGTCAAAGCAACTGCAGGTACAAGCTGATAAGATTAGAGCCTCAGTGGCAAATTACTTATGTGTAGGAGAGCTGAACTGAAAGATACAAAATACACCTGGAGAGTGTACTGCACAACAGGAGATACAGAGAAAGCCCTTACCAAATGCTAGCATGACCAGGGAGGCGGTAGCTGTAATTTGGCGACCTGCTCTGAAGGGATCCTAATTCTTATCTGAATTTTTTCTTCCCCAGCAGGAGATATGCAAAGTATCTCTATTATCTCTGCCAGCTTTTGCTCCACGGTCTTCTCAGTGAACGCTGAAACACAGGTTTCATCTATTTCTTCCTAGCATTGTCTCCTTTTATGTCAGTAAATTATCCTTATCCGTTAGAGTTCCTGTCATCTCCTTTGCTGACCTTTTGTTCTCTATTTACTTGAAACATTTCTTATCATTTATCTTAACCTCTGGTGCAATCCTCTTGTCATTCTCTTCCTTTGCTTCCCTCTCCTTTATTTCACAGTGTCTTAACTTCATTTTGTAATATTTCCAGTCCTTTATTGTTTTTTGTGTTTAGATCTTTTGAATGATCCTCTTGTATCGAGAACTTACTTTACTTCTTTCAGTATTGACCTTTCTGGCCTTCTTGTTTTCCACTTTTTTTTAAAAGCCAGGGAAACGAAGAAAGAATTTATTACTAACATTCTGTTTACAGGTAGCAGTCAATCTGCAGAAGTGTAACTATTGTGTGTAGCATTTTTTTCCCCTTTATAGCTTAATTCTGGAGCTCACAGAAAGGTTATAACTGAAATTTGTTGATGATCACATATAAATATGTGAACCTTTCTAGGTTACATTCAGTGCAGTGTCAGACCACAGCAGAATATATTTCCAGCATTTCAGGGACAGTCCTGGAATTCATCAACCATTCTTTATTGTTACTCCTTTCTCAGTATCAGGCCGGCTATGTGCCATCCACTAATTAGACCCTTATTAAGGTAATCCAACATTAATATACTTTCTCCAACTGCCTATACCTAATTATCAGTAATGTCTTTTACAGTTTCAGGAACATTATTTTGTCATTTTCTTATGTTTAGTAACCTTATGGAATACCTTTTGTTTCTTCTTTTTATTTAAAGAATATAATCATTTTCACTGCAAATAGTAAAACCATTTTCTTTGAAGAAGTTTTTCTTTTCAAAAAGTGTTTCAGTGCCTTCTTTCTTCCTTACCAAATAGGTACATAAATGTGTGGTGTATAAACATGACTACATCATATATGAAAACATCACATTGTGATACCCAAGGTACCATGACAGAGGCACTGGAGAAGGGCTAGCACCTCAGTAATAGTAATAGCCCATTATAATTTAGGGAAACATGCAAATGCTGCAAATGATACAAACTGAGCTGGCATTTTACATTTCCTTAGACAGAATTCAAAGCACTCTTTTTCCATATCCCTATAATGCCTATAGAACTTTCTATTATGAAACACCTGAAACTACCCCCTCAGAAGCTGCATAATTATTGTCGTTCATCAGAAGACAAATCCTCTCTTCTTAATTGTCTTCTTCTTCCTCTCAGGATTCTGTCAAAAGCTTTAAAGCTATCCTGACTTTTTAACACTGTTTTTAACTTCAACTTCTTCAGAAAATGTTTGTATATATATATATGCAAAGTCTACAGTAGTCCTAATTTTATGCTCTGTAGTCTCTCAAACTCTTACTGCACGTAGGTTTTTGTACATCTTCATAGTTTCATATTGCAGATTGCAAATTTAATGAATTTCTCACTTGCATCTTGCTTTTGCTCTATTTTCTATGAATATTTGTAACATACTTGTTTCACAGAAACATAGAATGGCCTGGGTTGAAAAGGACAACAAAGATCATCTAGTTTCAACCCCTCTGCCATGGGCAGGGTTGCCAACCACTAGACCAGGCTGCCCAGAGCCACATCCAGCCTTGCCTTGAATGCCTCCAGGGATTGGGGCAACCACATCCTCTCTGAGCAACTTGTTCCAGTACATCACCATCCTCTGTGAGAAAAACATCATCTTAACATCTAGACTAAATCTCCCCTGTCTTAGTTTAAAACCATTCCCCCTTGTCCTATCACTACTGACCCATGTAAACAGTCATTCTCCCTCCTGTTTATATGCTCCCTTCATGTACTGGAAAGCCACAATGAGATTTCCCCAGAGCCTTCTCTTCCCCAAGATAAACAAGCTGACTTCCCTCAACCTTTCTTCACAGGAGAGGTGCTCCAGCCCCCTGACCATTTTAGTGGCGCTCCTCTGGACCTGTTCCAAGAGCACTGCATCTTTCTTGTGCTGGGAGACTCAGGCCTTCAAACAGTACTCCAGATGTATTCTCTCAAGAGCTGAGTAGATGGAAACAATAACCTCTCTCTCCCTGCTGGCCACCCCTTTTTAAATGCAGTCCAGGATATAGTTGGCTCTCCAGACTGCAGGTGTGTTCTGCTGACTCATGTCCAGATTCTTGTCCACAAGGACCCCCAAGTCATTCTCCACAGGACTGCTCTCCAGGAGTTCTTTCCCCAGCCCGAATAAATACCTGGGATTACCCAAGCTCAAGTGCAACACCTCGCACTTGTCTTTGTTGAAGTTTATCAGACTCACATGGGCCCACTACTCCAGGCTGTCCAGGTCCCTCTGGATGGCTTCCCTTCCCTCCAGTGTATAAACTGTAATACTCATCTTGGTGTTGTCTGCAAACTTGCTGAGGGTTCACTGAATTCCATAATCTGTCATTGATAAAGATGTTGAAGAGCGCTGGTCCCAGGACTGACCGTTGGTGGACACCACTAATGACCAGCCTCCACTCATAGAACTGTTGATCACAACCCTTTGGTTGTGACCAGCCAACCTGTTCTTAATCCATTGAACAAGTCCATCTGTCAAATACATATTTCTCCAATTTAAATTGAAGGATGTGGTGATGGATCATGTCAAAGGTTTTGCAGAAGTCCATATGGATGACATCTGTCACCCTTGCCCTGTCCTATATTAAGTCTTCAGCATTTTTCTCCATGCCAGCTTTTCTTCCTTTGTCCTTCATGCTCATTGCCATAAAGAGCTGCAACTGCTGAATTCCCCAAATGTTTTGAACATTAGTTCACTGACCAGATGCATTTTCTGACTTTTGCTTTTAAGTATGTAAATGCACGTGAAATGTGAAATTTATCCTTCATATGACCGACCTTAAAATCTGGAGACATTATTTCAGCTATCAGTCCTCAGTATGAATTTTTCAGTTTCCTCTTCTTTTCCTACCATCTTTCCTCCACCCCCACCCCACCACCCTAGTGTATAAGAACTACTTCACTGAATCTTGCTGAAGGTATGGGGCCAGGTTCTTCCCAGCAGTTCTAAGAATTTCAAGATAGGCTCTTCACAGGGTTTCTTGCATAAAATATAATCTCTTAGAAAAAAAAAATAAAAGAATTCAAAATAAACTTCTAATGAGATGTCATTTTCTTTGGAGTGGTTCTTTTTGTCTATTGGTTTGGCTTCAAGGTTCATTTCAAATCTCAGCTGCTTAAAAATCCTACCTTTTTTCTTAAGTTACAATATCTTAAACTTTTTCTTGCATTGTTCCATTATGTTTTTCTTTTGTCACACAATTTTTTGTTTAGGTGTTTTTTGTTTGCAACAAGTATCTCACCAAATCAGAATGTTTTCAATTCTACTTTGTGAACAGGCAATCATTTATTAGCTCTTCTTTCTAGACTGATAGATAGATGGTCCATTCCAACTCAGCCTCTATGTTTCTTTAAACAGGAATTCAGTATCTGACAAATTTCATTATTACAGCTTTGTAATAGAGGCCAGAAGCTAAGCAGAGAGATTTCCCAGATAGCAATTAGAAGCTGAAGGGAGTTTAAAATTAATGGGTGTACACTAATTTCCTTCCAAACTATCGCATAACAGAAAACACTAAAGGAAGGACAGTGCTTAATATCCTGAAGTACGTGTTAATATTTTGAAACAAGAGAAGTAGCATCTAATTATGTAATGTTTCAAGGATCACTTGTCCTGTGTTCTGCAACGTGCAGTTTAGTTATACCACAGAATGACATTTCATTTCCTTGATATCAGAGCGTTAGGTTTTGGTTCTCTAATTAAATGTTCCCTTTCTAGTACAATATTAAATTACTAAGAGTGAATTGTTAAAGTTACCTGTATAAATTATCTCTTTTTCATAGCACACACTTTGTCTTATGTCAGTAATTTAGAGAAAATGATTCAAATCAGTAAAATCATCATACTTCGGGAAGTTTGGCTTAATATTAAAGAGTTGTATTCACAGCAGAATATTTATTTTTAATGATGTTTTTCTTAATATTTACTCTTATAAAGCATTTTTCTAAATGCCTTTTTCATAAAAATTCTAGTTTTTTATATTCAGTTTTATGGTATACATATATTTTAATCTACCCCTAAGTTCCTTGTTTAATGGCATATTGTACAGCCCATGCTGGTTTTGACTTTTGAATTTTACTAAAATAATAATAGCAGTTTTGCTGCAAGGAAAAGGAAATTTATGGAATAAAGAAAGAATATTTGATTGCTTTGCTTAGAAGAATCACTGTTCTGTCATCTTAGGCATACACTACTTTGGAGAAGTAAATAAAAACAAAGATTGACAATTCTAGCTACTTAGATCAAAATTATGAGCATCTATTTTTAGGACAGCTTTTTAGAAGGTTCAGTGTAGCTGGCAAGAGAAGAGGAAACGTCTTAAGAATCCAGAAGGAAACAGACTCTCCTGTACTTTTCCCAAGCATTTTGTTTTAGTTCAAATATACTGTTGCAAAACAAAAATGAAAATTGCAATTAATACTACAGAATTTTTGTTTATTTGTCCCAACCTCTCAATGAGCTGGGACGTCATTCTAAATCTACCACACCATATGGTCAGGCAAATGACCAGATCATTTACGTGTTTGCCAAGCTGTCACAGACCTCTACCTATGCTTTATAAAGCACAAACTGTAAAAGAGCGAGAGCTCATTAATTTCTAAAAAGACACTGGTCAAGAATGCTACCACATCTGTCATGCTATGGCATGATAGAGCTGCATACATTAGTGGAATTGACTCCACTAAGAACCAGTAGATTCTGGTTTGGCAGTGGCTCTGTGTTCTACATTTATTTACATTGAAACTCAGCTCTCCTCTCATCTCACAGCTTCCAAATTTCTTTTTACATTTCTTTCGTTTCCAGCAGGAATTAATTGTCATGTATTTGTTCTGAAACCCTCTTGAACAATGATTAACTACATTGTATTGAACAAATAATAAAGTAGCATGCTGGACCAGTCTGTTGTTTTGTGAGGAGGAAAGCTACTAAAAGGCAGTTATATTGAAATGATGTACATTTTAGCCTCCTCCTTATCTGAGAGATTATTCAGGATTCCACTAAAACATGAATTAAGGTTTGCCAGCAGCAGAGATGCTCAGTTTTTAGGTGTAATCAGAATCAATACAATCTTCAAAAGTTATTTTCTGGTGTTTTTCAGGTATCTTACCTTAGAAGTAATAAACTAGGGAAGGGAAATAGCTATTAGATTCATAGCAGAAACTACACTGAAGGCTTAGAGAAACTAGATATCTTCTTTGTACTAGTTACTGTATCAAAAATAATAATAATGATGTCATTTCACAGTCTAGGGGGACAGCAGGGCACAAAGAGGGGGTAGATTGCACAGACTAGGACCACACATTCTGAACTGAACTTTGTGAGAAAAGGCAGTAAATAAAGCTGTGGGGAGAAAAATGTTAAGTTCTTGTACTTTTTCATATGAGAAAAACAGTCTATTATATGTACTGCAGTATGAAGATTAGGAAAATGGAGGCTTTAGAGCAAGTAGAAGCAAGAATAAAAGTGGGAGCCTTTGACAAGATGGTGGTTGATGAAGAAAGAAAACTGAGAACAGTCTCACTGAAAAAGGAGGATGCTCTGCAAAAGAAGTTTCAAGAAACTGAAGTGGAAACTTAAATTCTTCTGAAGGATGAAGTAACTTTTAAAACAAGTATCTCAGAACTGTCCAGAAATCCCATTATGAAGAAGTCTGAGACTGTTCATATGCTCCCAGAATATTTTGTTAGTTCCCTGCCTCTGTGAGAGGGATAATTTTTTACTCCCTGAACCAGTGTCAGTAAAAGCAGTAGGAATGGATTTATTTATTTATTTATTTTGTCCAATAAAATATGCTAGTGATATTTAAAGAAAAAAAAAGGAAAATGAATCTTTATCTTATCAATGCCCACTACTGCCTAAGCAATGAATAAATCCCTATGAACTCATATGAAGAGAGTACATTTTTGCTATTAGCAAAATTTATTGTTATTTATTCAAAAAATCTTCACTGCTCAGGCTTAGGGACACTCCTGTAGTTCTATAGAGCTTCCAGATATACCACAATAATCATGTGAAAGAACTTTAAAGAGCTTTTGAGCTAGAAGTTCATTCTGGTTGTTATCATGCAAACAAGCACAACAGATATTGTGAGTCACCCAATACAAATAAAACTTTGATTGTAATGTAAACAATTTTCCACATCTGTTTATTTAGCCCAAACGGCTTTATTGCTGTGCCAGAATACTGAAAATCTTCTGTGCTATCATATTTCCTGCACAGCTCTCTCTAGAGTTAAAGCAGATCTCACAACAGGATTTCTCGAATGACTGTTCTGCACAAGGAGTGAACTTAAAGACAGCACAGATAAAAGAGTCTAAATTTGGATCTATCAACATAAAGGAAAGGGTAGGTGTTTTTCAAATCAAAAAGAAACTGGGTAAATGACATATTTTCTAATTCCTAAGAAAAAGCAAGAAAGGATCCCAAAATCAGGGAATTAAGTGAAAAATATTTTACTGTGCTTTTTTTTTTAAATCATCAGAAAGATAAAAATTAATGCAACACTGACAGCAGGGACTAATGTTAAAAACTGTGTAGCTACTGTTGTCTAATTGTAGATGTTAAGTGTAGGGCTGAGAATTTTTGTGAGGTGAAAAATTAAAGTACTTCATTATGATTTTAGGCTTTAATGAACTTCACCCTCCAATCTAGGCAATTCTATCACATATTCACTTAATTGCTATAACTTCTTAATATCACCGTGCATCATTTTGATTTTGTAGTCATGGAATAATTAGACTAAGTGATGCTATGAAAATGAATTGTGATGAAGCATTTTTTATAGGATTTGTCTGCGTGCTTTTTAAATATAGAATAAATCATATCTGTAAACCCCTTTCTTGATTTGATGGAATGTCACTGGAAATTCCATATTAAATGCAGATTTGCCTCTCGAGCAAATAGGCAATTGCAAATAAGTTTAAGGCAAGAAGTTCTGTGAAGAAAACAGTGGACAGTATATTTGTCCAATAATCTCCAATAATACTATGCCTGTGGGCAGGATTATGAATAGAGAATGGAAAAAAACAACAACACCAATAATAAAAAACAGATGAATGATTGGAAAAGAAGATGAAACATGACAATAGTGGCACTAGTCTTTTCAGTCCTCTTCACTGAGACTTCTGCATTTTCACAAAGATCTTTCCCTTAATGTATTCTTTTATGCTGGTATATATTTAATTTCATGTTTCTCTTGACTGTGAGGCAGAAGAAAACTCCTCAGAAAAAAAGAAGTTTTGCTTTGTCAGTATAGAATTTTGTTATTTTAGGCAAAATTTTGCCTATGTTTCTGTTTACATTTTGCCTACGTTTCCCTCAGCATCTGAATCTTTCAGAATGAACGGTCACACTCTAGTACAGACACTACAAAATAATTACATTGCATGTATTAACATGTTGAGTTTATGATCATTATAAAGATTTTATGATGATTATAAAATATAATGCAGTACTAAGAGATAATTAATACAGAATGAGCCAACATGAAAGATCACCATTTGTTTTTCAATATAAGCATCTGCACTCTGAAGTAAAAAATTACAGTCTACAATATTTTACTGCAGTCATAGAAAAACTGTAGTTTTTCTTTGTCTAGATTCTCTTGTAACACTGAAGTCAGACTGTTTATCAGCACATGTAATTCACTACAAATCTCAGTGTCTTATGAGTATTTAAATCCAAATTAAACTTGAAACCCAAATGAGAAAGAAATATGTAAGAGATATATTATCTATTGCTATATAAGAAATTTGAGAAACTATATCTGATCTGTTTTCAATTTAACACTTCAAAAGCAGAACAACAGAAGTGTAAATAGTACCAAAAGGATATTTCTTTTTAATCCATTGTAGGAGTAGATGTTTTGAATACCATTTGCAATAACTGAAGACACTTCCTTTTTGTAATAAATACCTTTTAGTTAACATGCTTATTTCATTACTATTCCATTACATTTAAAAATGCCTTCTTTTAAGTCAGCTGAATATTCTATTAAGATCTTGTCAAGTGCCAGAAACAAAAGACAGAGAGAACTGCACAAATTACAATAAGATGTTTCATCTAGCAGCATTCCTCCTTATTATTTAACATTGGTGAACACCTGCATAAGTAACTTTTAGGGGATGTTTTTGAAATATCTGTGTGCTTGGTAGTTATGGAAGTGTCATTTCCCCTTAACAACAGCCTGGAAGTGTCTAAACCCAAATCATGAGGAGCAGAAGTGGGATCTGTAAGACTTCCTTGATTAAGTACATCCAGAGCTCTGCAGCTGAAGGTAAATCAAGTTCTCATCACCTCTGGGTCATCCTAGTAACACTCCCTTTCTTGGTAAAATGTCTGACTACAAATTAAAAGATAAAACCTTTGTATCAGATTTAATTTCCCTGAAGTAATAAGCTTAATTTGTAGAGGAGGCAATGGGAACTTGGTTCCCCCTCCTTATGGGCGTTGCTCTATTTTATACGTATGTAGCTGACATTCAGATGTTTTAGACGCTAATACACCAGCTTGCATTCTAATGAAACAATCACAAAGGACGCAGGGATAGGAAGCTTACTACCTTACTTCTAATGGCTCCATCAAGTGGCCCACACGCTCTATTACAGCCAGACATGTTTGTCTGAACTTGCACCCAGGTTCTGTTCTAGCTAAGTAAATAAAGTGTAAATAAAATTGAACAGAAAAATACTGCTCAGTGCTACCAAATGGATGTATCTGGTTCAGATCAGAATGACTTGGTAAAAATATTTTGTCTCTTTCTGTGTTCTAAAATAAGCAGCTTTTGCAAAACAAATTTGTTGTCATGAAAGCCTTTTATTCCAGTTAATCTATTCTGAGCTCAAAAGAAAAGCTTATTTCTAGGTAGCCCTTATACTTCATACGAGTAGCTTTGGGGGCATATGATTATACAAGATTTTTGAAAATGATTGCTGTCATCTTCAGTATCATTTGTGTCACTTAACTTCTGATGGTAACAACATGGACAACTCTGCCACTTCATCTTTCTGCTCTAAGATAAGAGGAATAGTGACCTAAAAGTGTTTATTTCTCTGCACTGAGTGTGAAGAGTACCTAAGGGTGATGAGCTGAGATATCCACATCCACAATGTGTACAGTTACAGTCAGATAAATCACACATTTTTCTCGATGAAGGGGTGTGGAAATATTTCGGAGACAGAACATTGGCATATGCTCTCATTTAGATTGAGAGAGCTATCTCTTCTAGACATTCTCCCATGGATATTTTGTTGTGATATTAGGTTCTTGTCTTCTAGGGCACCTACACTACAACTAGGGGAAGTAAGTAAATTTATTTATGAAAGAGGGATCATTTTCAAATCCTCCAAACACTTTCTTAAAACACTCTCTAAAGAGCTTAATTTCATTTATCAAACAGGTCTTATGAGGAGTAACTCATGAGGAAATTCCATCAAAATTAAGACTGTAGTTCGGGTATTTAATCTTTGTATCACAGCCAGGATTTTCCATATGCTGGAATAACAACTGAATATGCTGCTCTAGGAATTGTGATCTACAAATCCTCTTGATGGAGTTAGATTTTTAATTTTGAGCTATTCCATGTTTTCTTAACCTTCTCAATAACCATCTTAGAGATCAATTAAAAACAGTGATTCCATCAATAGACAATATTTGTTAACTCCAGCAAACTGGATGAACACTAAAATTCATACTTGGGCATGCAGAATCACTTTTTTCTTGTTGTTGGTTTGATGCTTTGTTGTTTGTTTGACTGTTTGTTATTCTGTTTTGGGTCTTTTTGTCTTGTTGTTTGTTTGTTTTTGTTTTACATAGGTGTGATTTTGTTGGTTATTTTTTGAGTGTGTGTGTGTGTGTGTATTGCAACCCTGATTAGAACTCCAGCATATACTTAAGACAAGACAGGGGTCCTTGATATCTTCTACTTCACTCTACAAAGCAGCAGCACTCGTTTCTTTTAGTCAGCATCCATTCTCTTTTTCTAAATCATGAATAACATGGAATCCTGCCTACTCAAATCAGAAATATTATCTGTGTCTAAAAACTGAACACATTTGTTGAAGATAAATAAACTAAAGCATCTAAGTGTGATTTTTCCACTTTTCATCTTAGTACTTAGTAGTGAAAAAAACAGTGGTTTCCTCCCCTTAACACCAACAGATTGGACTCATTTCATTTTGGATAATGGTTCCTGTTGGAAAATCTTTTAAGAAAGAAAGGATAATATATATAACACATTTTTTTTTTGAAGGGAAAAGGGCTGGAAATATGTAATATGCCTTAAAGCTATTTAGAATTCTAAAAGCGATTATTGGAATTTTTTAAAAGAATCAAAGCATCTAACCTCTGCTTAAGTCGTGAACAATATAAATGAAGCATCTTTTAACATGTGAACTACTTAAATCTAAGTTAACAAACTAGGAAATTACAGATTCTTAGAGACAGAGTAACTCAGGTTGGAAGGAATATCTGGAGAATGTCTATCTGGTCCAACCAACTTAGATCACGTTGCTTGTGACTCTGCCAACATTTTATTATCTTCACGGACAAATATTCCACAGCCTCTCTCTGCAGCTCTTTCAGCGTTTCACTACCCAGTGTGAATCACTTTTTCCTAACAGCTATTAAAAATTTCACAACTTTGAAACTCTTACTCACCTGAGGAGAGTCCAATCCCTCATATTCCAAGAGAGTTTCATAAACCTCAGATCAAAAATTCAAAATGGGAAGAGCGCATTCCTTACTAGTACTCATAAAGCCCTATTGGCTTTCTAAGAATGAAGATATATGATAAGGCAGAAAAAAAGTAATGTAGGTAAAAGGAGATGAATAAAGCAGTTAGGTATACATTTCAGTTTACAGTTTAACTTTCTGATTGCTGGACAGAGAGTAAACATACATTTTAGTGTAAGGAGTCATTGGATAAAAGTATGAAAATTTAATTGGTAATTATGTTAACAATTAAGAAAACTTCTCATTAGTAACTTACAAAATTAATACTAATTTATGGGTTACCGGGCATATATTTCAATATATTTAAATCTGTGATCAGTATGCATTATTTCTATATAATTCTACATGTTATTTTAGTATTTACCCTGAAGCTAATTTAGATTAAGTTTAGATATTAATTTAGAATTCTCCTTCTAAAATAACTTCATTTAAATCTCGAGCTGCCATGAAACATGAATGAAGTTCTACTGAGTCAGTCTATAGATGTCTATATATTAAAAAGATCATACATACTTTTAAATTATACTGATTTCTATTGAGTATGCTATATTATTTTTGGTCTGATATTTAAAAACTATTAACTACTATTATAACAATGTAAAAAAATACATGAAATGATTTTTTTGCCTTCTTTCATTAACATGACTTTACTTACAAACTATTCATTACCAAACATTAATTACTACAGAAGTACTATAAGCTAAGCAGTCTTTCAGTTCTGAAGCTGTTCTGTTTGAGGCAATATTAAGATAAAATAAAATTTACTGCTATTTTCTGTGTATTTAACTTGTAACATCAGAAGACAACTTGACTAGTAATGTAAACCTTTTACAAAAGATCTAAGCCTGTTTCATGTTTAAGTAAAATTTAACTACAAAATGGTTGCGAAAATATAATCATCTGAAACTTATGCCTACTTAGTGTTTAACAAGACTTCCTCTACTTATTGTGTCACAACAAACCACTGTAATCTGAACAACAACAACAAAAAAAAAAGAGCACAAAACTTTAAAATCAAAAATCTCTTTAAGTTAAATTTATCAGCTTACTTCAAATTGCAGAGAAAACTTTTAGGGACTGTGATATCTCTTACGATAAAGCCATAAGCCTTTGTATTATTTTTCTATCTTTTTTATCCCGTATGTGGTAATTCCCCAATCAATTTTCTCCCTAGGAAACAGAAATCTCTTTTAGGCTCTATTTCCATAAAATCAGAGATAAATGTATCTATATCTGTATCTGTATCTATATCTATATATATATCTGTTTTTACTTAAAAGGCTATGTTTCCCAGAAGACTGTAGTTATTTAACCAGCTCATTCTGCCACTTGTTTGTTCTTCTTGGTTTTGAGTATCTCTTACCCACTGTGGCACAGATCTGGCAAGTAGGGTGTAAAGTGTAGAAATACACCTTGAATTTTTATGTATTTTTATGTAAGAAAAGCATGAGCTATGGGTACTGTGAAATTCACTGATAGCAAATGGGACGTAAGGTCTGACACAGGCTCTTTTTATTTCAGACAACAACTTTACAGGGCTTCCTTACAGCAAACTGGAACTATTAGAAGGAATAAAATTTGCAGTGTGTCTGTGGTCGTTTGTTTTTTTCTGAATATGTACTCCATTGCTAACAAAGATGAATTGTTATAAGCACTAATCACAATTTCCCACTGATTTAAGACTTTTGTCCTGCTGCCTTTCTTGCCACAATAAGCACAGCTCCCTAACTCCCACAGAGCAAAAGAGAGCAGAGAATGCAGCAGTTTGTTTCTAATTGCATGTTGACAGCTTCACCAATATGTGTTTTTTAACTAAGTGTTAGTTCAACTAAATAGAATATAGAAAAGATGTATTAGGAAATTATCCTAAGATCTACAGTATTATCAGATGTATTTCACAAGTTTTTAGCAATTAAAATATCCAGGGATACACTATTTCAACATAGGAATTGTTGAAACCTTCCTTAGAAATTAAATACATGCTTGTAACACAGATAGGTCTATTTTACATGTGAAGTGTAAATCAAGCCACAGAAACTTTATAGGCTTGGGTAATTTTCCTTTCAACTTACATGTATAATTATAGCTCGGTATTTCAGTAACTTGGTAATTAACTGCTATACCTGCAAACATTGAGTTGCCTGAAACTTAGAATTAACATATTTTTGGATAGGTATATAATATCAAGTATTTCATTATATGTCTGCAATTAAAAAAAAAATCTTTCTTTATGAAATGATAATGAATAATTTTTACAATAATATAAAAATCCATACATCTCGGGATAAGTGTTTTTGCAGCAAGACTATTAATGATGAGGAAAAGTCTCAGGTGCAGTAGCATTCCCCTGGATAGTAGATCCCTTCCTGTATCTTACAGGTCACATACATCAGAAAAGCTTTCATCAGTTCTGCTGAAGTACAAGGACCTTTGGTGAAAGACAGGTCACTGTCATAGTTTACTTTGGTAGGAGATAGCCAGCAATACCTTGATATTAACAATGCAGCACAATCTGCATTGTAGATAGCATCACCCAACTCATCTGCCTCCCCATGTCCTGCACAATATGACACAGAAAGTTTCATTTCTCTTTGCTTTGTGATGACTGCACACCAATGCTGTTTTTTTTGTTAATGCAGTTGTTGCCAGTGAGATCATCAGCACCTGGACCATAAAGAGTAGGCCATCCTTCACTTCTTTAAACAAACATACCAGACAGATGATCCAAAGTCAGAAAGGCTGAGCTTGCAATGTCCGCTGTTTAGATTATGAAGTCAAACAGTGGCTGTTCCTTCCTTTAAACTACACAGATAACAGTGTAGTATGGTCAACCTGCTGGCAAAGGGATGTTTTGTTGTTGTTGTTGTTGTTTTAATAAAATTCATCAGCACAATAGTCAGCTCAGAACAGTCAGTAAGAGATTCAAATCTGCTCTATGTGCTTGCCCACAGTATGTACCTGGAGTGGATCCATACCTGCTGGGCAAAAGAACTGAATGCTCCTTTGAAGAGGTGAATCAAAGACTTCACTTTCTCCCTCAAATCCAGGATCAGAAGAATAGAGGTTCTTTATGCATAACAAGCGTGTCCCAGAACATGTCTGTCTTTTGCTGAATGCAGAGGCAGGTGTTGTTAACAGGTGGCATCAACAGCCCCTAAAATAGCAAGCGAGAGACCAAGTCCAGGGGAAGTCCAAGGGAGGAGGAAGAAACGGCAAAAGAAGGCCAGGCCACAAACAGAACTGATGAGGTAGCAGCAGTGAGGGTCTGAAATCTGCCAGGGAAACAGAGCCACATGAACCAAGAGGCCCAGGCATAGCACAGAGGGTCCTCTGGGGGTGTAGAACCAGAGCCAGGGACACCTACAGCACAGCTCAGACAGGGACTTAAGGCCCAGGGCCAAGCTGATTGGATCCCAGGCCAATGAGCATGAGGAGATGGGAGACCTCAGGAGAGAGCAGACAGGCTGGAAGGCTGCTGGCACCCTCAGGGCCATGACAGCCTTCTATCCAAATACCCTGCGCAGCCCTGTGAAAGGGAAGCAAACTATGCTGAGCTGCACTCAGAAGCACAGCGTGTCTGAATGCATGCTGTTTTAAGATTAAGAGCTGTTTGCTGGTTTAATTGACTGAGCCAGCATCATTCTATTTCCTCAAACTGCTGCCAGGCAATTCTCCAGCTGCAGAGCTGTCTGAAGGAATGGTCTCTGCATGTACTGACAAAGGTCCCATTCTCTTTTGGACAAACAAATCACATCCCTCTGCAAACGTTTCGTTTTTGTACAGTTATGAACAAAAATGAGACAGCTGCCTCTGAGCTCAGCAGAGGCATTTGTTTGTAGCAATCACCTGAAAGGTGAACAGGCATTGTGGAAGTCCTTGAAGGACTGGAGAGACAGGCAGTTTGCTCTTATACTACATTTACAATCAGAACAGAGTTTGCATCTAGTTAAGAGTCTGCTCAACCTTTTCATCTGCTCTGAAGATTGCCTTCTTCATAAAAGAGCCTGAGAGAAAAGAAAGAGACAAGAGTGCCAGGAGCCCTCCATGGATCAACAAGTATTTGCTTGAGTGAAAAAATGAAAGTCTATAGGGAGTGGAAGCAGGAACAGGTTACCTGAGAGGACTACAAAGAAGTTGTCCAAGCAACCAGGGTTCAGATTAGGATAGCTAAAACCCAGATAGAATTAAATCTAGCCAGGGACATAAAGGGGAACAAGAAGAAATTCCACAGGTATGTCAGTGATAAAAGGAAAGTCAGGAAAGATGTGGGCCCCCTGGAAGGAAACTGGACACCTGGTCACAAGGAGAAAGCTGAGATGTTGAGTGACTTCTTTGCCTCAGTCTTCACTGACAAGGGCTCTAGCCACATGACCCAAGCTGCAGAAACCAAAGGTAGGAACTGGGAGAAGGAAGATCTGTCCACTGTAAGTAAAGATCAGGTTCAAGACCATCTAGAGAACCTGAAGGTGCACAAGTTCATGGCATCTGCTAAGATTCATCCACGGGTTCTGAGGGAACTGGCAGATGAAGTTGCCTAGCCACTATCCATCATATTTGAAAGGTTGCAGCAGCCTGGAGAAGTTCCCACTGACTGGAAAAGGGGAAACATAACCCCCATTTTCAAGAAGGGAAAAAACTACAGACCAGTCAGTTTCACCCCTGTGCCTTGCAAGATCATGGAGCAGGCTCTTCCAAAGACCCTACTAAGGCACATAGAAAATAAAGATTAGGTGATTGGTGGTAACCAACATAGCTTCACCAAGGGCAAGTCATGCCTGACAAAATTTGTGGCTCCTTATGATATAGTTACAATCTCAGTGGATAAAGGAAGAGCAACTGATGTCATCTACTTGGACTTGTGCAAAGCATTTGACACTGTCCTGTGCATCATCCTGGTCACCAAACTGGAAAAAAAATGGATTTGATGGATGGTCCACTAGCTGGATAAGGAACTGACTGGATGGTTGCACTCAGAAAGTTGTGGTCAGTAACTCAGTCTCCAAGTGGAGACAAATGACAAGTGGCATTCCTCAGGGATTGGTGCTGGGACTGGTGCTATGTAATATCTTTGTAGGCGACACTGACAGTGGGATAGAGTACACCCTCAGCAAGTTTGCAGACAACACCAAGCTGAGTGGTGTAGTTGACATGATAGAAAGAAGGGATGCTATCCTGAGGGACCTGGACAGAGTTGAGAGTTGGGTTCATGCAAACCTCGTGAAGTTCAACAAGGCTGAATGCAAGGTCCTGTACCTGGATAGGAGAAATCCCAAACACTGGTTCATGTTGGGTGGAGAATGGCTTGAGAGCAGCCCTGAGGAGAAAGATCTTGGAGTGTTAGCTGATGAAAGATTCAACATGAGCCATCAGTCAGCACTTGCAGCACAGAAGACCAAATGTATCCTGGGATGCATCAAGAGAAGCATGACCAGCAGTTCAAGGGAGGTGATTTTGTTCCTCTACTCTGCTCTTGTGACACCCCAGCTAAAGTATTGTATCCAGTTCTGAGACCCCCAGCACAAGGACATCAAGCTGTTGGAGCAGGTCCAGAGAAGGGCCACAAAGACAACCAGAGGGGTGGAGCACCTCCCCTATGAGGACAAGCTGTGAGAGCTGGGGCTCTTCAGCCTGGAGAAGAGAAGGCTCTGGGGTGACTTTATAGCAGCCTTCCAATACATGAAGAGGACCTATAGGAAACCTAAGAAGGGGTGTTATATGAGGGCACGTAGTGACAGGACAAGGGGAAATGGTTTTAAACTGTAATAAATTTAGATTTAGAAGAAATTCCTTACTGTGAGGGTGGTGAGACACTGAAACAAGTTGCCCTGAGATGTTGTGGATGCCCCCTCCCTGGAAGCATTCAAGGCCAGGCTAGATGGGACTTTGAACAACTCAGTCTACAGGGAGGTATCCCTTCCTATAGCAGGAAGGTTGGAACTAGGTGATCTTAAGGGTCTTTTCCAACCCAAACCATTCTGTGATTCTATGATTCTATGAAAGTGAGGTAGCAGATGTAGAGCGTGGATAGAAGACAAGGTCAGAATCAGGGTGTCCCAGTGTAACAGAAGGGGGCACCCACTGATAACAAATGCTAACCAATATATCAACTGGTATAGCTGAGAGAAGCTGAGAAATCATTTTGGAAACTCAATCTTTTCACATTTAATATCATTAATTCCTTTTTCCACTTTCTTTTTAATGTTGTTTAGTTTTGTTTTAAGAGCCACCTGCATTTATTTCCATATGCTAAGACAAGTGAGACCAACAGGTATGGTTAGCTTAAACACTTCACTGAATGCTAGGAGTAAACCAAAATACTTGGCTCTCTATCAGGTCATCCAACCTCCACTCCGCATGCTGGCAGTACATCCAGCTTTCCTCTTTCTGCCATCAGTCCCTTGCTTGGGTGGGGACCACGCATGAAATGAGTGACCAAACTTAATGCAAGTGAATTCTTCCTACTCTCCTTCCTGGATGATTCTGTAACACCTGGAGTTGGTCAAGAAGATTTCACTTAAATGCTTACCAAACATGATGAGAGAGTTTTATATTTCCAAATGAAAGAAAGAAGGGATAGTTTGAAAAGTGAAATGACTTTTGAGGAAAAATGCTGAAATAGAGTAATTTGCTCCCTGAGTCATTAAATAGTAACATGCTTCCTGGCAGGAGCAAGAAAATACAGCGGAAGTAAAGCTCTTTAAACTGCAGAAATACATTATTTTGGAGTAAAACCCAACTGAGAAAATAGGCATGCCAGAAAAATGGCTGCTGCCAGCTGTCCAGGAAATGACAACAGCATGAAAAAGCTTAATATAGGTAGAGATGAATAGGTGACAAAATGAGAACAGGAAAGAGCTGTTCTTCTCAGGAGGAGCTAAGTGGACTAATTGTTTTATTCATTACTGTCTTTCCTTGGTCTTTTGAAGAATTTTGAAGTAATATGACTATCTTCTTTTAGCGTAAGCATTTCTTTTTCTCTACAGTTAGACATAGGCATTAAAGAAAGATGGCACAAAAGAGAAAAGGAACTGACTGAGTTTGAAGAAAAGTATAAAAATAAGAGATTAAAGTTATCAACTTAAGACAAACTTATTTTAATAGTCTGAATCACCAGCTTGTTGATCTTTCTGAGCATCTTTATTCAGCTGTCTAAGAAAAGCAATTTCATGTGAATGGGGACATTTTGTAGCAGCTAATAGTCAACACTTCATTTGGTTATTACTATTCATGCTTTGGCAAGTCTTGTTAGTTTCAGAATTTAATTGACTAAATATTGTATTGCTATATATTCAAATCTGAAAGCAATCTTCCTCATAATTTTATATAAAATATAGAATTAATTATTCAGGTGCATCTATGTTTGGTCTGAGACATTATAGTCCTTGAATAAGTATTTCTAGAGAGAGTCAATAGGTCAAGAACAATTTTACTATGTTATCTATATGAACATATCCCAGAAAATTTTTTTGTTTCACTGGAAAATTCGACGACTTTTCTTATCAGGTCCCTAAAAAATGTACAGTAAGTAAGCTGAGATCACCTACTTAAGACAGATTTGGATCTCATGAAAGCAAATATTACCAAATACTGCAAATGAAGCCTCGCTGTCCCATGTCTAATTAAGTATTCACTTAATTAACATTGCTTAATTAATTAATATTAGTATATACCCATTTTCTCTCCGTTCATTTTGAAGAAGCTAGTATGTACATTTAATTATGCTGTTAATTAGACGAATCATTCATACAAATCTTTAACAGGAATATGCTGCCTTTCTAAGAGTTAGAAGAAAGAGCTTTCTACTCCCATGTTATGTATCAGTGCCTGAGGCTATGTGATGGATACCATTTGTTTTCTTTCCACAAGCCTTGCAACCTGTTCGAGTGCTTTCTAACAAAAGTAGTACTCACATCTCTACTTCACTCAGTATTTGAGGACTTAATATGCTCTAGAATATTATATACCTGCATTTTTGCTTTTCTGACACATTTACAATATAATTTTTAATGTTTATGCTCTAATCGGGTTGGGACTGAGTGAACTGAGTCAGCTCTGAAGAGAATTTTAAATAATTTACTAAAATTCAAACTTGATCAAAACTCCACTCACATATTTTTATTCTTAGCTAAACAGATTTGCTTCATGAGGGCCAGGTTATTGGTAGTGCCGAGTGATAATGAACTTCTTTCTCTCCTGCTGTCTCACCCATGGGAGAGGGTGAGACATGACACAGGGTGGACAGCACATACGGTAACTGAAGCAGTTTAGAAAGGATCAGTCATTGTCACTTACCAAAAGATCAGCTTGACATTTCAGTGTCAGTATTTTGTGAGTTTTAGTGCTGTTCTGATATTACTGTACACTACACTCACACGTGCCTCATTCTGCTAGATTTTCTGCCCTTTAATATGAAAAATCAGCCAGATGATATTTTTGCTCCTGTTACCATTTTTTTTTTTCTGGTAAGCTTCTCTTTAGCATCATACAGTGTGCTTTACGTCTCTTCAGATAACAGGATGAGTGTAAGAAACAAGTTAGCAGATTTTCCAAGCAATACAGCTTGCTTCGAGTGCTTGCCCAGCCACTCCTAGAGGTAGGATCGATATTTCTATTTTGAAAAGAGTGATTGTGGTGCTTAAATAGGAGAATAAATAATAATGGCTGAGCATTTAGTGCACAGATGAAGCAGATTTACAGCAGAGAGGCTTTACAGTGGCTTCTCTGGCAACTTTTCCCATATCCTTCAAAGCATCTAGCAAGCCTTATCCTGGCCCCAGCATCTTCAGCACAAGGTAGGAACTATTTATGAGTGGTATATAATATTTATTTCAGTGTAAACAATTCTTGATGACAAGAGCTTCAGAGATGCCTACTCTCCCTGCAGGCAGTTCGTTGCTGTGCTGGCTGTCAGTGAATAGGCTCTGTGGCAATGAGTCATGGACATGCTGTTGCTGGTGGAACAGTTCCAGCCAGGTGTGTGAAAAGCATTTCTGCTTCTTCCCTTCTAGCCTGGAAGCCTGGTAAAGAGGATTTCAGTCCCTTTTGTCAAAGGTAACAAATAAATAGCCTGCTGAAATAGAGACTGACTATAAAAAGGGGGGAATCACCGGTTTTCCAGCACTATTACCTTAAAAATTGAGAGATGATTTCTGCACTGCTATCAGAGAAGGATTAAAAGGATGGACCCCAAGTGAAAATAGTCACTCCTTGCAATCCAGAATAGGCATCAGTACTCACCAAGAATTGACCATTTTCCATTGCTTACCTCTCTCCATCATCTGCAGGTGCCCTGCACAGGACTCTGAATTGCCTTCCAGGATCCAAGCACCTGTAAATTACATACCGTAAGCCACAGCATAGCTGCACCTATTTCTCTCTGGATACAGCCTTATGAACTGTATTTTCTGCCATCTCAACACCCTATCCAAAACAGGCGCAGTTCATATAGCCCCTATGTATTTTGTTCTCTTTTTTAGCTCTATTAAATAAACAGTTGCTGGAACTGAAAAAGATAAAATTTCCTTCTCATTCTGATCATACCTTACCCAATATACTGTAGACATTTTCACCTTTTTAGACACAGAAACTGCCATCAACACAATGCAAGCATGTTGCTAAAGGATTTGTAGGCTTACAATAAATGTACATCAGAAATACAATGGCTCACCCATAGCACACTCTCCTCCTCTTAGATGATAATGGCAGCACTAAGCACCTATTGTTTCCTTTGGCTTGAAGATCTAGAGACACCACAAGGTCAAAGAAAGATAACTGGAGTATAAGCAGAAAATAAGCAAGGCAAAGAAGAAGCAAGGCATCCATTTTCTTTTTTAGAGCTTAAAAATAGGAAAAAAAAAAAAAAGATCCCCAAGATACACATACACATATGCACTTTTTCCATGAGGCAAAACGCTAATTATCATTGTTTACCAGCATTAATGTATTTCTAGTTTTAGCAAGATCAATAGATAGAAAAAATTACCGGAACCATTTATGGGTATTGCTAGTGCATATCTATGAAAATGCCTTGCATAATTTGTACTTATTTGTGATTTTAAGTCAGACAGTATCTTAAACACCACTGAAAGGGGAACTGGAAATCTCTTAGTCCAGACTCCAGTCTGAAAAGAACCATCATGAGCATTACATCAGGTCAGCTGCGATGACTAAGGATTCCCATTGTAAGTACTGGAAAAGAAGCTTTATGAATCCATCAAGTTCAAATCAGTAAAATACATTTGATTTTATGAAATGAAAATGAATTGCATAAAATTACTTCTTAATTTAATTGCACAATTGTTTTGAAAAAAAAAAATTAACGAGACATTTTTCAGGTTTTTCATCAGCCTATTGTGATGCCAAACTTCTTAAAAAATGAAAATTCAACAAAAAATGCAACTATTTGTTACATCTTTAATAAAAAATAATTTGTATTTTTTATCCAATTCATTCCTCAGATTTGTCAGTTATCATTAACTGTGAATTCACTGTTTTATCCTAAGTGTCATTTAATCTCCGAATATGTCTTTTCCTAAACTGACTAATTAAAAAAAGCAGTGTTATAGCTGGGCTAGCAATTATCGTAGAGCCTACATGACTATTTCATAATGTTGTATCATTGTTCCAAAATTATTTTAGTATAATATTCATTACAAAGGAGAAAGCAGATAATCTGTTTTTCTTTGATACGATGGAATGATTCGATCTTAAAAATAAAAAAATACTGATTGATTTTCATTGCAAGGTGAACAGCAAAATGAGAAAACGCCCACCTGAGAGACAATAGAGGATTCTCCTCTAATGAAGGAGTGCATACTATTTCATAGTGGATGAAGCCACTGTAGCATTACAAAGAAATACTTCTCTTCGTTGCTCAGCCCATATTCCTTACTTTGATTTGATTTTGCATAATTTGAATAGCATTTCATATCTTCAAAGCACTGTACATGCATTAACTAATTTCACTTGTTAAAATTTGACACTGCTGTCTAATGGTAAATTCCCAAATGCAACAGATTTGAAAACTTCCTGCTAAGTATGCTGTGATAGGCTGTCTCAAGAGTATGGTTGTACATTCTCTTTTGATGTTGTTATATCTGTAACCCCTCACTGGTTCTCTGCTGTCAGGTAACAAGGAATTATCGTGATTACTAGACCTCCACACAAGGAGAGAAGTGTGGAATGAAGGAAGGAAGAAAGAGAGGAAGAATAGGAAGAAAAGTGGCATAATTTTCTTCTTTTGAGGGGAATTTTATTACCCAGAGCAGGCATTGCTTCATATCCACGTTTAAAGTTTCCTTGACAGCTTTGCCACCAAAACTTACACACTGTTTAGTGTAAATGAAAATACCTAGACAGCTTTGGTACTGCACTTTAAATGCTGCACTGTAGGCATATTCTTCTAACCTGAATGCATTCATGGAGAACCCTGACACATACTTATTAGGCCAAAATATTAACGTTCTTAGCAGCAGCAACCAGCAATGCTCTATATCCAGTGCAGATTCTATCTCAGGTCAGCTCCACACAACCTTCACATTTATGTCACACCTGGGGACAGTCCTACGCAGATCTGAATGTTGTCAGAACTATGGGCAGAAAAAAATCAACCTGGGGAGTGACTGCAAGGAGAGAGTATTGCATCAGGCCACAAGTCAGTCAGGATGTGGCTTACATTAGTTGTGGAACACAAGGTAATCCCCAAATTTCACAAAAGAAGGAGATAATCTGTTTGCCAAGAGTTTCTGATGGGGAGAGGAGGCTACAGGCCTTAATTATTTCATTCTTTCCTAATTTTATGAAGACAACATCAATAAAGCATCTGTTTCACAAACTCAGGGCGCTGAAGAGGGGTATGCAGGAATGACTACAGTGAAAGGCCTCAAGAATTCACACTAAGCATTTCAAATCTTAAAATTTATTTTTCTGAAGTGTATTACGTGGCCAATTTGATATACAGATCTCTTCAGTAACATAAAGGAATCTTCATATTGCTTTCTAACATAACATTCTGAAAACATTTAAAGGATAAGCCTTCCTTCTGAGCAGTAGCACCTGCAAAGCGTTGATAACATGACCTGCACAGTGGCAACATGATAGAATGATAGGCTAAGTAATCATGGAACCATAAAACTGTATATTTGTTTTGAGTTGGAAGCGATCCCTAAAAGTCATCTACTCCACTCCCCTCACATCTCCCCACAGCCTTCTCTCCACGTTGAACATCCCCAGCTCTCAGCCTGTCCTCATAGGGAAAGTATTCCGTTCCTTGGATAATTTTTGTGGCTCTTCTCTGGCCATGCTCCGACAGGTCCAATTCCGTCCTTTACTGAGGATTCCACATGTGGACGCAGTACTACAGGTGAGGCCTTGCCTGTGCAGAGCAGATAGGCTGGATCACCTCCCTCAACCTGCTGGCCATGATGCTTTTGATGCAACCCAGCATACAATTGGCTTTCTGGGTTGTGAGGGCACATTGCTGGCTCATGTCCACCTTATCATCCACCAGTACCCCAAAGTCTTTTTTGGCAAGGAAAATCATTAGCAGTAAACAGCAATGTAAATAACAAATCATCAAAAATTCATTTATATTTACATCTAGAAATGAATTAAGATAATTTATTTTGTCCTTATTCAGACAAAATTAAAATTAACAATTTTTAAAAAACTAAATTCAGACAAAATTCCAAATTAAGAGAATTTTCCTGCAGTACTTCAAACTCTGTTCTTTGTACCATCAGATAAGCCTGCTCCTCCTGAGGTTGCTGTAGTTGCTCTACAAGCTCTTGTTATATAAACAGGGAAGTCATCTCTTTTACCCTGCCCTTTCCAGCTTGCCTTAGCATATGCTGCTAGTTCTCACAGCCAACAGGCTCTGACAACTGGCAGTCTGTCTGTCAAGAGGATCTGAAAAAAATTAAAGCACTGAACAGAATGCTCAACTTGGGATCATCTCAGTGGCTTCAGGAACGTGTCTGCAACTTTGATATTGCAGCAGGATGCTTGTTTGTCTGTGAATGCAGAATCTACTTTAAAGTGGTAATATTTATTTTTTGTGATGCTTAATCACCAGAAAACTGTATATTCTAAAAGATAACCTCCCTCCCTCCTCTGGGCTAGGCAGACCCCTGAGAAAGTACAACCAAGCACCTCTGTGCAGGCAGAAATGGGTGCTTTGCTCAAGGTGACCCTCCCTGTCTCTCAGCCTGGACACCTCACCAGGCTGCTGTCACCTTCTTCTTGCTTCTTCTCACCTTTTAGAACATTGTCTACTTCCCTTCTGCCTGGCTTATGTCAGGTGAGGAGCTGATCCAACACTGTCACACCAGGCAACTGGCGCCCAGCCGAGCAATATTGTCCCTTTGCTGCTGGAAGCTGAGAGCACAAGGAGAGGAGGCAGTGACCTGCCTGGCACTGCTGACAGCAGGGGAGGAATGCCAGCGACACGGCTGGGATGGTGCCAGGAGCCGTGCTGGGAGGGCTTCGACTCTGCATTGCTGGATGTCTGCAGGAATGGAGCAACTTTGCTGATCTTCCTGACAAGCACTAGGTTTTATTCTCTCGAGTGTAGTCCTTGATGAAGTTTAGGAGCTGACAGAGAAAAGCAGCTTTATGCTGCTGTCACTGCTTCTAATTAGCAGCTTTAATAAGGCTTCATACTGATTTTTCCTCCCTGACTTTTAAGATGGTGTTGTGGCCACTTGGGTGAGTGGATGATTGTTTCAGAGAAACCAGCAGCAAGAACAAATCTACAGTGCTTATTTGATACCCACAAACCAAACTGGCTTGTAGTGCAAGTGCAGCATGTTATGATAAATATTCAACCCAGAAAAAAAAAACAGTCTTAATATAAATAGGTGATGGGAATACTACTCTTTCCTCTTCCGCGTGTTTTTTTTTTAAGTGAACCCATTTCATGCATGTGACCAATTTTGATCACAAAAAAATTGCTTTATATACAACCCCCTGTTTTAAAACAAACTTTCTGAAGAATATCTGCTTAGGCAGACCATTTGTCTTTGATAGCAATCTGAAGGATTTTTGATGCAGTCACCTTGTAAGGCTGCAAACTGACAACACTGTGCAACTCATCCACGAGCTGTAGCGCACTTGTCTTGAGATAATTCTCTTTTTTCATCCCTGTTTAGATTCTGTGCTGTCAGATTTGGGGATTTTTTTTCAAAACAGGTTTTTTTACTTTTTATTTTTCAGCGAGTTGATACAACAAGTCACACAGTTCACCCCAGCATTTTATATGATAAATAGGAAAGATAATTTAAATTGGCACAGATCCTATAAGACATGTCAATCAGTTCTAAGTACCATCTGTCACAGTGTGCTGAGAGTGGAGGAGAGAGGAAAGTACCCACTGGTTCATCTCACTGGCGCTCCCCACCAGGTGCCTGACTGGCCGTCAGCAGCCGTGTGCCGTCCTGCTTTATGAACAGCCATTTGTCCTGTCCTATGCTGGGGGCTACAGCAGACTTTGTAAAAACTACAACTAAAGCTAAGGTTATACCTCTCTTCACAAAAGAGAAGCCAGAGCAGCAAAAATCCTCTGTTAGAGGACAATTCTTCTGTTCCCTTTTTCCTTGCAAATAAGCAAAGATATATCTATCTTAAGGTGTTCATGTGCAAAGCTCCATTTCAACATAGGACTGCCCAAACTTCTCACTTACTTGCAAGAGGGAGTTCTGCTGCACTGTGACATCACTCAGCTTTCTGCTTCTATACTACTACTCCACAAGTGCATGAAGAAAATGGTCTGTGGTTTTCTCTCTCCATGTTTCGTTTGGATCTGCTAGGGCAGGAAGGAGGGATATCTTATTTGTTTGGATTTTGGTAGTTGTAATGTTGAAGAATTAAACACCAAAGTGCTTCACTTTCTAACTCCATTCCTTTGTCTGTACAGGCATCGATGTTAAGGCAGATATTTGTGCAATTAGCAGTGTCAAATGCACCAGGAGCAGATTGGCTGGCAGAGACGAGCCGTGTCATCCCTCCTTCCCTCTGTCCTCAAACCACACCGCACTGAATGAGTTACACAAACTCTCTTCTGTTTTTCTCTGATTGCTGCCAGTTGCAATCACAGGACTGCTGATGGTGCAGCCAGAATTCTTCAGACAATAGGTTGTTGTTTTTTTTATATTTTCCCGATCCTTCCTTCAGGTTGCCCCTGTTCTCTAAGTGGATCTAACCAGAAAGACTATTTTTCTTCTTAATTCTTTTTCTTGACTATTATCAAAGGAAAAACACCTTGCAAAACTCTTTCCTTTTTTATCCCTAGCTTTCCTCAGACAGATTCTTTGTTCAGTCTTTAAGTTTATTATTTTCATTCCCTTCATGAAATTAGCATCATCAAAGTCCTCCCCATCTTCTCTTAACCTCTGACAAGCAGCAACCAGGTTGCAGTGATTTTGATATTGGTCTTACTCTATCACTGAGGGCTGCTTGTGCTTCCTTAAAGTCTGTTTCCTATGTGCTAAGAGGTTATATCCTCTGCCACTGAGAGTCATGGTAAATGGAAAATAATGTCTTCCAAAAGTATTATTTATTTATTAGAAAAAGCAAAATTATCACAGCAAAATCTTCAACTGAAGTCAGAGCTTCATTGTGTTAGAAAAGAGTAAAAAACAGCTCTTGTCCTAAAAAACAAATTACACAACAAATCAGACAGAGGAACTGTTGAGGAAAAGGATATTAGGTCTGTGGGAATGTGAACACCATTTCTTTTGACTGTTTATGGAGAAGACGTGCATGGATATTGTTTGTCTGTCCTCAACGAGATACAGATTTCAAATGTAATTATAGAAGATGGTACTCTGGAAATCGGGACAGCTACAGGTCATTAAACAGCATATGTTGAGAGTCACTGATGCCATGAAGCACCCACTTAGTGGATGATGTACATAAAACCTAATTTTATATTTGCAAAACAGAATGTATGCTAAGAGTGGGCAGGTGGACAACAAGCGACTTTTGAATAATAGTTATTTTTCCCTAATCAAATTTTATCTGTCTTCACTGGAGAAGCAAAATATACAAACTTTAAAAATCATCTGTGCAATTTAATTAGAAAATCATGCAATATCTTATTATTTTAGCCATATTAAATTAGAAGCATAAGCTTTCTGCCTTATAAGCCTGTAGGTTCATTTAAAATCTTATAGGCATTAACCCACTTTTTATTAAATTCTGTAGATTTCAAAACAATTCCAACAGAATTTAAGCAGAGCATTACTGTTGTCATCCTTTCTGGAAGACTGCTCAAAAAAAGAAGCTTCTTGATGATACAGACATCCAGGAGTACATTTTGTAATTCTGCATAGAGATGATTTTCATTAAGACTTCTCTTCACTCCATATGCTAAAAAAAAATTAATCTCTATTTCTTTCCATCTCAAGATGAATTTCAGACAAAAAATTGGATTTAAATTTCTTGTTCTTGCTCTCCTAATCTAATTTTCCTTACACAATCACAACATTGCAACACAGTTCATCTTGCAGAGTGCCTATACATTTAATTTTTTTTAATGGGCACCCTCCTTTTTCTATAGAGAAGGTGCCTATGTCTGTCCTCCCTGTTCCCTTTTTTAGAGCCAATAAACTCTCTTAAACAAAGTACTTCCTAAGGAAAGGAGAACCTATAAATGCTCCAACAGAACCTCTGCTGATCTCTTTTTAGGATACCCTTTCTTGCAGAGATATCTTTTGTTCAATTAATTATTTAAAATTAATTTTCCTCATGCTTTTTCATTACTGTGTGACATCCCCTGACTTCTTCTGCAGAGTTCCTTTGTAATGTCTGAGAGGTCTAAAGAGGCTAACATCTATCAGCCACATGCAAGTCATTAGCTGACTGATGCCTTCCATGGCATTACATTAGCAGCCAGCTTCCCTGCTCTGGAGCTGCACAGCAAGCTCCTCTGCTCCAATCAACTCCAAAAGCTACCTCTGCTCTACTGGTGCTCAGAACTCCACAAGCATGATGTAAAATATATTATCTGTAATCATGTAAATTTATACAGTCGAAGAGTTGGTTTTTATTTGCTTAGCAGGAGAATCCACAGGCTTGCAACACTCCAAAGCTTAGAAATTGCTAGGTACAACTGCTGTGACATTTCAATTCAGCTGTGCTCATCACAAATGATAGAACGACCATCTCTGACCTTTCACATGCACGTCTCTGCATAAAGCTCGACAGTAAGTAAATGTTTGAAATCTCTCTTGGAGAACTGAAAGCAGCTGCTACCCTGCATGTGCATCTGCAAGGATTTAGAAGACTTTCATTAATATTCTGCTAAAGTAAGCCTGAGAAATTTTATTGGTAGCAGTAGCACTCAGCCTCAGAGAAATAATAGGTGAAAGACAGTATGTGACGAGCACTCACATCAAACCTCAGCAGAAATGCAAAGCAGTATGTATGGCGACATTCCTCATAAAGGCGAGGAGTGTCACCTGTGCCCACTCCTCTGTTGTTTATGCCAGCAAATGTCAGAGAGCTCTACATACACACTGTGCCATTACTGCTTTCTTCATTTGGCCAGAGGGCCCAAAACACATTCCCCAGAAGAGAAAAGTTGTCAGAAGAATTTATGATGAAAGCATATGGGCATATGGCATATGGGAAATGAGCTGATTTAGTGTCACTCCTTAGTAGTCTCTTGCAAACACGGTCCCACAGAACTTCTGCCTGTTGAATAAACCTTGTTCCCTTACCAAATTGTGGCATCTAAAAAAGCATTAATTTGCTCTTTCTGGCATAAGATTGAAGGGAAGTTTTATAGAGCTTTATCTACTATGTACGTGATTTTCTGCTTATATCCTCTTACGGGATATGATATAGCAAAAAGTGACCTACAATGCTGCTTTTCATGCTGCCTCCATAACAAGAACACCTTTTATTATCAATTGACTTTCTACTTGAGAAAAACAAATAACTGCATAACCCCTGTACTAGAGGTGTCTCTTCCAAATCTCTTGACAGTACGTTACACAGATAAACCGAATAACAAATGTGCAGCCTTTTTGTGTCTGTGAGTGGAGACATCATCTTTATATCATGAAAAGGAGGACAATCAAAGATCTCTTTTACCCTCTTTAAAACCCAGTGAATTTCAATAAAAACTCTGTCAGCAAATACATTTGTAATTTTTACTGGTGTTACTTGTCCTAGAACCCGGACTTACACCTAAAGCACCATGTATACCAATGATCTAGGGAGGAATCCTGATTACTTCCTATCTGCATCACCCAAGAAAAAAGCAAAGCAGCAAAAGACTTCCATAGCTCATGTATATATTCTACTTGGAATGGAACTGAATTGAACACTTTTGAAAGTTACAATATTAATATATCAGGAATGTCTACTTTTACAGGTAATTTCTAGTGTAGCATTTTTGAATGATACATTAATTTGTTTTAATAAAGCTTTTTAATTTTGTACACAATTAGAGCACTTTATAATTATAATAACAAATATTCATATCACACTAACTGAAGTTAAAGGTGGATTTGATTTAATGGCAAATGTTTTTATTCTATCCTTACTTAGATAAGTATGGATATCATACAGATATAGTATTTTTATCTTCAGCATTCTCCTGAAGGGCATTCTAATCTTGAAAACAGTTGATTATATTTAAATGTTAGGCTGTCAAAAAACTTTTATTTGAAAGGAAAGGAAAGGAAACAAGATCTGAATCTTGTCAAAAACAGTATAGTGTGTGATGATTCTTATTGTTCAAGGTTTGCTCAAAATCATTGACTATTATTTATGCAAGTAAAATCCTCACTAAGATGTTAGTCCTTTAAACTGTTAACAATCCCTAAATTCTTATGCTTGGTTAGCTTCCTCTGAAACTAAGCTAGCAAAATATAATATATGTACAGAAGTTAAACTAAATTTGACATCTCTACCTGCCTTGAATACTACTGACTAATCTTACATAAATATTAACTCATAGAACAAGGACAAGTGCTCAGCCTCCTTCACTGTCATATGGACTGAAAACTAGATCAGTCTTTCAAGCATCCTTGATAGCATACAAACAATTCTTCTCTACTTCACAATTGTCATTTCACCCAAAGGTGAAAGCTGAATTTTTATTCCAGGGCAGGAACAGTGGCAAGATTTTTAAACTGATGTTATGGAAGTTCTTCACTTGATTGGAAATGATTGAGAGATTGGCTGATTCAAATCGACTTTTTGAGTTGAATTTTATATCATGGATTGTTCTGTGACTGCTATAGGACAACGCTGACATAATAATAATTGCATAGCTCTATAAAGTTAAATTGTCATCAATATATCTTATTTATTTCCTGTCAATAACACAATCTTATTAGATAAAAATAGTGTCTAATCTACCTCCCACACTATAGCTTACATACCAGAAATCTTGGTAGCAAGTTGGAGAAAATGAAAAATAAGTCTTAGAGCTGAACAATAAATAAAAACTTATGACAATTTTAATATGAGCCTGAAAGTAGAGCACTAAATGCAAACATGAATTAGTGATTTGTGTAAAAACCATGCTACTTTACAATATATTTTAAAAAGAGTAGATTTCCTATAGATTTTAAAGCAATGATTTTTTCTATTTTCTGTTTTCCATAGTTTTCCTGAAGCTAGTGATCATTCACTATCACTGTAAGAACATCTTTGCTACTGTTTTTTATGTAACAAAGTTTTCATTTCTTCAAAAGTTCCAGAGTTCAGTACTCTCTGATCAGGTTATTTTGGATAGTCCCCACAAGGGAGGTTTACACTTAAGTATAAAATTTGCTTATTCATGGCTACTTGGCATTACAGATAATTTTAATTTAGCAGAGTGATGCCAAAACATCCTGAAATCACAGCACAACCACAATAAAGTAATTTCAATGTGCAGTGGAGCCACAGTACAAACACAATATCCACTCGTGATTAGTGGCTCACATTAGGCCTAGCCAGCTAGGGCCTGTTAGTGTCTTCATAGTTTATTCTGCTGGTTGTCAGTTTTTTATATAAATGTCATCATTACTCATTCCTGTATGTGAAATTCATGCATAGGCAACTGCATAAATGTTCTAGTGCTGAATCTTAGGGGTTTGGGACAGGATTAGGAGGTATGCATACGCAAGTCCCATTTCCTCAGGAATTATCTATGTCTGCCATTCTGGTCCATAATGTATATGTATTATCATCCTTCTAATCACCTGAATTTGCCCCCTCTCTCAGTAAACTTCTGACTATGGAAGATTTCTCAGACCAAGTCTGTCACTAAATTTCCTTTCTAAATTGCGGTATTTCTGTGGTTCATTCACTGCTTGTTACAGTGCATTCTGCTCTCTGCACCAGGATACACCTAGGCTCAGTTCATCAGCCACTTAGTCTTCATCAAATACTTTTCAAATGGTTCTGACCTTAACATATCTGAAGTCATCAGTGTTACCTTTACAAGATGAGTCTTCGCATGGAAAATACACATTATATCAGGATATTCAAATATACAGTTGTGCTCTAGAGGTCCTAGATATGTCTGATTGTCCTTAACAGTTTTATGAGCTTAATTCCTTTTTAATATTCCAAACAGATAGGCTGAGATGGAAAGCTGGCTTCTTAAATCAACCCTGTTAATGCTCGTGTGGAATATTGAGTACTGTATCTCACAGGAGCAAGTTAAACCAATTCCACAAGATTTGTTGCTTATCACTTCCCAAATAGAGTTTAAGATTTGCATTTGATTTATTAAGACACATCTGCATTGGGAGAACCTGTCCCAGGGCAAAGCTTTTCTATGTACCTTATTCATATAGCTGTTGTCAGCAAAGACACGTAAGCTCTGTTTAGAAATAAAATTTTCAGACCTTAGTAAGATATTTTCCTTCAGTTTAGTGCTTCCAGGGGTGTTTTTATTTATAAACATTTAAATCATTGGCCTCTGGGACAGACTGCACTATGCTCTTATTAACTGTATTTTCTGGGGTAGAATGGAATGATAAGAATGGGTATTTGGGAGTTTGGTGGGGAATTTGGTATGCTCTTTAATTATTCTTTTTATAAGGAGAAGCTGTCATTACATTTATTTTAGGATTCATTTTTTATTCATGATTAAAGGGCTAAAGATGAAACAATGTGCTAAAACTTCTGGAGATCAGTTCCACCTCCATCATGTTTTTCTTGGACTATAGTGCTGTATCTTCACCCACTTGATATCTACTGTTGGGAATGCCCTTTTGAAAGTGGGTATCTATTTTGAGAGAATAGCCATGGTTACAAGAGCAGCCCCTAAATTTTCAATTCAGCACGTTAACAAGGTCTTCCTTAGAGATGAAAGATGCACAGTGACCTCCCTCCTCCTGGAATACCACATATCCTTGTGGCTCAACTTTTGAAAAACAAGTAAAGCATTCTCACTCTATTCCCCAGCTTTGAAAGTCTGGGCACGACTTAGCTTGTTATGATAAAAAACTCTACCTTTAATATATTGCCACGCCTATTTTAGGGGTCCAAAATAGTTCAGATGATTCTAGTCTTCAGTATTTTCCTTCAGACAGCTTTTTTCAGCAGGAAAAATCAAGTTTTTTGTCTCTGTCAGTGTTAAAATCTTTATTACTTATCTGAACACCTTCAGTTTCTTTGAATCTCTACAGGAAGTTTGATTTTTTTTTTTTTGCTTTGCTTTTTTTTTTTTTCTGATTACTTCAGTATCTAATATTTTTCTTATACTCCTCACTTTTAATTTTGAGGCTCTTGGTGCTAAGAGAAAAGTCTGTAGCAGATGTAATTATCCAGCAGGATATTAGTCATTTGCTACTGCCACCTACCTGCTTTTGTCATACCAGTGTGTTTTGGCTGGGAAGGAAGTTCAGAAATCCTTCCACCTTCTTTACAATTATTTCTTCATGATAAACAGCTGCATGGTAGCTAGAAAGAAAAAAAACAGAAGTTTAAACTTTAAACCTGAGACTCATCAGCCCTCTAGTCAATAGATATGACTCTCAGAACCTATCCCATGCTTTATCTTTATTACTAGCATCACCATGTTGACTTTCTAAACTAAAAAGAACAATTGTAATTCTCCAGTTTGTTTCTAGTCTCCTACCATTTCCTTCAGGCCTGTAACTTCAGCTGAAACCAGACACATCTATCAGGAGGCCATTCAGTTTGATGTTAGAGCTTTAAAAAACAGTATAATTGGAGCATAAGCTTATTTAGCTTTACTGTTTATTTTAGAAATACTTTTCCATGATTTTACTTCATCTTATTTTGCAGGCATTGCAGCTCTTTAGAAGATATATTATCCTACTGCTATAAGTTAAACTCACTTTGCATTTCGATGAACAAATAGATCACACCTCTGAGAACAGCCACATCTCCACCATCCAGGATAATCAAGTGGGTTGGGACAGATGGGAAACAAGCAGACAAACTACTTCAGGTTATAAGGATGCTGGGCAACACTAACAAAAAGCTTCCAAATAATTCTGTGAGGAGTGAGTTCACAATAATCAGTGAACTGACTTAAAATTGCTCTCACTGTGGTTTCCCTGTATCAGGCAACTGGTTTCTCACAGATTTACTTATACAGATACATCACTGGATCTCTGTTGGCTTCATGCATTTTGATAACTCTGCACCAGAAATTGAAAATCTGTCCACTAATGCTGCTGGAAAGTGATTCTGAAGAATTTCCCTTGGATATCTGTGATCATATCCATTCTTCTACCATTGCATGTTGGATCTGAGCAGCTTTACATAGAGAGTGGCTCCACGTCACTTTTCCCAGAGCTGCCAGTAATGGGAATGAGTGCTGGGAGGTCTGGGCTGGCTCTGCATACAGCAGTTTAGTGGCTCCTGAATGGCATTACATTTACTGACTCAAAGTGCAAACTGTGCAAAAAAGACAGTATTTCTGGACATACACAACCAGATTCATATGGCACTGCACTAGAGTTTAGAAGTCCAGCTCACAGAAATTGGCTCTGCACAGAGTTAGCTCACTGTCTTTGCCATGATTAATGGAGTGATTAATCAGCAACCAGATAAACCACCCACAGATCATTCACAGTTGATTATGGCTTCTTTTATCTGACTGTGCTCCTGGAGTGATTTTTTTTTTGTAATGCACAAGCCAAGATTGTTTCAGTTAAATACCTAGTGGGTATTTGCAATCAAGATGCCACAATACTGCTTGATACAAATGTTAACTCTTGCTCAAGGGAATATGTGAATGATGGTGCTACTGTAGGTCACTAAGAAATGAAAGGCTATCAGAGTAACTAACAGACCAGCTTCAGCCAAAGCTGAACTGAAATTCTCAAGATGTCATTCACTGGAGGGAAGTCTTGCTCTTTTCATGATCCCAGTTCACCAAGGTTTGTCTTGGCTTGGTTTGGCTTGACTGGATTTAAAAATAAGCCCCCAAGGTGGCAGAAGACAAAAATGCTTCTCCACTTCACAGTGGTTATGTACGCTGCCAACTGCAGAAGCACATTGTCTGAGGAAAAATGTTTCAGCTGTACAAAACCGGAGATGTAGGGATGGAGTTTTTTTTAAAGGAACTCCGCTCTCAGGTGCCTCTGCAACTCTTACCATTTTGAAACTTGATATTAACTCAGCCAAAGGTTCTATGGGTCCCACATAAACCATGTTTGAGTGGTTAGAAGAACCAGTTGCCAAAATACTACCTTGAGAATAATAAAAATCCTAATTAGATGCTTCTGTGACAAGAAAAATTGCCCTCTTGAATTAACTGCTGTTTTGTGTATCTGCAATACACAGACTCCAAGATGGCTCAGTTAAAAGCCATGTTGAGCTAAAGAAGTATAACAAGAGGAACAACTTTTAGGCATATTGTATTAATGTAGTAAATGAGGGCAAAAGGATTTCAGAGACTGAAGGTTAACCTACAAAAAATCACAACAGAGCTCTGGTTCCTAGCAGTGTCTTTGAGCTGCTTGACAACTAATATTATTTCTTTATGACTCTTCTAGGTATCTGTAATGTCATGGTAACTATAATTTTATGGATAAATGTACCCTGAATATCTGCTGCCAACTTCACCCTGAATCTCACTGATTCCTGTTACTCATTAATCATATCTCCTCTCATTTCACCTCTGGACTTCCAGCATCCAGGAGATGCTGTCAGAATTCAGCTACCCCAACTAAAACACAGAGAGTCTGGGAAGGGATGCTGTTCCCAACCACAGCATCTCACTCTCCGCATGCAAGACTCATGCTCATATCCAGTTAAAACTAGATCCAATAAAAGAACTTGATGTTGCAACCCCTATTTAAAGAACCGGATATTGCAGTCCTTGTTTTTTTCATGTAATGCCTGTGACAGGAATCCAAGGATCTCCAGACTGCAGGGCACAGGAAGAGAAGGATCCAAATCAGACACCATGCTAAGTAGAGAACTGTCTAAGGTCAGCACACTCTGGATACAGAATACATAGAAAGAGAAAGCAGAGACATGGGTTTAATCCACCTCCAAACACCACAAGAACATACCTTCTCTATTCAGTATCCAGACAGTTTCCTTGTAAGTAGCCTCATCTTATCAGCAGTATGCATTATGCATGCACACATAGTGGTTCAGGGATAAAGGTGTAGGAACGTCAAGTCCCTAGACCCAGAACTTTTTAGATCAGGCCCAGCTTTGCTCCAGGCAAGATAGAAACAAAGCTCCAAGTGTGTAGAAACAGCACTAGGCATACAGTGGGCTCCATGACAGATTCCAGAGATCTGATCCCAGTAACAGACAGCAAGAGGAATACTAGAATTCCATTTATATCTTGTTCCAGCATGCTTCATGCAGGGCATCTATAAAAGAATGGGGGATTTATGGATGAAAATCATTCTGTAAAAGTTAAGCCATTTGAGTTAATTTTGACACAGTGTTTATGGTTTGTCTGTAACTGTTCCTCCAAAGATAAGACTTGCAGTTGTATTACATAAGAGCAGGAAGTAATAAATATCCAGTTTTTGAATCCACAAGATTTCAACATATTTATACCAGTCCTTTTCTTGCCTATTCTACTTGTGTTCTTAATAAGTAAGCAGCAGTCTTTCTTAGCAGTAAATATTTTATTCTAATAGCACATACTACCACCTGCTGTAAGAAACTGAAATTGCCTTTGCAATTGTGGAACTTCTAAGCCTCGATAAAGCAGTCAGCATTATGTTTAGAATAAAGATTGCTGACATCTCTCTGATACAAATTTAATTACCTACTCATCCAAATATTGTCTAATTTTAAAAGTTCCTTAATTATATGTGATTGACATATCATATATATTTATATATAATAGCAGGAGCTTGACTGTCTCTAAGGCATATGGACAGTTAGGAAACACTTCTGTTGTAGATATGAAACAGACAGTGTCTTAATTCAAAGATTTTCATGAAGATTAGCCATTTTTAAATGGAGAAAATTCAGTTAAGAAAGTAACAATTGTTCCAAAGACAGCAGAATTTTACTAATAAATCAAGCCATCAGGGATCAACTTTTCAGAATACAAATTACTGAAATATTTATTACTTTACTCTGTTGACTCAAATGGAAGATAAGAAAAGCTTAGGAAGTCACGACATCACTTTTTTGTGACTTTTTAGAATAATAATGTAGCAGAATGGAACACATGCTATATTGATATTTTAATGTACGCCTCCCTGTTCTCTTCCTGCTATGTTGGTCTGACTCCAATTAAGAAGCTGAATTATATGTGAACAACTCTTTTGCTGAATCTTCAGCACACATAGATCCATGTAAGTGCTATGAAGTCTGTGAGCTTGATCACCCTAGTGCAACCTACCACTATGGCCATTCTGTGCTTTTCTACTATCTACCCATGCTAAGGAGAGGAACGATTTCTTTAATCTTAAGTGCTATTATTAATAAAAGCAGCAATAAAAGCAGCTTTTTTTTTCAATTTCCTTGCAGTTTATGTAGTTTTACATCTAGATTTTCCTTTTTTTTTTTTTTTTTTTTACCCAGTAACCTCATCAATGTTACCATCTCACTCTTTTCTTCCTTTGTCCAGATCTACACCTAAGGCAATCTTTAAACATATTTTTCTCGGCATCTTCAGGCTTCATGTCAGTCACAATGTCTCCAAAACTGAATGTCTTCTTTTGAATTCCTACTATCTCTTCTCTGTTTTTCTTCTTTTCCCCCTTCACTTTATAGTCTCCATATCTCTCACTCTGAACCATTATCTTGCTAGACTTGATTGATTTCCTCACATTTTAACAACTCTCAAAGCTCCCCTTTTCTACCTGTAACAATGTCAAAACATTTTGCCATATGTTCATGTGTTGCCTTACCAAGCTCCATTGCCTGCCTACTTAGAGCTTCCCGAACATATTCTTCTGAGCATCACTGTAGCAGCAGTAGTGCCAACAGGTATCTTTCCTGAAAACAATTGAACACATTTGGCTTGTGATATCTTATCTGGTGAGCACTGCAGAGAGATACAGGTGCTGTCTGGGATGGATGGAAGGACGGACAGATGAAGGGAAGGGAAGGGAAGGGAAGGGAAGGGAAGGGAAGGGAAGGGAAGGGAAGGGAAGGGAAGGGAAGGGAAGGGAAGGGAAGGGAAGGGAAGGGAAGGGAAGGGAAGGGAAGGGAAGGGAAGGGAAGGGAAGGGAAGGGAAGGGAAGGGAAGGGAAGGGAAGGGAAGGGAAGGGAAGGGAAGGGAAGGGAAGGGAAGGGAAGGGAAGGGAAGGGAAGGGAAGGGAAGGGAAGGGAAGGGAAGGGAAGGGAAGGGAAGCAACCCTCACTTCCACTTTAGTGATAACCTCTGTCTTACTCTAAAATATCTCTCCCTCACTGAGAAGCCACACCTCCTTAAATCACTAGACAATTTCCTATTATCTTGTTGTTGCTTAACAACTATAACATTTGTTGAGACATGTCTCATCTTGAAGCATTTTTCTTCCCTTTCTGCTTTTTCTTTTAAGCACTATAAATTATGAGGCACCTTTATGTAGGTGCCTCATAAATTAAATACTTTAATAATCAGATCAATAATATGTATCTAAGGGCATATGTGTTTGTTATCACCTGAGAAGCAGTACATCTTCTCTTAAAGCATTTTTCATTGTCAGACAAATGCATTAGTGAAGAGAAACCCTCTTAGTAACATTACATCTGTCCAAATCTTTTTATTTTTTCTTTTATTTTGTTTTGGGTTAGTCAAAACAGAACAGAGAAGAAACTACCTACATCTCAGCTTTATTGCTGCCATTTCTGTTCTGTTGAACTCTGTAGGATGTCTCCAGAAATACTATCTGACAGGGAAATTGTTTCCACACTGTTTTCTGTTTTCACCTGCCAGAATCTCTCAACCAAATCCACCAAAATACTGAGTGTGCTCAAAACTAAACAAAACAGTTTTCTTGCAGCTAGGATAAAGCAGTACTAAATTCAAAGGCTGGACCAGGATTGAGTTTCATAAGTTAAAGTATTGCCTCAAATGTTGCTTGTGTTTAAAGATGTCCAGAGAAATCTTCGTATCATATGTGAAAACCAAATCTTAAATTTAAATCCAAACCTACACATGCTTAAATACATGCCCTTTAAAAGTGAATTTAAAATACATGAATCAGTACAACCGCATCCACGCTTTAAAATTAACTACATGCTTAAGCAGTTGGCAGGATGAGAGCAATAAACATGCTACAAGCCAAAGCACTGAACTCCTTTGCCTTTTTTATAACCTGTGATCTTTCATCTGCTACAAGGATGACACAGAAATGAAATCATCTGCTCTTGATGCACTAACAGACATGGGGTTTTTGCTTGTTTTTATTTGACTTAGCAATAACAGCAAATGCACTTTCAACAATGAAACAGCAATATACCTTCAGGCTCTTGGAAATGCAGGCAAAAAGAAAAGGTCAATTATTACTGGAGATGAAACGCATCTTCAATGATGATACCATCAGAATAAAAGACATGCTCTCCTGAAAAGTCACCGTTTTGATGAAAACCGATGTCTTCCCACTCTGAAAGAAATAATTACGCAGATGAATGAAACCATAAAGATGATTATCTAAACGTTTCTGGGTTTTTTTTGGAGGGGTTGAGTTTTCCTTTTACTAAAGTGTCGTTTCTATAAACATCATTATTTTGTTTTTTGTATGACAATAAGGTCAATTTAATTTTTAAATCTTAATTTATACAAATATTCTGCTATTCTTTCTACAAATTATTAATAGTTAGATGTGGCTCATCTTCCTATCTAAGTACATATAAATGGAAACTCCGAATAGCTCTAATTCTTTTCTAAGAATTCGTATAGTTATACAGAAACAAAACTGTACACAAATGTACGTAGAAATAAGATAACTTTTTATCTTTTAGTTTATAAGTAGGCATGACTACTAAATAAGGACATATATATGCTGGAAAGCTCAGCTCTCAATAGGGCTTAGACACAAGATTCCAGGCTACTTGGAGGCATTTCCATCTCATCAAAGTCTACAGCTAGAACCTTTTCTGTAGGAGGACACAAGTTTTGTGTGTGTGTCTGTATACACAAAGTTAGCATGTATATGGAAAGCTATATCTATATAAAGCTATCTGTACCATGCTAATTTTTTCACTAAGAGGGTGGTGACACACTGGAACAGGTTGCCCAGAGAGGTTGTGGATGTCCCACCCCAGGAAGCATTCAAGGCGAGGCTGGATGTGGTTTTGGGCAACCTGGTCTAGTGGTTGGCGACCCTGTCCATGGTAAGGGTTGGAAATTAGATGATCTTTGAGACCCTTTTCAACCCAGGCCATTCTATGATTCTATTAATTTATTAAATTGTCAATGAAAGCATAGCTTTGTGATGTTTTGGGACATAGAAGCTCCAAACGTGAATACGTTTCTAATTATGTATTCTGCATCTGGCTCTCACTGGATAAAATGTGTGAAGCAGATAAACTCTGAAGCAGTCAGCAACATGAGGCTCCTCTACAGATTCCACAAGAAAGGTGCAGAATGTCTGCTGTAACCTGCAGCCTAGAGTCTGCTCACCTGGGTTTCCCCTGAAAAACTGGCACAAGTGAGTCTGCAGTCTGACAGTCACAGGATATTCAGCAAAAGTCACCCACATCCGGCATAAAAACACTTACTGTAAATGCAACCATCATTTTAAAGAAACTGAATTTTATGGTATGTTAGGCTGAGCCCACATCAGTAGGCAAGCTTTGCAGTGCTAACTAGATTGAGTCCTTGCTGAGAGATGGATGGACAAATTGTGGACTACTATCTGCTTTCATCACCAATAGAACAGAGAGTTGCCTAGTGATACAAAAACTGAGATACTGCTCTATGTATCAGTAGCAGAAGACAAACTGCTTTTTAAGAAAGCTATAAAGCCTTAGTAGCAATTCAACGGGACTTTCAGGATTTCAGTGCTATCAAGTCCCTAAGCTCTGCCTAAAGTGAGCTTTTAATGGATGAATCCAATTTTGCAACTCTAACAAAATGAAGATAACAACGTAATAATTTCTTGAAGGATTTAGAAAGCACCAATGATCTAAAGAGTAAATTATAAAATTTTAGAACCACTAATTATGAGTTAAAGACGAGCTGGTAAAATCTGATGGGTGATTTTCGAACATAGATTTTCTGATTAAATGACTAATTCCCATAGTATTCATACTGTGGCCTTGTTCACTGGTGCACTTGGGAACGTTGACTGATGACCTAAAAAGTGTGGAATCAATATTCTACTTATTCAGTGACTGCAGACCATAGGTGGTCAATTTCAAAAATGTAAAAAGTAGCAGCTTTGTTTGATTTTTCATGCTCAGGAAGTTAAAGTTACATTGCTCCAGTGAATTTTATACTATTATATCTTAGCTGAATTTTTAATGTAGAGATGTGTTCCCTAAATTGATTTATCAGATGACTTCAAACATCAATTCAGTATACATAAGGAATGTTTGTTTGCATTAAGAGCTGGCTGCTGTCAGTGATATTGGGTTACAGAGCACAAAAGCAGACAGAAAAAAAAAAAAAAACCACAAAGTCATTACTTGATTTGATTTTTATTCATTGTTCTGTACTTTCATTCTACTCTGCTGTAGAATGTCTGCTTTATGAGTGTCTTTAAAAGTAGACATTCATGTTTTACGCTGTCTTAAGTGCTAACAATCATCATTGTTGATGAACATGGACTCATTAATGTCTACATCATTCACAGCACAAGAATGGTTCTTTCGCTCTTGAGTTTGCTTCTACTAGGTCAATTAATATTTACATAAGCTACTACATCTGTTACCAAGATCAACCATGAATTTTAGTTTATCTTTTGAATGACAAAAGTTTTGCGCAGAAAAGATTACATTTATTAAGCAGTAGAAGAGTTTTCAGAACTTTCCCTATATAATACAAATCTTTATTTTTAATTTCTGAAATTTATGACCTATAGATCCTTTAACTACTCAAACAATACTTGTCATTATTAGTGTAAATAACATTAGACTGAATCATGGAGAAAACAGATAAACCTCTTCAGCACAAGACTATTACAACAGACAGTATGACACTGCAACTGTACGACAGTATGCTGTCTTATCTTAATTTCATATCTTGAAGAGCAATCCTTTTTAAATGTTTTTCAGTTACATATTCTTGTAATCAGGTTAGGAAGAGCATAGCAATGCCAAAGACTTGTGTGGAATGCAAACCCTGAATTCCTTAAGAAACAGCATTGGCTTGAGGAAAATGAACACTGCATTAGCAACAAAAATATAAAATGAATTGTTCTCCTGTAGGGTTGAATGTTGCAGTATTCCTTCACCCTGCACAATACCCAGTTATGTCTGTGAAGCACTGAAACACTACATACTTGAATCACATGATTTTGATGTGAATTTCTTTCACTGACCGAATCGCCCTTCAAGTGCTGAAGGAATGACAATTATTTAATTTATGAAATGATAAGGGACAACCTGTGGAATGTTTTTCAGTACTCTGCTTTTTTTTCCTACAAAATTTGTATTCATTGAAAATTCTTATAAAGCAGCTAATAGCACTGCATTTTCAGTATCCTTCTTACTAAATAAAGATAACAAATGGTGCCAGGTTACAGAAGACCGAGATATAGATAGAGACTGATTGATTCTCAGAGTCGGCATAAACATAGCAAGTAAAAATGAAGGTATTTTGCAAGAGGGGCACACATCAGGACACATTCAACAAAGTGAACACTGCATTGCAACATTTCACAAACGGTTCTCTAAGCAACAGAATCAAATGAGAGAGTTTTAAAAGAACTTTGTGGCTTTCTGATTAGATACTTTGATGCCTAATGAAGTACAGAATTTTCCTTTTTCTGCATTAACTGTTCTCTCTTCATGTGAGCACTACACAGCAGATTGGCGCAGGGAAAGCGATATAATAGGCAAAGAAATGTGTTTTCATCTTGCTCTGCCTTGGGTTGACTAACTTGATGAGAGGATGAGAGGATGAGAGGATGAGTGGGGGAGTCATTGCAGCATCTGGAATGTTATTATCATCTCTTCTTTCCAAGATGGGTTCACACAGACTTTCCCTTATATAAACCATTAATGGCTTCTATCTCTTCTCAGTCACTTGCAGAGCCCAAGCAAAGGAATATCACTATTTCTTTGGTAAATCTGGACAGAATTGGCTGTTTGGTTTAGAAGCTCTTAGACACGAGCACACTCAAACACAAGTATTCACTCTTCAATTGCTCAGTGCTCATTATTTCTGGAAACTTCATGAAAATGTTAGGGGAGGCAGAGGGAACAAGTAAATATTCTTCTTTTTACGTGAAAAGGTCTGATTTTAAAAGTTGTATCCCTCTTCATTGTGCCTATGACCTTCACTTTTTGATTAACATTTCATTTTCCTAGGAAAGGAAGAAAGAAAAGGAACAAGACCCTGGGAAGCTGCTATCACTATGCACAGCAATAAATGCATGTAGATATTCTCTGAATCTATTACAAAAATGGGGTTGCCTTTCAAGTTTTGTTAAAAATATATGTGTTTTACGAAAGTAGCCCTTCTTTTTATCTCCCTTTTTCAGCTTTTCCTCCCTCCTTGTAAGAACTCTGCTGTGTGCATTTCAAGCATCCATGAGTTAGCTCTGGAAGGGAAACTTGGCTCAGACTTCTAAAGAAATTACTAAATTATGAGAAAGAGCTGTGAGGAAGTCTGCAGAATGGAGTTGCATGAGATAAGAAAGGAAAAAATGTAACGGAGGTTGGACTGTTGAAAGTGGGACTGCTGGCAGATGAAGCAAGAGGAAAAACACCAAGATGGAAAAGAAACAAGTCATAAAGAATGAAAAGAGATATGAATGTTAATGCAGGAACAGCTAAGATCCAGGGAGCAGCAAACACCAGATTTTGTGAGCTGATCTGGCTTGGGATCTTCTCAACTTGACTTCATTACTGGCTCTCCCCGGCTAGCAAAGACTGGGGGATTCATATGGGAAGGAGGAAAGACTGAGTACATAGGTATTTAGCCTCATTTTTTTATAAAAACCTCACTATCTCTTGTAGAAAACATCTATATTCTCTAATCTATATTTATGATACTGATACAGTCTCTTTGTAAATGGCTAAAAGTGTCCAAAGTGATTCAAACAGAGACAGATAGATTCAGGTGATAACAATCAGTAGCTATGCGGAATTTCTGTTGTTGCCACCTAACACAAATTAGTCCAAAAGCGATAGGTTGTGGAACTTTAATGGAGAGAGAAGTTTGAGGTGTATATCATTGTTGCCTAATGAAAAATATACATACAAAATGATTTGTACTATATTTTTCACGGTCCAGCCCTTGAAATCTAGCTGTATGTGTTTCCCTCTCAAACCAGTCAGAAGGCCCTGTGTGTTTCCCTCTGAAATCAGGCAGGAGCAGTACAGTCACTGACTGGTAAACTGCTGTCCCAAACTGAAAACCTGAGCTGACACTGAGATAACTTACATATCTTCAACCAGCAGAAGAGCTGTGAACTCTCTCTTCTCTACCTGGGAAGTTCTCTGGAAATAAAGTCTTCTCTGTGTCAAAAAGAAGAACATCAAGATGGAAAGATATCCTCACTAGATCCTGAGGACTAATGGCTAGGGCATCTACCTGGAGTGCCATCTCCATTTCTCCTTTTCTACCGTCTTCTCCTTTTATACAAAGACTGACTGATGTAAAATGAATGAACAGATTTGACAGCATTACTGAAACTTACAATGGCAAGTATTTAGTCCATTAATCCAGGTTATAAATACATTTTTAAAGCAAAATTTGGACCTTGACCAGTACTTTACAAAGGATAGTTTATGTGTATCCAACATTAGGAAGAATCCAGGCTCAGTGCCAGTCCTATTTAGATATCAAAATCTGAAGGGAAAAAAAAGAGTAAGAATTATTCTGCTTCATGTCTCCTTTTATTTTTTATTTTTATTTTTATTTTTTTATACTTCCTCTTAATACAGAAGAAAGCTGTCAGAAGCCACATAAATCTTTAAGTCATAACATGGGTTTCTAGAAAGAGATTTGTTTTGGTATGACAGTTCATTTACAGAGTATCTTTCCAGGCAGTAGGAAGCTTTGGGTTAATTATAACATGACACCAGCACACACTCACTATTTGGAGTTAGATACATAAAATACGGAAGGGTCAACATTTAAGGTAGAAGGGTATATTGGCAGCAATTATTTCTTCTTTGATGTGTTCTCAAAACTGCTTATGTACATTCATGCATCATTGTACACTGGAATTATTTCACACAGTTTTCAGTCCATACTGCCAAATGCCTGTGACTCAAGACCTTTTCTGTATTTAAGTAATTTCCAAGTTCCTCTGCCAAGTATATGGTAATTAATACAGCCTGTATCCCTTTTTCAGAAGTATTTAAAACTAAACCTAGCTCAGGATCTGCAAAGTGAAACCCCACCTAATGAGCAGGAGATTTAAAAAAAAAAAAAGAGAGAGAGAGAGAGAGAGAGGGAGAGAGGGAGAGGGAGAGGGAGAGGGAGAGGGAGAGAGGGAGAGGGAGAGGGAGGGAGGGAGAGGGAGAGGGAGGGAGGGAGAGGGAGAGGGAGGGAGGGAGAGGGAGGGGGAGAGGGAGGGGGAGAGGGAGGGGGAGAGGGAGAGGGAGAGGGGGAGGGAGAGGGGGAGGGAGAGGGGGAGGGAGAGGGGGAGGGAGAGGGAGGGAGAGGGAGGGAGAGGAGGGAGAGGAGGGAGAGGGAGGGGGAGAGGGAGAGGGAGAGGGAGAGGGAGAGGGAGAGGGAGGGAGAGGGAGAGGGAGGGAGAGGGAGAGGGAGAGGGAGAGGGAGAGGGAGAGGGAGAGGGAGGGAGAGGGAGAGGGAGAGGGAGAGGGAGAGGGAGAGGGAGAGGGAGAGGGAGAGGGAGAGGGAGAGGGAGAGGGAGAGGGAGAGGGAGAGGGAGGGAGAGGGAGAGGGAGAGGGAGAGGGAGAGGGAGAGGGAGAGGGAGAGGGAGGGAGAGGGAGAGGAGAGGGAGAGGGAGAGGGAGAGGGAGAGGGAGAGGGAGAGGGAGAGGGAGAGGGAGAGGGAGAGGGAGAGGGAGAGGGAGAGGGAGAGGGAGAGGGAGAGGGAGAGGGAGAGGGAGAGGGAGAGGGAGAGGGAGAGGGAGAGGGAGAGGGAGAGGGAGAGGGAGAGGGAGAGGGAGAGGGAGAGGGAGAGGGAGAGGGAGAGGGAGAGGGAGAGGGAGAGGGAGAGGGAGAGGGAGAGGGAGAGGGAGAGGGAGAGGGAGAGGGAGAGGGAGAGGGAGAGGGAGAGGGAGAGGGAGAGGGAGAGGGAGAGGGAGAGGGAGAGGGAGAGGGAGAGGGAGAGGGAGAGGGAGAGGGAGAGGGAGGAAAAAAACAACAAAAACTGGCTGACTAACAATACCAAGACCATTTCTGCTGTATACTAATGAGCCAAGTCATCTGTGATGGCCAGCTGCTGAACTATTTGGTCCTTGCCTGTTTTTCACTGCTTGGGCTGATTTTGAGGGAACCATTACTGTACAAATGCAGCTGAATAATTTAAATCTCTACTTTTATTCTTGCTAGCTTTTTAAATAATTGTAAAAGACAATTTGTGATTGCGTGTTTCTGATTGCTAAAGCCTCTGTGCTTTAGCACAAGAAATTAATATTAAAATTTTCTACAGGAATTCGGGAATTTAGTCACAGGGCAGACCACTGTGGATGAAGACTGTGGAACAGTTGAGCAAAGCCCTGCCATTGACGTTGCCATTCTCCTGCTGGATATTCACTTGGGTAGTTTGGCTGCCTCAACATAGCACTCTCACTTCTCCTAAGTTTGCATTATGTCTGAAGTTACAGTCTTTTTTCTCATCCTCTGATTACTCATTATGTTTCAGTGCTGCCTATGATGACAAGACCAATAGTGAACATTCATAAGATTTCCCACAAGCTTAAATTCCTACAGCAGAACTCTGCCCACACTTAGAGACCATGAAACACAGTTAATGGTGCTTCCTATGCTTCATCTCTGTTCCTGAACACAATCTGGGATTTAACATGGATACTTCATGGTTCCAGGGCTCACTTTAGTCCGAGCCATGGCAGAAGCCTGCCATTAGCATTGTCCATAGCAGCAAATATTAGCGTAGAACCTGGCACTTTTGGCTGGACTAAATAACATTCTCCAAAAAAGTTGTGAAGTACAGAACAAAAGGGCCTGGTCAGGGCTATAGGCACAGCTTTCACAGGGTCAGCCTGTTGTAAGAGATAGAAAAGTTATCAGGTGACTTGCTGCTCAGTAAATTTCTACTTGGCATTCAGATTTGAAAAAACTGCTTCTCTCTGTGCCAGTCACCTCATGGTTCTCCTAGGGCAGACCACACTTAGCTGCTGGCTGACATTACAAAGAGTCGTAACTGGGAGCCACTCTTTCTGTTTACCATGAACATCAAGGCGCAAGAAATGGCCACACAGCCTGAGCCCAGTCCTGGCAACTTTTTTCTTTCTGCTGACCGAGTAAAACTTCCATCTCCTTTTCTTGGCAGTAGGGAAGAGGCCTACACAAAAGGCAAACCTATGCTGGTGAAGGGTCTGGGGCACATGTCTTGTGAGGAATGCTTGATCAAGCTGGGATTGTCTAGTTCAGAGAACAGGAGGCTCAGGAGAGACCATATTACTTTCTACAACCACCTGAAAGAGGTGGTGGTGAGGTGGGGTCCGGTCTCTTCTCCCAGGTAACAGCAATAAGAAGAGAGGTGATGGACTTAAGCTGTGTCAGGAGAGGTTCAGGTTGAATATCAGGAAAAATGTTTTCTCAGCAGGAGTAGTGAGGCATTGGTACAGGCTGCCCAGGGTGGTGGCAGAGCCACAGCTCCTGGAGGGGTTCAGAAATGTATGCATGTAGCTCTGAGAGGCATAGTTAGTTTGTATGGTAGGGGTGGGCTAATAGCTGGATTAGGTGATCTTAGTTATCTTTTCCAACATTAATGATTCTATGATTCTATGATCTAGACAGTACCAGCAAGTCTGGTCCGGAGTGGGAGCAAAGTTAAATGTGGAGTAGTCTGTATGCACAAATACCAAGGTATCTTAGCACATATTCTTGTCATCTTGCCTTCCCATCCATTTCTAAACATATCCCTCAGTGTTTCTAGAGGACAAGGAAGAATAAGGTGAGGGGGGCAGAAGAGCACTATCAGAAGCACCAAATAAATCTATAAATATTGTGTCTAGACAGAGATAAGTATACAGATAGCACGTACGTTTACCTATTGCAGGTTTTGAAAAAATTATTTTAGGAAATAAGAAATTTAGATTTCCTCTTCCCGCCCTTAAGTCCCTGGAGCTCACTTCTATTGGACAGACAAGCAAGCAACAGCAGCAATCCAGAGGAGGGCCACAACAGAACCATGCTCCAGCCCTGGGCAGTCTCCACCGTTTTCAGTACCTGACATGACCACAGAGTTGTGTAAGCCAGAGCAGAATTCACAAGCAATGACTCACCACAAAGCATGTACATTCATGCATGTCAAGACAAATACTGTGTAATTCTAAATGTGTTTTACACTAAAAGGTAATGCATTATAAAACAAAATATAAGCATGTGTCACTCCAATTTATAGGAGGGAGAGGAGGTTCTTTCGATATATGTGTACTCAGCGACAAGATTAAGTCACAATGGGTCAGATGTTAGCCCAACCAGTTTATTACAAATCCTAATTGCTTTGGGAGGTAGGAAAGGGAAGATAGGCGATAGAAAAGAGATAGGAAATAAGAGAAAGGAGTTTTTGTAGAAAACAAGAGAGAGATAGTCACCACCAGGATTCCGACGTAGCTTATAGTTCAGACACTGATCTTCAGCAGTGATGCATTGTTGGAGGTTGCGTACAGTAGAATCTTTCTCCTAGATCATTATATTTTTAAGTACCAGGTCTCTTTCTAGTACAAAGATGTCACTTTATATACCTCAACTACTAAACGTAAAATATTTAAACCTCCAACTGTTTAAGTGTTATCTATACTGCACCTCAGATGCCATCTACTGTCTGTCAGAAATCCACATGAGATCTGTGCAGCAGTTGGTTATAAACCACTTCAAGCAGAAGAATTTACAGACACTAGTATAGGAAAAATGCTTACAAACTTACTGTATAAGTGAGAGAAAAGAAAATTGAAGTAAAATTATGGTTTTGTTTCTCTTATGTGTTTAACTAATGAAATTTGTTATTACGTATGGTCTCACTTTTCTGACCTGGTTGCTTTTGTACCACTGTGCCACAAGCATGTGTTGTGCTTCACTTACAACTAGATGGAATTAACAAAATCGTACATTTGCATTTTGTTCTGGCAATCCTATTCAGAGGTTTTACTATGAGAGCTGTCTATTGAACATATTCTTTCTTTCTATATTTTTTTTCCCTTAGATAATTTTCAGCTTGTTGACTGTAGTCACTGTTTAAATCTTTCTTAGTAGCTCAATAGCACTCAAGGATTTCAACGAAAAAAATAGTAGCTCCATGACAGATTTAACTATATCTATTCTAATAATACATGAAAGTGTTCGTATAAGTAACTGAAGTGTAACACAGAAGTACTCAAGCTGGGTTTCAACTGGATTAATAAAATCATTGGGCCTGGCAGCACACAGGCCTGGTATTTGAAGACTGTATTGTGCCATTTAGAAGAGGCTAAGGCTGTGGAGAAGCTGTGGGAGAACAGGCAAGAAAAAAGCAACCACAACACATAAAATGAGACACATCTGTTATTGTCTTGTCTTTGCACAGACATGTCTACGCACACACACGAGGCGTCTATCCACCTGCCCTTGACCACAGTGTTACACATTTTGGCTTCTCAGTGGTTAACCAGAAGCTCCTAATTGCAGGTGTGAGAGGAAGCTGAAAATACAAGTTTGAAAAACACCTTGTACGTTGGCACTGCTGCAGGAATGTCTGCTGATGCAAGGCATGCTTTAAAATTGCCCCATGCAAGAACCTGGGAGAAGTCTGCCTCTTCCCTACATCCCACTACCACGCAGGGACTGGCACTGTGGTCTCCAGCACTGGCCACAGTTTTGAAGTCTACCAGCACATGAATGAAGCTTTTACTTAAGCAAGTCTGGAACAAGGCTGGGTGAGCAGCTAAGTTACTGAACTTTTTCAACTTCAAAACTGATGCAGTTATGAAAGCTCTTCTGTTCTCCCACATTTAAACATGTGTACTGGAGTACTGTACCCAGTTTTGAGGCCCCCTGCACAAGAAAGAAGCAGAGCTGTTGGAGTGGGTCTAGAGAAGGGCCAAAAAGATGATCAGAGGCTGAAGCACCTCTCCTATGAAGAACAATTGAAGGAGCAGGGCTTGTTCAGCCTGGAGAAGAGCGGGCTCCAAAGAGGCCTCACTGCAGCCTTCCAGTACTTCAGGCAATCTCATAAACAGCATATGCACTCATTTCGTGTGTAACCATCATTTTTCCTCTCAAGATTAAAGTCCAGAATACTGTTTTACTTTGTTTACAATACACGACACAGGAGAAAACTGAACTCTAGTGTCATAATTCCACATAGTTTCTCCATCTGCAGCATTAACAGAATAATGAATTTAAATATATTTTATCACTAATATTCCAACGTGTGTGGTGAAATATTACATTTTATCAGTTTCCAAATAAAATCATGTGCTTGGGCATTCTATGACTTTCTGCATTCTTTGTAAGAAAAAATAAAGAATAATAACACTTGCAGTTTAAAGTTGAAATCATCCCTTACTTACTTTCAAAATAATCTTCTTCAAAAATTACAAAGAAAGGAAAAGTTACATCAGTTGAAAAATTCCCAATTCACTACCAAATATATTTTATCTAAAAGAAAATAATTTGACAGACATCTCTTAATTCCTATACTTCTGGAAAGTAACAAGGAGAAACACCTGAACTCGACATGCCAACTCTATATTTACTGTTCTGTTGATACCGTAACTCAAACTTACAGAATGTTCCCTCAATTTTACCCACTCCTAGCAAAAAACAGTACAGTATAATTTTATTGGCCCATCCACTGCAATGTGGTACAACAGCTGTCACCAGCTGCAGATGTTCTCTCCTCAGTTTAACTGACTTTTACCAGGAATTTCTCAAGTCACCTTCAAGTGAACATTTTTTCTCCTTCACAGGAAATTTTATAACCTATAACTTCAAGCCCCTCTTTTGAAAGAAGTCAAAATACTGAAATTACCTATGGATTGCAATGATTAAATGACACAGATTTAATACAGAAAGGTTGACACTGACTGTTACAAAAAGTGTGCCGACCTCACTAGCAAAATAAAGAGATTTTTTAAATCTGTCACCAGATCATTAAATTGGGGTGCCATCAGAGGAGTTATACACCTTATCTGTCATTTGCCATAGCTCACAGAACTAAGAGATTTTGACTGATTGCTTCTCACTTGAATAAATGCACTTTCAAATGTCCCAAGCTTTTTAAGCAGATTCAAAACTAGCAGATGTACAGCTTCTGTGAAGAGTAAGTGAAAATTGATTAACAGGCATCATGTAGGTTTTTTGTTGTTTTCCAACCTGTGAAGTTCTGGTACATCAGATATCCTACTCATGTGTGGCTGAAAAAATTTGCCTTGGAAGTCATCATTGTTGGTGCATGCCAAGTATCAAAATAAATTGTCTGTCACTTAGTTACACAGGTTAAATACATGAATCAGGCCTGTATTGCAGAAGTAAAGAAAACATGAGACAGCTGCTTGCAATCTATTGTGTATACATCATTACCGTCTGCGGTATTAGCTTTTGCACCTTTGACAGATAATGAAGCAGTTAATAGTGTAGTATTTTACAGTACTTTGTATTTTAAGTCTTATCTGCAGATGCAAGAAATGTATTTTTTTAAGCTCCTCAAAATGGCGGAAATGTCAGTTATTTTCAGTGTACAGGCAAAAGAACATGAAACATGAAATAAAGTCACAGGACTGAGAAGCAGTACCAACGTGTAAACATCTAACAACTAGTGAAGATTTTCTTTGTTCTGCCATTGGTACACAGACTAATAACTTTCTGGAAAGCAATCCTCCCCCTCCCATAAAAAGCAAAACATTCTTACTCATATTTTTGGGTTTAAACTTATTCATAGACTTAACAAGACAGGTGTATTCCAAGTATTAATGGAATTAGAATAATTCAGTAAGTTATCCTAGGAATTAGTAACTGTTGCCAGTATCATATTCCAGTGCCTTCGGAATGTCAGTTACTTAAGATTGTGGCTTCTTACTTTCTCCTTTAATAGTACGAGAACTCCAGAAGGTCCTCAGTGTTGCTCTTTTCTCCCTTCTCTTTCACTAATGTCATTTTTGAAAAGTGGCAATGAATAGGAACACCACCAGACTTTTCTCTACTTCCCTGAAAGCATAAGATCTACAGTTCTTTCTTCTCAGCTCTGTTCCTCCTCTTCTTCACAACCATCATCACCTAAAATAAGCTTCATATTGTAGTGTAAACTGGAAGGTATGCTTTCAAGGCAAGTTATTAAAAAAAATCAATTTTACACAAGATGTAAATAAGCAAAAGAATATTCAGAATATTCACCTACAAAATCCCTAGTTTCAAAGATGTTACTGTAATTAAGGAAATGGGAGCACTTACTGAAGTAAAAAGTACTACAGGACAGTATTTTGTAATCAGAGGAGGTCTTCAGGAAGCTCAAACAGCAGACAAGTATTTCAGCATTTTGATTCCAGCTTTTCCTCTCTTCCATCCATCATCTGATGGATAATGATTAGTTGGTAATATGGCTAGTTTTATATGGGCATTTTTTGTTCTTTTTTGTTGGTTTGTTTTTTATTTACCAATCAGAAGAGACAGAAGACAGATTTTTTTTTTTTTTTTTGTACACAAACACCTTTTCTGGTCTATCTCAGCTCATATCACTACCTACAGATCTTGTCTTATTTTCATTCCTCCTTAGACACCGTGCCAGAAATCCTCTGCATGCGGAAACCTCCTTAATTATTTTGACTTCTTAGGAAAAGCTTTAGTGCCTGGAACAAGCATTCCTACTTCTTGAATCATTTCCAGCCTTCAACTGTTCTTCAGAATTTTCTTAAAACTAAGCAGATCCACAAAATTCTTCACACCTTTTTCACTTTTTCCACTAGTCACTATTCTGCCATGAGAAATGATTCTGCTGTGTACTCTCCCAGCCTATATTCTAGATCAACACACCTCACCCACAGAGCAATATAGTCCAGCCACCAAAGTGTCCATAGAGGATCCCCTAAACATCAACTAAAGATTCCCTTACTACACTGATATGTGAAGTACAGAATTTCTTGTTAAAACATTTTAATGTAAACTTGCAAAACAGTAATTGAAAAAAGAAAAAAAAAACACCAAATAAATTGTTTGACATTATCCAGCATGCTATCATGCTATATATAAGTATGCATGAATAACAACTAACTTCTAAACTAATTTCTAGCCCTAATTACAACTGAGGCAAAACACAAAATGAGACATGAACTAAATCAGCATACTGAGCCCACTGGATATTTTTTAATTGATTTCTGTGGAAAAACAAACCTGCTGTTAATATGCTGTGGGAGTCAGTAGGAAGACTATGAAATTTGCTGAGAAGTTACTACATTTAGATTTGCCAGCCTTACATAGCTTTGAAGAAAAGGAAAAGTACTACTAGTACTTCATATTTTTCAAGACATACATTTTGCTTAAAAATAAATACATACATAAACAACAGGCAGATATAAAACGTATTTTATTTAATAATTAAAAATATATATATTCAAGTAAATATTTGGAAATTCATTGCACATTACTGAAAAAGCATATGAAACTTTTTGGAAAGATAAAGTGCAAAAGCCCAGTTATGCCATGGTTGATGGTTTAACTTGCACTGTAATGGACAAAAGATATCATCACAGTTAAGTAATCAATTTGTAGCAAAATGTACCAATATATTGGTAAGCATTACCTTATTAGCACCTCAATATGAAGTTTAAGTTATGTTTTACAGTGTTTATTTACAGAAAGAAACATCAGATCAATGAAATATCCTAAAACTAAAGTGCTACTGAGGTTGCGCAGAACTTAATACTAAAACCAATGTCAACAAAGTAGAAGAGTACAAAGAAAGATTACAAATTACTCAGTTATGTACCATGTGAAGTACGTGTCATATTCTTTCTTAAAAATATATGAATCTCACTGAGATTTATCAATTTATAAATATATAGTAAAAAATCCATTACATACTTAATTATTGTCTTCATTTTGAGCAACAGAGGCAAACATTACTATTTGCTAGGAATTCTCTTACCTGAGAATTCTCTCCTCTGAGACCCAATGTTGAAGTAAAAGGCTGACATTACTTATCTTGTGGCTTTTTCTCCCTCACCAGCATAGCTTTGCATTCTCTTGCTTCCACAACAGTGCAGCTACAAGCCTTCCTTAAATTCTAAAAATACAGTGTTATTCTTGAGCCACAGGTTTAAAACAGACATAAAAACACAAAGAAAATTTAAGACAAGCTCATAATATCCAAGTTCATTCATGACCACAAGATTACTTTTACTCTAAGATTAAAAACCACTTTAAATTAAGAACTGATTTTCATTCTTTGGGACTCCTTCCTTCACTGACTCTGTTACCCACAGCTCAGATACAATTTTAAATTTTTTTCCAAACATTCTCCTGAGAGCTTTCATCTCTTTTACCCGGGAATGATCTTCTCCTATAACAACATGGGACACACCCTCCTCGAGGAGAGGAACTACGTTTGCACCATAAAAACGGAGCTCCAAAGCTCTAATTGATAGCCTTGTGCCATGGATTTTGGTACTGGGCTTGTTAACAACAGCATAATAGTCCACATAAATAGTGTTTCCTCTGAATATACACAGTTGACAGCTGTTCCACGAGTAACGTTCTTCTAACTCAGCAATCAAGTCCACAGGCATCTTCTTATTATCCTTCACTCTTGAGAACACTTCCTTGAGTTGTGCAACATCTGTATCTGCTGTGTAGCTGTCTCCATAGCAATCATACTCACGAGCAAAATGTTCTCTTGTGTCAGGAGACATATGAATCATAAAGGCTGGCTGCCAAGGTACCAGCATTTTGGACTGAAAACACTGAAGAAGCCACTCTGCTCTCACCACATCATATTTGTTGGAAGCAATGATGTTTTTAACTCTGACATTCTCAGCTCCTACAATGACACAGTAAGTATCAGGTCCAGGATTCTGTACCACACTGCCACCACATTCAGCTATTCTGCTTTCCAGTTCAGACTTAGAGTATCTTCCTGTTCCTGTCATAACACAAAATTCTACATCCTCAAACACATTGGAAACTTTGTTGACATGAGAAAGATCAGGAGCTTTAAACTGCTCAGCTATTCCGATTACCTTCTTCACCTTTGTTACAGTTTTCCTTTTCTTCTCTTGTGGCTCATCATATTCATCAATATAAAGGTGCTTGGATGCCAGCTTCCCTTCTGCTCTGCTTCGGAGATGTTCTAGCATGTCCAAAGTCATGCATTCATACCATTCTTTGTCCTCTCTTATTTTTTCAATTCGGGGGAATCTCAAAGTACAGTCAGTTTTGTACATATCACTGTTAACAATCTCAGCTGCTTTGACCTGAACTATGACAGAGTTGCAAGGCTCAATGTACATTTCAGGTTTTTCAGTGCCACACAAAATGTTACAGGGAGGGTCCTTCCTATTGTAAGGCTTCCAGTGTTTAGACAGTTTCAAACCCAGATCATATAATTCCTTCATAGTGTAGCCAGAGCCCACACGACAAATGGAGTGGAAAACAGTAGGTTTTTCATTTGGAGCCGGAGTCTCTGCAATAGCACACAGAAAATGAGACATCATTCCACCACGTGAGCCTTTTCCCCAGTAGCCACCAACGATGAGAAGATCTAGCTCATCCATCAGCCCATTGACATATTCGGGCTTGATTTTCAACCAGCCTTCACCACGTTTGTCGGGCTTGTAGGTGGACGTGGGATCTTTTACCATAATCCCTTCCTCTCTGTTATCTATTGCTTCATTTAAAGCATCAATTACTTCTTTTCTTGTCCTGGCACTTTTTTTATGTACAACATGTAACCTGCCTGTTACTGGTGTAAATATGCTACTTAAAATCCTGTATCTTTTGCTCAGGGCTTCATGACCCAATTTCTCATCATTAATCATTAATACATCAAACACACAGAAGCAGGTCTGCAGATCAGAGTCCTCCACCATTCTTTTGATGTCAAATTTGTTTCCTTTTTGCATAAAGGTTTGTGTTTCGGGATTGTAAGCCATCATTTCACCATCAAGAATGCAATTTTGTATGTTGCTTTTAAATACATTATGAATAAATGGTGTTAATGAGCCATCAAGGGGGGAAGCACCAAACTGCTGAGTATAGTCAAACCCATTTCTGGAAAAATATTTATACACATCACCATCTTTGTGCATCTGCATACGTTCACCGTCCAGTTTAGTTTCTATGTAGAATACCTGGTTATTCATCTGCTTCTCAATTTGCTGGACATCAGCAATAGCAGCAAGCATTGGTTTAAAGGCAGAAAACAACATGATAGAAACGTCACTAAGTGATACAGAGGGGTCATGCAGCTGCCTACAAACTTTTTCCAAATCTGTTGTGACATTGTGTAATTCTGCTGCATCAGGATGAAAAATTGAAAATATAGTTTGCTGACTAACACCAAGTTTCAGATCCTTTATAATCATCCGGATGAGCCACTTCTGCTCCAGTGCTGTGCTTTGGGTAATTAACTGAAGAAGGCTCTTCTTTACCAGTCCCTTGTTTTTAGCAGCATTGTTGTTTGCGATGGCATCCAGCAGTTCATTGACCTGCTCTACTGTCAACCTGCCTCGCTTAGGGCTCCGGGGTTTTAACACAAAGTATGCAATCATTGCAAAATCTCCAGCATCTCCACGTGAACCAGTGGGCGTTCTGTAATTTAAAAGTTTCACGGCATCCTTTCCATCTTTTGGTAAGTTAAGCAGCTCGATGTACAGTTTTGCAAGCATGGTTTCCTTAATCCCATAAGCCATCCTTTCCCTTTCCAGCTGTGGAAGAATAAGCCGCATAGCAGGATAGAAAGAATCCGTGACATCTTTCTCTTTTTGATGGAGAGCACTGTGGAAGTTTCTCCAGGAATCTAAGAAATCCTTGAAGAACTTGGTTTTCTCTGGCCGGGATTTACACGTCTGTATTCGCTCCAGGGTGGAACACAGGTCTGCAAAAGGCACATGCGAGGCCACTGTTGTTTTAGGAGAAGGCTGTGATGCAGGTGCAGAAGCCATCCGGGTTCGTTTTTCACTAGAAGAGAAAAACAAACAATCATAGAATCATAGGGTTTGGAAGGGACCTCAAGAGATCATCGAGTCCAACCCCCCTGCCAAAGCAGCTCCCTACACCAGGCGGGAAATGTTTGTAGTGGAAGGAGACGCCAGCATACTATCCTATCCGAAAGGAAAACACAGTAAATATAGGATGTGTCCCTCCATACACGCCCTTACCGTGGGCAAGCCCACCGTCACCATCACACCGTTGCCATGGTAACGACGAGGCGAGAAGTCAAAAGGAACCGCCGCGCCCCGCCGACCCCAAACAGACTTACGGCAACCCAGGGAAACGCGAAGCCCAAGCCCGCGGCGTTCAGCCTCACCCCCTCACTGCTCCGGAAGGGGCGGAGCGGCGCGGCGGCGTCATTGGCCGCACCGCCACCGGGCGCAACGGTTGCGCCTGCGCGGAGCCCGGCGGGGCACGGCACTGCGCCTGCGCAGTGAGCGCTGCCGTGGCGGTGCGGGAGGGCCCGAGAGTTAGGAGATAACGGAAGAAGCGAGCTGCGCCGCCCGACCCGGAAGCGGAAACGAAGGCTGCCCGACCCGGAAGCGGGAGTTACGGCCGTAGCCTTCCCGGCTTGGCAGGAACGGAGTTGAAGTTGCGCTTTGGGGCCGCGCACGGCTGAGGCTCCGCCGGCGGCGGTCACCGCGGGACGATGAGGCGGGTGGGTCTGGTCCCTTCCTGTGTGCCCCGCCGGGAGGTTGGCTCCGGGCGGCTGGGCTGTCCGGGTCTCCGCCGCGCGAGGCCGCGGGGGCTTTGGGAGCCTGCGGCCGTTCCGTCAGTGGACGCGGCTCCGCTCGGCCGGCCCCGGGCGTCTGTCCCAGCGGCTCAGGGCAGCTCCTTCGTGTGCCTACGTGGGCTGACGGAGGCTGCCCTCCCTCGGCCTCGTTGGTTTTCACGTGACGCAGCCCCTACGCGCGGGGGTGTTTGTAGAAGGCAGGACAAGAGATGACGGCTTCTTTCTTAATGTGCCACGGGAATAGATGGAAAAGGCTGAACGGGCAGTGAAAGTGGAAGTAGCACGTTTTAGGAGCCCGTAGTTGCTAGAATGCTAAGGCTCTAGGACGGTAACAGCCCTCGTTTTTGCTGTTCCGCTTGTTCTCTTAATACACTGCCACCATAACATAGGATATACTTGTAAGAATCATGAGGATTTGTCATTTGTGCGTGGGGTGAAGAGCGTAGTGGAGGTTAAGAGGATAACATTTTCAGTCGTGAGCACGCACTGTTTCATGCGGAGCTATGGAAGTGTACTGTGTTAGGAAAAGTAGCTTTCTGGTTCCAAAAAACAGCCCTTCAGTTTTTGACACTACATTGTGAATGCTCTGCTTTTAGCACAGGTGGGAGAAGCAGGTACTTTTTTTTCTCAGACAGTTAATCTGTAAGATTTTTAGAACTGAGAGTGTTATTAAACTTCTTTTATGTAGACTAGTTCTTTCTCTGGATCTGTATTTTGGTAGTTGAGAACTCAATATTTCTACTTACGGAAGCCTCTGGAACGAGTATGAGTAAATGTTGAACTTGTGTAAAGCTTGTCTGGAGGAGGTGGAGTGTGGAGGAAGAAAGTACATTAGGACAGACAAGGTATCTTCAGATTTTTCTCTGTATTCTTAAAAACATAAAAAGCCTCTGTTTCAAAACCATAATGAAATCCTAGGGGCTGCAGTGATTGCTAAAATTTTAACATTTTTGAAGCTCTTTAAAGAGAGATCAGATATAGAGTATCTGAATGCTGCTGTTTTTAGAGCTGAGTGTGTTCATATTCCGACTAAAGGTTAAGTTTAGGCAGCACTGTAAATCTATGTAACTTTATTATATGCTGTACATACTTCATACTATGTATAGTATACAATGGTCCGAGACATTTCAGAGTAGTTCTCAAACTACGTTATAAAGTGATGTTTTGAAGTTTATTGGCTCTTTTGTGCAAGAGCTTGAGTATGGCATGCTTGGCTTCATCAGTGATTCAGGTACATAACTTTTAAGAGTATTGGCTGTCAGCACTCCTTAAGTTTCTTTCAAGTAATCCAGTAAAAACATTGATTGTGTGTAATGCAAAAAGCAATTTTACTCAAAGTTCCCAAATGAAATTGTCTTTCAGGCAGAGATGAAGCACGGAAAATCATCACATCCAAAGGTAAATGTTTTATAATGTGACTAGTGTGTAAGATAGCTTTTTCAATTTAGAAAAGGACTGAAAATATGACTAAATCTGTGGCAAACACAAGAATAATTTCATCTGTTGTTCAAAATGAGTAACAATGAATAACTGTTCTAGAGTTTTTATGGACTTAGTTGATAATGATATGAATCATTTAAGACTAGCGTTAGGGCACAACAGAATACTATTTAAACATCTTGGTCATTAAGACAATATTTTCTCAGAGTTTTTATTACGATGGTTGATTTATGTTCTGGGTAGTTACTTAAGAGACGTCTCTTATCTGATAAAATACGGAAGTCTTGTCTGTGACAATAATTCCTGGACTGTGGATTCAGCAGTGAAGGTAGATGGCTAAGGCTGCAACTCAGGGCTGCCAAATTTCACTTCTGTTTTGAGACGCATCACAGCTTGTAGCACTGTAAACTGAACTGGTCTTTAATGGTCTTTAAACAAGATGCATTGTTTGAGGGAGAGCAGCCTTCTGGCTGTGTCTTAATTTCAGATAGTTCTTAACGTTGGCTCACGCCACATTTCTGCTCTTCTGTTTTAAAGGTTTCTGCTATATAGCTTAGTATTTAAATTGTCTTCTGCTTGTTCCTTAAGTTTACAGGCATAATCAAAAAAGCTTCAAGAAAACACTGTCTTTTGCAAAAGCTGCCTTTTCTTATATAGCTTTGTTAGAAAGATAGGAGAGAATTTGAAGCAATTAGATGATAGACAAAATTCTAATCATAACTGTGACTAAGAAAAGAGCAGAAGTGCTTGGTTTATTATATAAGCTGAAGAAGAACTGAAAGTAGATTACATATTTGGAGTGTATACTTCTAGTATTTGTTGAATTTAGTTTCTGGTAGCAAGGCTTGATTTATGAAGTCCTGTTGTTTTATTTATATATTTAATAATGTAGTAGTCATTTTGTTGAATGAAATGTAATAGCACTTTGGCAATATAAAATTATGTTGAGTTGTAGTCGTTGGGAGCATTAGATTTTCTACTCCAGTAGCAAAATATAGCTAGTAGCAGTATTTCAGTAGTATAGCACCTTGGTAGTATTATCTTACTGAAAAAAAAAAAATAGGAACCTATGCAGAAATGAAGGTAATGTACTCACAGTTGGTTTTATAACTTACCTATCTGCAACTATCAATCTTTACAGTATGTGGAATAGCCATCTGCAAAATATCTAATTGTCTTATGTAACATTCTTTACTTTTTTTTTTTTATTAGTTGCATCTTGTTGAGAAAACTTTTGGACCCTATTTCATTTTGTAAGAAAGCGAAACAGAGTAGGAGGTGCTGTAGGAGGAATGCTTTTATTGTGTTGTTATTAATGCTACCCATCTTCTCAGTATTCTAATTCAGTGCAGGATATGTTTGTCCTCTTACAGAGTCACAGAATGGTTGAAGTGGGATGGGACCATTTGAGATAGTCTTGTCCAACCTGCTTGTTCTTCAAGGAGGGCCACTTAGAACACATTGTTCAGGAGATCACATCCAGACAGGTTTTGAATATCTCCAGAGAAGGAGACTGCAGCCTCTCTGGGGCAGCCTGTTTCAGTGCTTTGTCTCTTTCAGTCTAAATAGGATTTTTTGAATGTGTGCAGATGGAACTTCTTATGTTTCAGTTTGAGTTCATTGCCTCTTGTCCTGTTGTCAGGCACCACAGAAAACAGCCTGAACTCATCCTGTTGTTATCCTCCCTTAAGATGTTTGTACACATTAATAAGATTCCTTCTTGCTCTTCCCTTCTCCAGGCTGAACAGGCCTAATTCACTCAGCCTGCCTTCACAGGAGAGACTGCAGCCCCCTAATCATCTTTGTAGCCTTTTACTGGACTTACTCTAGGAGCTTCTTGTCCTTCTTTTACTGGAGCCCAGAATTCCACACAATACTTCAGCTGTGGCCTCACCAGGGCAGAGTAGAGGAGAAAGAGAGCCTCCCTCAACCTGCTGGCATCACTCTTTCTAATGTACTCCAGAATACCATTGACTTTCTTTACCACAAGGGTGCACTGCTGGTTCATGGTCAGCCTCCTGTCTGCCAGGACTCCCAAGTCCTTCTCTGGAGGTCTGCTTTCCACTAGGTCAGCCTCCAGCCTGTACCAGTACGTGAGGTTCTTCCTCCCCATGTGTAGGATCCTGCTTTGCCCTTGTTGAATTTCATCCTGTTCTTCTCCCCTCAGCTCTCCAGATTGTTCAGGTCTCTCTGAATGGCAATGCAGTCCTGTGGTGTATCTGCCTCTTCACCCAATTTGGCATCATCGGCAAACTTGCTGAGGATGTGCTCTCTGCCTCCATTGGCCCGATGAATAATTTGAACGAGACTGGACCCAGTAGAGACACCTGCTGGATGCCACCAACTGCAGTCCTTCAGCCAGACTCAGTGCCATTCATCACAACACTGAGCTCTGTCCATCAACCAGTTCTTGATCCACCTTACTGTCCACTCATTTAACCCATGTTTTCTTATCTTACCTGTGACAAAAGAAAGTTCTGTTAGAAATGGGAATACCTAACATACTCTGTCCTAAATTGATCATAAGACTTAAGTCTTCAGGCAGTGTTTGTGCATACGTGAATGTGGATATTGAACATGAAGTCATAAATAATATATGAAAGCTAAGTTGGAAACTTAAGTTCCCTAGGCTATTTTTTATTTCACTATTTCTGCGTATTTGGAGTAGATAGAGTGTGTAAAAAATACTTTATTTCACATTTCATTTGGTAAATACGCAAATCTTAAGGTGTAACAGCTTTATGATTTACTTGTAATCATTTACATCTTCTTTTTGGACTTATCAGCATCTGTGCTTTTCACTGATCAGGGAATAATGTAAGTAGCTACTGTTCTCAGTGGCCTTGTATAATGACAGTCATGCTATTTAGCTAACGATTCAGTGTGGCTTACTGACCTGATAGCATACAAGTATCATTATAAATCAGAACTAAAAGATAGCAAAATGCATGTTGCAGATGTAAACAGAATGTAATGTCTTGCTGTAGTGGAGTTTCTTGCTTCTGATAGGTTGATAGGTTGACTCTGTAATCACAGTTGATCAAGGTTGTGCAACAACTACTAAACAACAGCTCCCCCTGTGCGTGCATTGTTAGCCTTGACAGCTTTCAGAGTGAAGTACATAGGCTTACTGAATGTTCCTCTTAACATTACTTAATCAGGAGCAGCATAGAAGGAACTATTTTTGTTTGTGTTCCCTGGATGTTAGAATTACTTACGAGAAGCTTTGACAAACTGATGTGTATGTTTTCTGCCCTGGATAGCAGGGATGAATGAGGGAAAACAGCTTGTGGTTCCAGTAAACTAATTTTTAGTGCTACTGTTAGATATTGCCTGTTGAAATACTGTTACTGGGATCTGGAAATATTTTAAAGTCCTTTCCTTATGTTTGCTTTTTTACTTGTTACTCAGAACTGAATGTTTTCCAAAAATTGGAAGGGGTTTTCCCACTGAGTGTAATGTTTATGCTTTTGTGTAATGATGTACAACAAAAGCATTCATACTTTCAGAAAATTAAAGCAATTCCCCTTTCTCTTATATTTATGTTTCTTTTTGGATTTTTTACAGGATTTACTTGGAGTAGAAGATCACTGACTACTACAATGGAAAAGTCACGGATGCTTTGGACCTTTGTTGAAAGATGGCTACTAGCTTTGGCTTCCTGGTCTTGGGGTCTCTGCCGTATTTCTCTTTTACCTTTGATAGTAACTTTCCACTTGTATGGAGGCATCATACTACTGTTACTAATATTTGTGTCAATAGCAGGTATATTATATAAATTCCAAGATATGCTGCTTTACTTTCCTGAACAGCCCTCTTCTTCACGCCTTTATGTTCCTATGCCTACTGGTATACCACATGAAAATATCTTCATCAAAACCAAAGATGGAGTTCTTCTCAATCTTATTCTGCTGAGATACACGGGGGACAATGCAGCATATTCTCCAACCATCATTTACTTTCATGGGAATGCAGGCAACATTGGCCACAGGTTGCCAAATGCTTTGTTAATGCTAGTAAACCTGAAAATAAACTTAATCCTAGTTGATTATAGAGGGTATGGAAAAAGTGAAGGAGAAGCAAGTGAAGAAGGCTTGTACATAGATTCCGAGGCTGTGTTAGACTATGTGATGACTCGGTCTGATCTTGATAAAACAAAAATTTTTCTCTTTGGCCGTTCCTTAGGGGGAGCAGTAGCTATTCATTTAGCTTCTGAAAATTCCCATAGGATTTCTGCCATCATGGTCGAGAACACCTTTCTTAGCATCCCACACATGGCCAGCACTTTGTTTTCTTTCTTTCCGATGAGATATCTTCCTTTATGGTGCTACAAAAATAAGTTTCTGTCCTACAGAAAAATCTCTCAGTGCAGAATGCCTTCACTCTTCATCTCTGGGTTGTCTGACCAGTTAATTCCACCAGTTATGATGAAGCAACTTTATGAATTATCCCCAGCTCGGACTAAGAGATTGGCAATTTTTCCTGATGGAACTCATAATGACACTTGGCAGTGTCAGGGATATTTCACTGCACTTGAACAGTTCATCAAAGAAGTAATAAAGAGTCATTCCCCTGAAGAAATGGCAAAAACATCATCTAATGTAACAATAATATAACTGCTATTCTTTTTTGGTGTAGGGGTATACCTGCACTGTATCTTGGTTTGTGAGAAGTGGTAAAAGAATGCCCATTTTTAAATGTATGTCATGTCTGTACTTGCCTGAAGAGTAAAATTAAACTTTGAAAGGTCTGATGCTTTATGAAGCTGTTCCAGATAACTTTTACATTTGCAGCATTGTAAATGAACCATTTTATGTCTTTCTCATACTTTTTTGATATCTGTCCAAATATTCCATTTGTTTGATATGTACAACAGTTGCTATTAAAAGAAAAAAAAAAAAACTTGCTACAAGAATAGTACAGAACACGTTAGCTTAGAACAATGGGCGGCTTCACTGCTGTATGTGTGAGCTTTATGGACAGTCATGGTTAGCTCAATGATTTGTTGTTTCTCCTAGAATTTATTTAAATTGTGCCATGCATGAGATAGTTTTATTCCTTGAAATTTTATATTATGCAAGGTGGGAAGTCTTTTAATGTGCTAAATAATATACAGTAACATTAATGATAGTGTATACTTACTGGTATACCATCCTTGACTATGACTTTTTTTTTTAAACAGTTATGTATACATATATATATTTTGAACTTCAGCTGAAGAAGAAAAGGCATTTTCCCTGTTTTCACTTTACTGTTTGTATTATACTATCGCCCATAAAGTTGTATGTGGCTGAACATGATGGCTGATGGATTTTGCCCAGGCAGTTTCTTCATAAAAGATGAATGTAACACTCAAAAAGAGAGCAGCATGATTTAACTTCTAGAGCTCTTGTCAAACAAGTCTCTCATCAGTAACTTACAGGCAAACTATTTGTTGATGTTATCAGCCCTTGTACTTGAGATACTCATTTTCTAAGGCAGAATGGTCAGTGTGATGGAAGAGAGCATCACACAAGTTAAAAATAACTGTTTGTGTTCGGTCTTAGGGTGGTGTAATTAAAAGTCTGCTCTTTGTTTCTTTTGGAGATAAATCATTAAATAATTGGCAGTGATTACAGTTAGGGAGGAACACAGGTAGACGTTACAGTAAGAATACCAATGAGCAGCACATTAAGTTTAACAGGCATAAGATTAGTCAGAGAACATAAACACTGTTACTCATTTGCTTATAAAGCAAATCTTTTTTTGCAGTGCTATCACACGGTGTGAAAGTAGCCCATGCATCAGCAGTAGGAATGAGTTTTAGTTCTACTGCATTTTTTTAGGATCATATCTCACCACATCAGAGCAAGCAATACTGAGTGAGTGGGCCTGATTCTGACTGAATGTTGAGTTTTGGCTTTATCCTAGGTAATCTTTCCAAAGTTGTATGGTACTAGTTCAGTGTAATGGGGTGTGTTGTACAAATTGCTCATCTGCTGCAGCTGAGAGTTTGCCTCTTCAAGACATTTTTATGGGAAGAGCTGTGGAAAATCTTCCACCAAACCTGTGCAATTGCCCTTCAGGTTGAAATTTTTAAATAAACTTATTTTTTCACCATGATGCTGTGATTCAGAAAAGCATCACAATACTTTAAGCTTGTGCTTAAGTTATTTTGTTGAATAAAACTGCTTTCCTGGACTGGTGCTTTAATAGTTATGCCTCCAATTTTTTACATGGAATTAGTTATTACATGGACATGCTTATTGTCAAGATTACAGATAGTGGTACTTATTTTATTATAAACACTTCAATATCATCTTTTCTATTTTTTTCTTTTTTAAACAAGCATACATATCAGAATTTGCTTCTAACTCTGGTGAGTATATTTGTCATCCTACTACTTAGATTTGTTTAGAAATAGTTGAAAAAGGTATAGACAGTTTTGAACCTAAAGACTTAAACTTGTCATAGAGTATAGCTTAGAACGTGACAAACTATCTCCTCAAATCTAAATGGTAATTTGTTTTCAGAGATTTTTGGAAGAAAAGATTCTGGTGCCAATCACTTTGGGAGGACTGAGGAGGTGTTGATATAGCAAAAGAATTTGTGGACACAGCGTTCCCTTTTTGTCATGTTTTATAAAAGAATGTTGGTTCTTCTGTCACCCATGATATATTGCTTCAGCTATTTCATAATCCTTTTGAATTAAGGTGGGAGGGGTAAGGAAGAAAGAAAAAAAATAAGTGGGTGTGTACTGCTCTTTCTGAAAACAAGTGATAAAGCCAAAAGAAAAAAAAAGATTGCTTGAAGACTGAATGCAGATAGATAGTTGTTTCAGAAGTTGTCATAGCCTGTCATTGAAAGCAACTGTATTTTTCATTGAATGTGAGTTTCCTAAGTAATAGATGATTCTACTCCACTTTGCGCAGATCAAATAGGCGGACAAAAACATCAACTCCAAACATCTCCAGCAGCCTTCCAGCCTTCTGGGTTATGTGGCACTTTCATACAAATGAAGTATTCACATTTGGGCCCACAGTGAAGTCAGTGTCAAATGTGTGGCCTTGGATTATGGTAATCAGGAGCTTTTCATAGTGCGCTGTATTTAAACCTTACTTTCTATTATCAAGCCATATCTTTTCACCATAGTGTCTGCAGGACATAAAGATACCTGGTTTTAAAAATAATGAGTATGAGAAGATATAAACGTTATATATGCATACTTAATGTCTTTTCTTCCGCCTTCCACATAAGGAAGAAGTAAAAACAGGCTTCTTAATACATTGGACACATCCTCATGTGGATTAATATCTGTTATCATTCTGTTTTTCATTGCTATGAAATCCAGTGAAAGAAAACAGGAAGGAAGTAGTTATGCAAATATTCAAATGCTGTAAATACGATCTGAGGGAAAAGGGGGAAGAAACTTGCAGCTTGACAAGACAGAACTTGCTTTGTTTTGTGGTCTGTATGGTGACAGCTCATGGTTGTCTGCTGCTGAAAGCCATTTTCAGACAGTGCATTGCAAGAATCAGTAATAATTTCAATTTGCCAAAAATTCTTATAATGCTATTGCATTTATTGCACTTAATACCATTATATGCTTTTCCCATACCAGTTCTCCATTTGTGTATAGATGTTTCCCAAGTGTTTGTTGTATGTATATACGTGTTTGTAGTTTGAGAAGAGGAAGTTGATTTATTTTCACAGATTTGTAAGAAAGCCTTTCACATTGAATATATTCATTAAAGGAATTGTCCCTTTTATAAGAGGAGCTTTGTTTAAAAAAAAAAAGAAAAAAAAAAAGAAAAAAAAAAAGTCCAGGGATGGAGGAGGAATGGTGGAGTAATGAACAGCTGTAGCTGTAGAGTCCTTGTAAGGAATAATGTAGTACAAGACCTTGTGTGTGTGGTATTAATTAGTGGAAATACTTGAGGCTTTCTGCTGACCCAAGTTTACATTCCTGGTATTTGCTTCTGAACTGTGAAACGCAGAGATAAGCTATGCTTTGAGATGGGGAAAAAAGCAAAAGGTAAACTGATAAAACTGCCCTCATGTCCATTTCTCAGGTAAAATTAGAAATATAGCACAAATGCATTTGGTAGGCTATGGACAATCTCTCCAATGAAGGGCAAATGGCTTAACTATTTATATAGAATATGCATATCAGCATCTCTTAGCTAATCATTTGTGTCACCTTGAATGTTCCTAGTGAAGAATATAAGGCTGAATACCAAGGTATGGTCTCCTATTAGCAAAAAGATGCAGACATACCTCCCTTTGTATTCCATAACTTAGTTCTTGAAAAGTTGATTTTTATTTTGTTAATAACAAGTGATTTTCCTAAGGGTACATCTGCCAAATACAAAAGCAGTGCCTCCTGCACTGGTGGGATCAGCCTGGTGATTCCCATTGAGAATAATTTACGATGCCATCCTGCTTGTGTAATTTAGAGTAGAATCATGCAGAAGTGTAGATAAAGCATATTCGAGTTCTAAATAACACTCATGTTTTGAATTCGGGAATAGTCACTGAATAAATGATCCAAGCTTTCTATTTGATTTTTCTTTAGTGTATAGTTAATGGAAAAATGTCTTATTATTCTTAAGTTTTGTAGATGAAGCATAAATGTTATTGTATATGTGCTAATTGTGGCAGAGTTTTACATTCTCATTCTAGTCTGGTTTTTACAATAAAATTAATTTTACAAAAACCACTTTTCTATTTTTATGTACTGACATATGCAATAAATTGATACCTTGAAAGTGCTGTTATGTCTTGTTCTAGTTTGTGACCTATCTTCAGTACGAGTACAGGGTAATTTTGTATGCCTGGCGAGGATATCGTTTTCAGTTACTAATAAAACAAATTAGAGCACATGAAATAGTCATCTATGTTGTTAGAGGTGGTGTTTGTGGAGAGTTATTACAGCTGGGGGAAAAAAAGCTAAATTAACTGTGTTTCTAAGCTTAGTCACATTCTTGCTTTCACAAAGTGTTAGTAAGTAAAACTGATGGTAGCCCTCCATGGTTTTCTATCATCTTCTGCCTTTCAGAACTTTCCTTTTGTCTGGAGATCTGAGAGCTGGTCTGAACATGTCACCTAGGAAATATTTTTCATTGTGTTTCTGACTAATTTTATCACCCATTACTGTTCATATTTTAAATGACAGTGTTAAATTCGTTAATGCTCCACTAGCAGGCTTATAGTTGTAGTTACCATGGAGTACTCAGACCAAAGCAATTACTGCTCTCTCAGGATCTACTGCAACTCAGATTTGGCTACTTCATTTGAGTAATACCCTTCTCAAATGAAAAGCAGATTGATGTCTTGTGAACTGTTTCTAAACCTTGCTTGAGCAGTGTTATTCTGAAGAATACAAGTCTTGTGCTTGATTTTTCTTATTAGAAAATTGTTAAGCACATGGGTTACAGAAAGGAACAAAAATTGTATCCTGGAATGCCTCGTGAAGTTATTTGTTTGTAAGTGAAGCTATATTGATTTGATCAGTAGATGTGTGTAGGCTCTTTTATCATATAGAGAAAAGGACAGTATTTGAACTCCTCAGAATTTGGAAGGACTGTTTAAATCATATTACAAGTTCATAAAGTCCTATGAGACTCAGAACTGTAGTGTCAGAAATGAAACTTAAACCAAAGGTAGTGGTCTTCACAAGACCACACATAGATATAATCTTGGGAAAATACTGAACCGTTGGCTGCTAAGGTAATGAGTGTCCCTGAGTGTTAAATCCTTTGCCAGACCCTTTTCAAGGTCTTAGTTCTAGACTTTTTACAGAGTTCTCTTTCTGTAAGTAGATGAGGAAGATAAACTGAATATTTTCTGGAAGCATGCTGAAAACATTATTGTGATTAATCTGTTATGGTTTTCCACTTGAGTGGGGACAGAATATCTTTCCTCTGTCTTGAGGAACGGCAATTTTCCTTCCTCTGAAAATAATGCAGAATAAGAGCAGGCTTGTTTTTAATGCATTTCAGAGCTTGGTTACACTCATAGCATTAAATATATTTGTCTTAAGCGATGAGCTGAATAATACTAAGCTGCAAAGGCATAATATTTAACTGCGTTCATAGACCAAATTCCAGAAAGATGTTGCTGCTAGTTTTGACAAGCATCTACAAAGCAGATTTTGCTGCTTGAAGATGGAAAGAAAGGAAGTTCTACAGCTGTTGTACTTTATGCTTACGTCTGGTGTGGGGTAATTATTTACAAGAAGGCAAAGTAAAAGGTCAGGCAGAATAGTGTTCCTTTCAGTCCTTGAGGATTCAGGAACAGTGTAGCAAATAGATGCAGCTATGGAGAAATAACATTGTGATTTGAAAATATTTGGATTCCCATCCTGTGCCCTCTATTAAAGGTCCACAAACTTCATCAGCAGAAGAGCAGCCATTCCCATGTGAAAGGCCATGTCTCTTTGTTTATTTTGCTGCCGTACAGATGCATTTTTAGCCCATCTGTGTAAAATCTGTCAAGATGCATTGTGTCAAAGAGGTGGAGAAACAGCCTGTGTTGCTAGTTACCCAAACCAGTGAGGCTACAGGACAAGTGAGCTACAGCTGTATGACAGAGCTTTTCCTCCGTGCAGTAAGAAGGAATTACCATAGCATCATGGGGGGAGTGGGTGAGAAGGAAGCTGGCATAAGGTCCTGTAGTATATAATTGTGTGTGGGTGTTTTTGTTGTTTGTTTGTTTTTCAAATAATTTGTTTTCTTTTTCTTTGTTTTGTTGCGTACTTTGAGAGACACCTATAAGAATTGCTTTTCCTACCTGTGACATTTCCTGTCCTCTTTGAAAGCACTGTAATAGCCATGTAAATGGTAATGACGGTTGCAAGTCAGTTGTATATTTGCTTTGTGTAATGTATGAGCAAGGTAGAAAAATAGTCCTAGGTGAGGCGTAAATTGAGCACTGCTATCTCAGATGTGTGGAGATACTGGTATTGTCCTAGGAGGCAAAGACACAAGAATATTTTTGTTTCAGAAAATTCTCATATGGCTTATTTTTCTTTTAACCATTTAATATATAATATTTAAAACATTTGCATAACACATCCTCTACTTGTGATGTATTCAGTAGTTTCCTGAGCTTTAATGGGGAGTAAATACTCAGCCACGTGTAAATCCTGACTAGTAGCTGAAGGAACTTAGTAAGTGTCCTTGAAGAGAATGTGCGCTGTTTCAGAATTCTGTTTATGGTAACTGTAACAGCAGGATTTATTCTAATCTTCTCCACAACAATTTGAGGCTTTTCTCCATCATCAGAAAGGACTTGAAACGTATAAGCTTTGCTCATTCTGTGCTCTGTCTGCTCAGTGCTGCCTTGTGTAGTACAGCAAGTACCGTAGTTGGTCGTTTTTTTTTTTTTTTTGCAATAGCCACAGGGACCAGTTCCATTTTGTGGCTGTTTCACAAGTATATTGGACCTTTACCACTAGAAACGTACTCTTTAATATGACCACTCATATTGTCTGCATCTCTATGTTGTAGCATCTGCACAACCTCCCTCTTAAAAACAGAACATTTGCTTTTAAGTAAATTATTACGTTTCTTCAGTAAGCCATTTTTTATTATTATTTTTTTAATCCAGGTCTTCTTATTTAAATCATCTGCTTCTCTTTTTTACATTAAACTTCATTAGAAGATTTTCCTTCCTCTCAAAGCAGAAGATGCTTTTTGTGGTTAAAGTACAGTGCTGGATTTCAAGAAATCAAGGGTTTAGTTTCTGGTTCAACCACAAATTTCCTGTGTGATTGCTCGCTATCTCTGCTTTGGTTCCCTACAGATGTAGTGATTATGTTTTACTCATTTTCAGGTTAGCAGGGCCGATTTTGACCTTTTAATCAGATATCCCATGTAACGGAAACAGAAGAATTCAGCTGCTTGCAAAAATTAGACTTTGTTTCGGCTGCAACTCAGAAGTCTAATCAGTCTTCATTTTGTTAAAGATCCCACCTTATCTCCAAGCAAACCACCCTCACCATTAATTATCTTAAGTGGTATGGTTTCTTTTAAATATTACTTTTTTCCCCTTCGTAGTTTGACTTATACTCTCAAGAAACGTGTAGATGTAGTACTAAGGTGGTAGGTGGACAGTTGAACTAGATGATCTTCTCCAACCTTTATGATTCTACCTTGTACTCTTTTTTCCCAAAAGTAAAAGTCTGGCTTCAGTAAAATTTTTAGACCAGCTAATCCATTTCTTAATGACTTTCCTTGGCAAAATTAGCAAAGTCTCTTACCCAGTCAGCCTGTGTTTAAAATAGCTCATTATTTGGACTAAGGTTGCACTAAATGGTTGGATTACTCTGTACATGAATCAGTCATAATGTGCGTGTAGAATAGACCATGTTTTCAGAGTAGCTTTATTTTAAAGGCTTAATCCTATTTACTTCCAGTATTTACTTCCAGTTCTGACCCATCTTCACTGCTAAGTTTTGACAGTGCAGATTAGTTAAAGCACAGTAATGACTGCCTCTTATTTTAGCACAGTATTTTGCTCCAGTATATATATCCAAATGCTTCACTTCTGTTTCAACAAGGAAATCCTATTGAAAGCTCATGTTCAGGCCTAACCTGAGCACCCTGCTTTAGTCATTAAGGAGCTGAAAAAACTACTCTTCTGTTAACCTTACTGGCATTGCTTTAAGGCAAGTGTGAGGCCTGCTGTGCTGCACTGACAAGGCCCAGCCCCAAGACACCACCTGCCCATGGGATTCACAAGCTATGCCCTGAAGCCAGCATGCTCGTTTGTTTTCTAAACTAAACTTTCTGAGATGCTGTTTTGATGCCTTTTGTTTTCTAATTTACTGAAGCTTCACTTCACTGTGATAAAATGTTAAGTTGTACAACTATGTAAATATGTAAGCAGTTTGTGCTTTTTTTCCCCTTACGACTGATTTTTCAGTGTCACTATTTATTGTTCCACTGCATTTCTGTCATGGCAAAATTCATCAACATTTGTATCTTCCTTCTAATCACTTAAATGCTTGTGAAACTGTAAAACAGCATGCCATCAAAACCAGACTGATCCCTTTGATACTTGAACAGAAACACCTGTTGAATCAAGAATTTGCTATGTATGGGTTGCTCTGATTTTCCTCCTTTTCCCTTTGAAGCTCTCATCTGTCAGAACAATGAGCAAGCCAAAGCCAGATGTCTGACAGGAGACCTCTGTGTCACTGCAATTATTTTGCCCAAATAGTGAACCCATTTAGAGATGTGGGAGATGGAAACAGCCTATTTTCTATAGAAGTAACGAGAATGATGCTAATTACAGATCCATCAGCTATTTTCTTGTATGTTAATGACCACAGAGACCACACTGGCCAATTGTTTCCCAGTATTCCTGGATAGCTAGTTATGAATTTCATTTCCTCACTTTGTTTCATTTTCTTATATAGCATGCCTTTTCTGGCTGTCCTATTATATTTGAAACACAGTTTCAACACATATTTGTAACATTCTGATGTCTGGTGATACTTCAAGGCACATCTGTTTAGTTCTAATCACTGCTTATTGTGTGCCAAAAACCTACCTTAATACATCCTAAATTTCCTTCAAAATGCTGTCCCACCTTAGTTACACCTTAGCCTTGTAAACAGATACAGACAGGTTATGGTATGGTATGGTGTTCTGCTCTCGTTCCACCATATGCTAGTTTCCATATCACTTTTCAATGTACGTAGATGCCTTCTAGAAGTGCGTCGTATGTATTTATTTTTTTTTCTCTGCTTTTAGGAAAATGATGACTTGTCTATGCAGGACATTGAATAGTTGTTAGAGGTGGCAAAGCAAGGAAAAGAATACCTTGGGCTGCAATGGGAGGTGATAAAGCCTTTCATTACACCAATTTTCCACAGAAGAAACAGATGTGGGAGTGACTACATAATTTTTTACTTTATTTCTGCTCCTTCTTTCTCCTTCTCAACAGTATCAGCTTAATCTGAACTGTTCTGACAGGTAGAGTCAGAAGATACAATTCACTTGCACAGTATTTGAACAGACCTGTAAAAGCTCTCTCTTTCTCATGCAGTTAAAGTTTACTTATGTGGCCAAAAATTACAGTTTGCAGTGGGGCCTGAACTGTTGATTTTAGTCCTAATTGTGATTTTTTTTATCTCATTTTTTTCTGGTGCAGATCACTGAAACCCTTCATGAAGATTTTTTTTTTTTTTTTTTCTGAGAATACAATACAAAAAGCAGACACATGTCCGGGAAATTGTTCGGGAAGAAAAGAATTCCTAATTCAGGGGTATAAGATGGAAGGATCAGTGAAATCTTAAAAAGAGATTAACTGAGGCCAGGCACAAAGGATTCACCTGAAAAACTTTCCCTTTTCAAAGTTCTCTAAATGTTATTTTCCTTTTACACCCATCTGTTCTTCTTTCTCCCTGTTCTTCTTTTCCATCTCTTATTCCTTCCCATTTTCTAGGTCTCCTCTCCCTCACTCTGTGTCCTCATTTGCATCAATGAAGGTCCTTGAATTCTACAGTGGAGTCTCATTTAACAGATGAGCTTGATTAGAAGTCATCCCTTTCCATGTGCATAATGAATTGAACTGCAGACTCTGCCACTTCATGCACTTGAGTGACCAGTAATTTGTTATTCATACCTGAGAATATTTTTCACTAATGTGTTTAGGAAAACCCCAAAAATGATATTTCAATAGGTTGCCACTTCCATAGGCTTACAGTCACTTCAGATATATAATGTGTGTATATATATATATATATAAATAATATATGCATATATGCATCTATTTACAGGCATACATAATGTCATATGCTTATCTCTTTTAAGTAGCACTCAGAGATATGCTGCAAAGAAACTTTAAGTTGTTTCTGCACTTGTCGATAAGGTTTTAAATACCCATGGTACTGGTCGTGCCTAAATTTAAAGATAATGGGAAACGGTGAAAGCGAGTTGCCACAAAAATAAATAGCTGAAAATGAAAGGAGGAAGGCGGACTGAGCAAGAGCTCATAGCAAGTACTCATCGCCAGAATGCAGCACAGAAAGGAGAAAACTAAACGGAGACTGAATCAGATGTTCACTCTGTACATTAGGTTTAATGGTTGTATCAACGGCTTCATATGACAGGAAATGATCTGGGCGTTTTGTTCACTTATTCTGGATGCCCTTAGTTTCACAGAGCAACGGGTAACATGGATTGCACCTCGGAAGGGGACAGCTGAACTCTCCCTCTGGCTTTAGTGAGGAAAGAGCAGCGATGAAATCCGTGGACTGTGCGCACGTCATCCAGCAGAAGGATACCGCCTCCTCTCCCTCTGGCCCCCCCGGTGCTGCTTCAGGCACCACGGGACTTTTTTCTGTCACATTCCTGTGGCTTGCAATGCTCCTGTCCTCTTGCCTTGCAGCAGCGTCTCTTTACCATGCTATCACTCTGAAAACAGAGCTAGAAGCTCTGCGAAGCGAGCTGATCTACAGGGTCCGTGCAAGGTCTCCGCTAGAGCAGCCACCCGTGTCCCCTGGTGACAAGAAAGCAGGTGTCCCTGTTTCTTCCTTCCTGCAAGTGTCTGCAGCTGGAGCCAGGCAGGTAAGCGTGCATGATGGCTGCAGGGCATGAACTCGCAGGAGATGGGCTTCTCGCACTGACTGCTGTCTGTCCCTGCTAGGAGAACAGGCTGCCTGGCCTTAGCCCAGCCGAAAGTTTCCAAAAGGAAATCTGGGACGGGAGCAGAAACAGGGGCAGAAGGTCTATTGTCCACACAGAAGAAACAGGTAAATAGCACTGGGTGGAGTGGGATGGGATGCTGCAGCTGACTGCTTTCTGGAGCAAGCAGCAATGTTTGTCTCCTATCTCCTCCTCTAAGCTAAGTACTGCTCCCAAAGCTTATTAGAATTATAAAATTATAAATACAGTTATTATTAATTGATGCTGTGAACTGCATTTTCTAATCTGATTATCATACTTTTTAAGGTACCAGATATTCCTGCTGTCTGCGGGTTGAAGTTCAGACACAGGTTCCCAGTCCTTCTAACTCAAGTATTTCTCAGTGATCAACAGTAGTGTTGAGTATGGGGACTTGAATTTTTTTCATTTTGGCAGTTGCTTGATTCTAAATCCATCATTCTCAGATCAGGGTAATGCTTAACTTGTTTCTCTCTGGTGAATATTAAAGAAAAGCTATTATTAAAATTGTCAAGTCATTTTTCTGGGAAAACATACTCATCCTAAAAGAGAGAAGTAGCAACAAAGCTCCTTGACTTTAGGGAAGTAGGAGCTTTCAAAGAGAAATGCTTGCTTATACCTGTCTGAAAAGGCAGACTACAAACAATTCAGAAGATTAGCATGATCTCTGCATAAATCCATCTATTAATATAATTAGAAAAACTAATAAAGGCATGCCCATGCAATAAGGTTAATACTGTGGCATTTTTCAAAGGTGCTGTAGCAAATACTGTATACTGTGCTCTATAAAACATCTTTGATGTGTATTATAATGGTGATATATTTAATGGGATACAATTGTTTTCTTTGGGAATACAATTCCTACTTTTCTTTTTGTCTTTCCAATACACTAATGTATGATGAAATGAAATTCTAAATCAGTTCAGTCTCCTTAGATACTTTCAGATTGACTGATGGAAGCTGGTATCTTGAATTACTGATTAAGGTAAAATTAAATAATTTGTAGCTAAAGACTTAATCAGAGTTTGCTTAAAATGTATTTTTGATTAATTAATGTGAAATGTATTTCAGATATGATTCAGAGAGCTAACTGAAATCTAAGTTCTATTGCACTATCACTCATTTTACCACCAAATCTCTCAACAGAGAATATTCAATTAGGAAATGACCCCAAATCCATAGGCTTAACTGGAGTTTATTCTGTTTATTTATGTTATATTGTTTATGTTAGTAGTCGTTGGTTAGGAGTTTTGGTTAAGAGTGATTTCACAAAGAAGACTGAAGATATTACTTCAGTCATTTTTTTCTTGAAGCTTGTTTATAACTGAGGTAGTCACAGAGCTTCCATGCTCTCCCCACCTTAATGTTTTTCAAATAAAAGCTAGTGATCTTTTAAACCTAAATTACAACTATCACCAAATATAAGGAGACTTCTTTTAAATTAATGTTACATGCATCAGCACTCTGCAAATTATTCAATTCCCTTCACAATAGATTTCATCTTTATTCTTACTGCTATTTGAAAGTGCTTGGGGGAGAGGAGAGTTTTGGGTTCCTCAGCCATGCTTCTGGCTGTCTTAAAATTATTCTCCCCAGGCAGTCACCTCTGAATATATCCATATATCATTCTTCATCTGAGCATCTAATTAAGCTTTCAAATTAATGCATATGGATAACATCACAGAATGTGAATATTTATTTGAAAGGAAAACCCATATAAATGGATCTACTACAGAACTGTTTCCTAACACAATCATCTCACTTCATATATAAACAGAAGAAAATGAATCATATTACAAATCTTCCACTTACTTGTCCACAAATCATAGTTTAAATTAAAATGACAATTGAACAAAAATAGATCCAATGCAATGCTGTTCTTCCATATTTTTATAGGCTAGATGTTAGTCTGTGTTCATGCATGAAAGTATTAGTCGTTAGTATTTGTACATTTTGTGTCTTGAGAAAATTTCCAGCACAAGTGTGTTGAAGAAATGGGATTTGAGCATCAGTTACAAATAGAACTACACAGTTAGCAGACAGAACAAGAGTTTTTGATACAATGAGTGAGAGAGAATGGAGGGCTTTATTATTATGTGGACAGATAGATCATCTAACCAAGATACATTTTTGTCTTTTTCTGAATTTTGCCTGTAGAGGAAAGCTGAAATAGAAACCCCTCCTTGTTATCCTTGTCACAATTACTGTCTGCCTGACAGTATGCTGCTCTCTGAGATATTTAAGTTCTTCAGTCCAGGATCAAGGTACAGAACTCATTACACAAGGCAGCTCAGAATAGGAAGTTTAATTCACACACTCTCTAGGTGCCTTGTTCTCATCATCACTGTGTCTTCTAATTCCTGTGGTCTGCTAGGAAGGTGAGCATCAAATCATCTGTAAACTCAAATTCAGGAAAAAATTCTCATTTGATCAGATCACAGCACCTGTGGCTGTTTACTTCAATATATTGAGGTTAACCATCTCAAACAGTATGATTTGTGTATATGGAAGGAACTGAAGAGAAATCCAAAGTCCACATAGCAATGAAACAGGGTAACCCAGCATTGTGACTTGTCAGTTTTTCACTAGAAGTTCTCAAGTTCTTCTATGTCACTTGCATTCACACAAAACAACTAATATCATAAAAGCACAGAGTATAAGTTGTGAGAAGACAACACCTTTGCCATTGTTCTTGGTACAACTGCTTTATGGCCAAGCTGGTATATTTCCATTCACAGAGTGGTACATTTTCTGATTCAAAATAGTTTGACTCTCCATGTTGTTTTATAGAATCATAGAATCACAGAATTATTTAGGTTGGAAAGGACCTGAAAGCCACCTAGTCCCAATCTCCTGCCATTGGCAGGGACATCTCCCACCAGACCAGGCTGCCCAGAGCCCTGTCCAACCCAGCCTTGAACGCCTCCAGTGAGATGACATGTCTCCATGAGAAAGATGGCATGAACTTTTATGAGTGGAACTTGATTTCAGAGATCTTGAAGTCAGAAAAGCTAGCTTTTTCTAGACTAAAAAAAAATGTGCATGAAATTCCCTCACCGAATACTCAAATTACTTCTTAATTTACTGTTCCAAGAGGGGAAATGCAAGAGTTCTCTATTTCATTTTTTAATACATGTTTTTTTAAAAGCTTACTTCTTGAAAGATGTTATTCTTTTTAGTTTCTGCTGACAACAAGCTAACTCTAAAGGAAGTATGCCCTTCATTGTGAAAGGGTAGAAAATGACTTTAATCAGAGCTTACAATTTTACTTGAAGGATTCCACTTAGTGAATGAATGAATGTGAACGAATGAATGAGCAGACTACTGTGCAATCTAAAATACACAGAATATTTTTTAAATAACATCCTAATTTTTGCTGCGTAATAGAAATCTATATAAACTGTTCTTAAATGTTAGTAAATTATTCCTCATTACATTGATTCTAACCTGTTATTGGTGATTCCATTAAGATCAAAATAATGCTACCAGTACTTCAAATACATTTGTTAGATCTGGGTCATATCTGTTACTGTGACCAAGCAATTTTTATGCAGGAATTGATTTCATCCATAATAAATTACACATAAAGACACTGAAACAAAAAATCAACAAATAAACTAGTCTATAAACCTGCGCAAGAAAAAGAAAAGGAAGATGTCTAATGATGAGCTTCTTTTTGCGCAAGACTTTACGGTGAGGGTGATGGAGCACTGGCACAGGCTGCCCAGGGGGGTTGTGGAATCTTCTTCTCTGAAGATATTTAAGACCCACCTGGACGCTTACCTGTGCGACCTGGTGTAGGGAACCTGCTTTGGCAGGGGGGTTGGACTCAATGATCTCTTGAGGTCCCTTCCAACCCCTATGATTCTATGATTCTATAATAAGAAATGAATAACCTAAGGAAAGGTGCACATTATCCAAGAACATGCATATCAATTATAAATTAAATTATTTACTATATAACATGTTTCAGGAAGTCTTCAGAGAACAGATCATGACCAAAGAAGGAACCTAGCCAAGCAGGTCTGTTCTTTAAAGTTCAGGGTTTTTTTAATTATTTTTTGTTTCAGCAAAACATGAGACAGATTTCTCAGGCCTCAGGTACTGAAGCTTAAGAATTTATGTGCAAGTTTGCACATAACAAACTTGCAGTTTTCTTTGGATGGATTATGAAGTTAGATTTCAAAATATTAAAAAGGTTACAGAAGTTAAATGATACAAAAACTTGCATTGGAGGGGGGATTTGTCCTTACAGATAGGTCTTAAATTATGCAGAAAGCTGAGTTCTTATCCTTCTACAGAGGCTGGCTGTTTGTTTGGTTGTTTCTTTTTTTCAGAGTTGCGGTTACATTGCTCAGATGGTGGAGAGCACTTTCCTTCATGTGCTAGCTGTGGTTTATAAGGGCATCTGAAGGCTCTGTTTTCTTCAGAATTGGTCGTTTAGTTCATGGAAGAAGATTCTGAAATGTTCTTCTCCCACCCACACACCACAGCACAGTTTACATCAACAAAAAAAACATTCTCATCAAAGCAAAACTTTTGTCTGAAATCAGGAGAGGTCAGGGCACACTGACCTCATATTGTTCTAGGTACACATTGTTTTGTGCAGTGAATCCTCTGAGTGATGCTCACTTTAGGTATTTTTATACATTTTTAAGAAGTATCTTACTAATTATGTTTTCTGCTTACATTATTAACTATCCCAAAATACTTCAGACTACAAAACTGATGTTCAGGTTTAATCTACAGTGAACTGAAGGCCTTTCAGTTCAAGCTTTTTATTTACTCAGCTCTGTAGTGATAGTAAATATTCAAGTCTTGTTTGATCATGTGTGTATTTTTTATATTGTACTTCAGGTAAGATTTGGGTCTTTCTAGGAATGGAATTTTTAACATTTCTTAACAACATCAGTATTTTTACTGAAAATTCCTATTACTTTACCCAGAAAATAAACTTTTTATATCCATTCCATTTGTTTAATAAGTGGCAAACTTGTTTGGTTTGAATTTGTTCCAGTGAACTATTTAACTTTAAGCACATGTATAGTTCCACTGAGGTCAAAGTAAAGTATTTGTATCTGTGATTGGAAATAGTTATGTATTAGTAGTGGCTTCCAAGCAATTGTTTTTAAAGTATATTGGTGATCAGTCCCCCAAACAGTTTTTTACAATATTACTTTTCCTTTTTGTGGCTTTAGCTAAAATGGTCGCTGTGCTGATTTCTGTCATGAATGTCATGAATAACATTTCTATATCCATATTTCTTCCCGACAAGCAAATTTACTTTATTCTTTTGAGCCTTGAAGACTGTGGAGTATGTATACACTAACAGAAAAGATGGCTATGTGGGGGAGTATGTATAGATTAGATATCATACAATATCCTGAGTAGAAGGAGACCCACAGAGACCATGGAGTTCAGCTCTTGGCTCCACACAGGACCACCCAATATTCATACCTGAGAGCACTGTCCAAATGCTCCTTGAACTCCGTCAGCTCAGGCTTTGCCCAGTGTGCAACCATTCCATGCCCACTGCCCTCTGCTGCAGAACTTTTCCCTAACCCCCAGCTGCCCCTCTCCTGACAGCTCCATGCCATTCCCTCAAACCCTGTCGCTATCACCAGAAAGAAGACATCAGATACGTGCAGAATACAGCAGAATTGTTAAGTGTTTTAAAATACATGAAAAAGTTCTCAGACTGTATTGAACTTGCTGATTTCAATTACTGCATGGCAGTTTTCAGGAAAGATGACTAGTATTTCAGTGCTGCAATGAAACAAACAAAAACCTAGATTACAAATCTAGTTTACTCTCTTGTTCAATTAGTGGAAATTCTAGTGGCAACACTGATGAGTTCCCTTGAAAACAGGAATGAAAAATGGATTGCCGAAATAAGTAATTAAGGAACCTACATATCACCCTCACTAGGAATGCACTTCGTTCCAAAGAGGAGTAAATGAATACCTTGTGAAATAAATTGCTTTGATGTGCTTTGTTGTGCAATTACAGGAAATGATATTTTGTATTTGACTGGAAGCTTCTCTTTCAGAACATTTTGTTACAGTTGAGATTTAAAAAATTTAATGAAGTATAAGACTTTGTTGTTGTTGTTTATTTAGTTTCCTTTTCCTTGTCAAAAGGAAAGGAATCCCTGGAGGCATTCAAGGCAAGGCTGGATGTGGCTCTGGGAAGCCTGGTCTAGTGATTGGCAACCCTGTCCACAGCAAAGGAGTGTTGAAACTAAATGATCTTGAAGGTCCTTTTCAACCCAGGCCATTCTATGATTCTATGAATTTAGATACCTTTAAATTATTGTTTTGAAAATCCACAGATTTATTGGCCTCTTATAGGAAGTACTGACTGACTTCCAGGATGGGAGTTTGCAGGATAGTGCTCCTGTTAATGACAGTAGGGTTCAGTTTGAGTTATTTGGTTCTTGAGAATGTGAAGCATTCCCACACTTGAATCTTTTCCCACTCCCAGTGATGTGCTGTTCAGCACCTAGCCCTACTCTCTGGTATTTGCTGATAACCCCCTTGAAAGAAGAGAGCTTTCTTCTCAGACTCTGACTTTCGTGCAGTGCAGTGAGAGATGGGCACAGATGGGCACATGGTTTGGCATAGGGGTGCCACTGACTGGTGTAGAAATGTGATCTTGTGGACCAAGGCACTGCCCTTTATATCAAGAGTGTCTGAACCTGGCCCATAGCATTTTTACTTGGAGAAAGAAAAAGGCAAGCAAAATTGGAGATTCAGCAATCTAGGGCAGAATTTTCTTCTTTTAACTTACTGATTTCTAAAGAGCGTAGTAAATGTGACAACTTTGCTTTCTGGCCTTCAGAATACCCCTGCAAGTAGATGTCTTCATGGAAATCTACTCTATCCATTTGGCTTTTATCCTATTCACTGACAGAGGTGATTAGCAGATTTTTTTTTTTAAGATCTTTGTATCACTTCGGAGCTTTTGTTTCAAAATACCACAGTATTTTTTCTCAGATCAAGCTTCTATTTACTCTTCAGCATCTTCAGCCTCTACAGTTTTGAGTAATGCATCATTTTGTGTCACATACAAAGGTATTTGTTATGTGTGCACTTATTTACTACCAGTCATTTCTGTACTTTCCCTCTTAGTGTACAGGATGAATGACTGTAATTTCCTGAAAAAATACACTGAAAGTACATCTGCATGGATCTTGAGAGCTTACCTTTGCTATTTTTGAAATTACTCTGTAGCCAATGTATATCATTAACCTTTCACAGAATCCACGACGAGTAACTAATGTAAATAATGTAGTAAATATCATTAGAAAATCTAGTATATGTCATAGCTGGCAGGGTTGGACTTTTTTATTTTTTTATTTTTTTGATCTTTTGCAAAGAAAATTAATGGAGCTAATTGATCTGATGGTTCCTACCTCATTTGACTTACTGCTGCGTTTGTAAACTATATTAGGACTAAAGATTAAAACAAGTGAATACAATTTATGCTTCTATCTGAGGCTCATGCTTATTTGCATGTTCTCTGAAAGAAGTACACAGTGCCGTATGAATTTTATTCTGGCATGTCTGAGTAAGATCTACCCTGAAATCAATAGAAAGGTTCTGTTTTCAAATTGCCACTGAGACTACAATTTTTTTTTTCATATTCATCCTTTTTTTTTTTACATAGTTCAAAAGTTTACTGTATTCTACAAATGATTTGTATGCTTTCACTTTGCAGTGCTGCAGGCCTGCCTGCAATTGATTGCTGACAGCAAAAGTGATATCCAACAGAAAGGTAGGAATATATTCTACAGCTGATAGCAAACTTTTCTATGTTTTAGCTCTTTCCCATATTTTAGCAAGCTTCAAATTAGTAAATGTGTTATCTGGCCTGATTTAAAATAAAATAATAAAATATAATAATGCAGTCTCTGCATCTTATCAGTTCTTGCAAATATCCTCTTTTAAGGGGGAAATCCAGTGAATGAGACTGGAAGTCTTAACTAAAATTCAGCTTTATTAGCTTGTGGCAGATGAAAACTAGGGAAGTGAATTTGCGGGTTGGTGGTTTGTTTTGTTTTCTGATTGCTCCAAAATTCTTGTTTCTTTTAGATGATTCAAGCATTGTCCCTTGGCTTCTGAGCTTTAAGCGTGGAACAGCTCTGGAAGAACAGGGAAATAAAATAGTAATCAAAGAAACAGGATATTTTTTTATATATGGCCAGGTAAGAAAGCTCAATTCACTTCAGCATCTGGCTTTTAAAAGATTTTTAATGTCTCCATACAATACGTTTGAAGTCTGTACTCCTTCATCCTGTAGGTTTTATATACTGATACAACATTTGCGATGGGACATCTAATACAGAGGAAGAAAGCCCACGTGTTTGGTGATGATCTCAGCTTGGTGACATTATTCCGTTGTATCCAAAATATGCCACAGTCTTACCCGAACAATTCTTGCTATACTGCTGGTAAACATCTCAATTTTTCCTTTTGCTGTTTGCAAATAAACTATATTAAACAGAATCTGTAGCAGTGGGTGATTAAGGATTGTGGGAGTTATAAAGAAAATGAACCTCATTCACAGTGCCAGTCAATTGCAGATCTGCAGAATACTTTTGAAAAGTATGGCTTCATATAAAGCCTCCACAGTTGGACTTTCTGCATCCAATTACATGATCTCAGCAATTCCCCTCTCTCCATTGACCTTATAAAATGGTTGAATACTTTGGTGCTTTCACAGTTAATTGCCTGAAGCAGACAAAAGGACTAGGTGCTGTCCTAGAAGAATCCTAAGCTTTACTTAGGTATTGAATTCTAAATTTGAGTGTGCCAGTAGAATATTTAGGAGCTGTGTACTGCTTCAATATATCACGCTTGAATTTTAGCCACACAATTTTTACACACCATGCTGTGGGCTTTTCAAGAATGTTCATTATCAGCTTAGATCTCTACTCCTAATAATGACTACTGCAGCTTTATTATTTGGTTAGATGAAAAAGAGTTTATTTCTGTAACAAGATTTTTGACTGCACTAATCAGAAACACCACAAAATAAGACCCACTACAATATTTAATGCAGGTCCAGTAGGCTCAGTGCTTAATATGTATGTATTTTTCTGCTGTAGCACTTCAGGAATTACTGTCTAGGCCTATCAAATCACGTTCAGTAGCTCTTATCTATCTGCCTTTCTTCTTTCCTCATGGATTTGGGGATTTTCAGCTTTGCTATTTTCTATTTAGGTCTCTGAATAAAAGCCATCTTTTTTTCAGTGCCTTGTGTAAAAAGTGGGTGATATTCAGTTAGAGGAGCTGACTGGTGGCAGCTGTATGGCAATAAACAAATGGAACTGGGAAGGAATTTTTTTTTCCCCTCACAGAAATTGAGGCTGTCCAAACTTCATGTCCCTCAGTCTGCGTATTTGGACATCACAACTACTTTCAGTTTCATGTATCTTTTTTTTTCCCACCCTTGTATTTTGCTCCCCATCTCCACTGTTTCTTAACTAGGATCTCTACTCCCTCCTGCCACTTCACAATTCCTGCTTTTGATAATCCCACCACTTGCTTTCACCTGGAAAACCAAACCTCTCTGCAGCATCTCATGCTGTTGAGTGTGTTGCTGCAGAAGTCACTTCTGCTCTCAGTTTAGTGACTGCAATATGAAAGCTAGGTGCTTTCATCTGTCACATCAGCTGTTGTGTGGCTTGAGGGGAATAGACTTCTGTGTTCCACAGTTGCAGTGGGCCACCTGATGTCTGCTAACTTCACTTGGCTGGTAAAGCTGATGAAATCTCCTCCATAATTGTGGGAACAGAGTGGTCTAGGACCAGCAGTGCCCAGTGCTGACCTTGGCTGTCACATCACCATGAGATGAGCAATCTGGGAGCACTGCAGTTATGTGATATTTTTATTTTTTTATTTTTTGCATTGTTTGCTTAAGTTATCTGTGACATGCTGAGCACAGAATGGAATCGCAAAGGAAAGTAAGGTGGATCCAGCTCCACAGAGGCTGTCAAGTGTAAGATTTGAGTGGTCTGAACTTTGTGCCTAAAGACAAAACAAGCACTTGTTACAAGTAATGAGCCATGTTTAGATTTTTTTGAAGATGTGCCATGACATTTTGAACAACTTTTATGAAAATGATGTCTGTGAAATATTAACTAAAAATATTCCAAATCTTTTGTCAGGCATTGCAAAATTAGAAGAAGGGGATGAACTTCAACTTACAATACCACGAAGAAGAGCTAAAGTATCTTTGGATGGAGATGGTACTTTTTTTGGTGCAGTTAGACTCCTCTGAAGCCCTTTATTTCTGTTATTATGCTTAGTGCAATTTTCTTCTTCTTCCAATGCATTTGTCAAAGAAAAAGAAATTGAATTCTACTGTAACTGCCAATTCATTCTCTCTCCTTCCACTATCAGCTTTTGAAACCTATTATTCGCTCTAATAAGAAAACCCAAAACAGGAAGTAGACCAGACATACTTGTGAGATAAAAACGTCATGTGATTACCAGAAAGACAATTTGTTTTACACAGTGGGAGACTCTAAACAACAGATGTAAGGACATGGCTTTTTGGCTTCAAAATGATTTCTGTGAAGCAAATCAAAGATGAAGTTGACCACAAAGTATAGCATGAACAGGACCATTCTGTTTTTATCCAGAAATGGAAAGCCAAAATACAAGTGCATCTTACTTCGCTTTTTTTCACCAAGGAAAACACAAACCAAAAAACAAAAATAAAAAAAAAAGAAGCATTAAGTACAAGGAAGGATAATGAGACAGTGTATTCCTCATCACAAAATAGTAGTGTCAGCTAGTTTCTGTTTATTTTTGTTGTTTGTTTCTTAGTTTGACACAGAGATTTGTTTTGGGAAGGAAAAAAGCCTAAAAGAACTGGATAATAAAGTGAACTCTCGTAAGTATGTAGAATGGTACCCACTGTCTTGCTTCTACCCTGAGGACAAAAGGACATTACTAAAATCTATTAGTATTTACTAATTAAGATGAGTTTTACTGGAAATAAGATGTGTAAGATGTGTTGACAGCTCAATAGTCAGGGAATATGAGTATACATATTTGTAAACAAGGCGGGCTTAGAATGAAACTCAATGAAATTAGGCACAGTATAATAGGACAAACTGGATTTCTGACTTCATAGTTTCGGCACTCATATGTATATATATGTGTGTGTGTTCTGTGTGTATAAATATATATATGCAGTATATATATATATATATAATAGTATATACACACATGTATGCGCCTTTAGCACTTAGGTATAGTATCCTATCTTTTTTTGGACAGCCTATGCAATCGAAATATTGCTGCATACATATTCCTTGTGTTTGTCTTGCTTTTGATATTATCCATGCTAAGGAATACTGTAAAAATAAAAATCCAACAAATGTGGAACCAGCCATATAACTAATAAAATACATTTATTGCCCATAGATCTGGCCTCAATCGCTAGGATAGATACAGATATTTCTGTGCAGTTTTGAAGAAGAGAAGGCTCTGGGGAGACCTGATAGTGGCCTTTCAGCCTATAAAGGGAGGCTATAAGGAAGAATGGGACAGACTCTCTAGTACAGTCTGTGGTGATAGGAGAAGGGGAAATGGTTTCAAACAAAAAGAGGGGAGATTTAGGCTGGATATAAGAAAGAAGTTTTTTTACAGTAAGGGTGGAAGCACTGGAACAGGTTGCCCAGAGATGTGATGGATGCCCCATCCTTAGAGACATTCAAGATCAGTCTAGGTGGGGTTCTGGGCAACTTCATCGAGTGGTAGGTGTTTCTGTTCATTGCAGGGAGTTGGACTAGAGAACCTTTAAAGACCCCTTCCAGCTCAGCGTTCCAAAAGTGGACCTGTAGAAGGGCAGAATTTTTTTTTTCTTCCCTTTTATCTGTTTGCTTTGTTCAGATGATGAGATTTGTTTCTTTCCCCACCCAAAAATCCATATGTACTGCATCTAATAGGGTGGCTCAAACCTTATAGGAGCTACTGTAATGAAAATGTAGAATGCTTGTACTATTGATCTGCGGAGAAATATGAATGGGATACTGAAATAGGTAAAATAATAAGAGTTGCAGTACTGAACTGTGCTTCATTTGAAAATGTATTTTTAGAGATTGAGAATTTTGTCATAAAATCTAATTAGTAAAGAAAAGTTGCTTTGTACATTGCAGTATCCTTGCTTGTTTTTATAAATAGTGCTGACCAATTTGATTGAATTCTTATGGTGATAGAAAATAAATAAAACAGATTTGAAGCTAGGAGTTACGGACTGTGGTGAACTAATGAAAGAATTAATTCAACTCCTCTCTGTTTCAAAAAGACATTTCAGCAATGAGGGTACATGCACTGGGTTACCATACTGGGATTTTTGTGAGGCCTAAGTTTTCAAACTGTGTGGAAAACCTCTGTACACAAATAAATTAAAATATCTGTGCTTTATTTATGTATCCTGAAGGTAAAACTGAATTTTATTATGATTACTTTGTAACTGCAGTGCTAGGTTTACAAGAAAGAGGTCTGAAATCCTCTACTGGAGTCCTCAATTGAGATGAAGTTTGTATGATGCTGCATGTAAATAAAGCAGTTATTAGCATGCACCATGCTGACTCTTATTACTGAAGCACGATAAAGAGGTGCACAGAATCCTGAATCAGATCCTTTTTGGTTTTAGTGTTGTTTATATGAAAAACAGAAAAAAAAGTTCTTGTTTTCCCTTAGACTTGATGTTTAAATGTGCAAAATCATCTTTTGGTATGTAACTTTTCCGTGACAATTTAGTAGACTCGTGTATGGTTAATGTAAGCCAATTCTGAACCATAGTAGACTGGCACCATACAAGATGTAGCTTCGATACTTTAATAAAGTTTTAAGATTTTAAATATTTTAAATTTGTTATGTAATACATATATGTTTTAAGCGTACGGCATAAAATCTGAGAAGCAAAATCTGTTGTCATTGCTGCCCCTATTCCTAATTGTACTTCCTCCTTTTGCTAGCACACAGGGTCAGTGCAGAACTTTGAAAAGTGTTTGGGGTGTGGTATGACTCTGAGAGGAAAGATGTCAAAAACTGTGGGATGGAACTGAACTTCAAGTTTCTTCACAAAAAAATGTGAACTGTGAAAAATCCAGTGTGTACAGAGGAAGCTAATCAATGGGCTAGTCAGATATTTCTACTGGGAATTTTGTTGTTGGGTTAGTTTGCAGCTGGCTTCATGAGAAATCTTATATTCTTAAAACAGATCTGCCTCTACACAAAGTTGAATTTTAAAAGCCCAGCATTTTCAGACAAAAGCAGGAAGAAAAGGAGAATAACTAATTCCTGATGCTTCTGCTAACAGAACAGGTGGTAGATAACAAAGTACGATCAGACCACAACCATATTTATGCTTCAGACTGTGGGATTTGCTGAAACTTCCTGCATTTAATAAACGGTATTTAAATGTGTGATAGATAATAAGCAGTATCAAGTTGATTCATATTTTAAAGTCTTGTTAAAGACATTTAATATTCATTTCTGCAAATGCAACAAACTGCAAGTAATATTTTTTTTTATTATTCATGTGATAAGCAGCATCTTTGCAGACATAAGGATTTGAATATTTTGTTTCCAGTACATTGCCATGGAAATATGCAATTGTATCATTCATTTAGGCTCATGGTGTTATAGTACCTGGGGTTATGTCAAGCTGACAGCCAGTCACTAGTGGCATTGCACACGGCTCTGTTTTAGGGCCAGTACTCTTTAATGTTTTCATCAATGGTTTTGATGCAGGAAATGATGGTACACTAAGTAAGTTTGTGGATGACACTAAATTGGAAGGAGCTGTTGACTCCCTGAAGGGTAGAGAGATTCTGCAGAGATCTTGACAGCTGAGAAATCTGGTCAATCACCAACTTTGTTAAGTTTGACAAGAGTGAGTGCTTAATTCTGCACCTGGCATGGGGCAACCTTGGATCTATGTACAAACTGGGGAATGAGAGTCTGAAGATCAGCCCCACAAAAAGGGATCTGGGGGTTCTGCTAACGGCAAGTTGTATGTAAGCCAGCAGCTTGCCCTGGCAGCCAAAGAGGTCAACCGTACCCTGGGGTGCCTCAGATTTAGCACTGCCACCGGATGAGGGAATGTTGTGTCCCACTGTGCTCTGCACTGTGCAGTTTCACCTCCAACACTGGGTGCAGATTTGGGTGGCACAGTATAGGAAAGACATAAAGCTATTAGAGGGTGTCCTAAGGAGGGCTATGAAGATGGTGAAGGGTCTAGAGGGCAAGGTGTATAAGGAGCAGCTGAAGTCCCTTGGTGTGTTCAGCCCTGAGCAGAGGAGGCTGAGGGGAGGCCTCATGGCATTTACAGCTCCTGTATGCTCTGTGGTGACAGTGGACCCAAGGGAACAGCATGGAGCCCTGTGAGAGGGCCAGGTTGGGTATTAGGAAAAGGTCCTTCACCAGAGGGCGATGGGCACAACCCCAAGGGGCTGCAGTTCAAGGAGCAGCGTTCTCAGATGTAGGGTTTGAATGTTGAGTGGGGCTGTGTTGTTGGAGCCAGGAGGTGGACTCAGAAGATTTTTGTTTTGTCTCTTCTGACTTCGGATATTCTATGATTTCCTTGTTAATGATGGACAGTTGACAAATACATAGATGCTTTGAAACATAACACTTATATCTAAAAATGAAAATATGTCTGTCACACACATGGTTCTGCCTCTCAAATTTCAATTTTCTCAAATTGCTCAGCATCTGAAATAGTAATAACTTGATTTCAATTGACCAATAATTGTTCCAAGCTTATACTACTGTACCTCTGTTTTATGTCTTATGTTGAATTATCTTGGACATCAACATCCAAAGTTCTGCTGTTCTGAAGGTGAAATCAGGTAAAAATGAATTATTTTGATTATTTTTTAATTATTTGACCACATTTTTCTTATTAAAGGTCAGGATAATGCTTTAAAAGAAGAAATGTGTGTAATGTGGGTTTTTCTTTGTTTTAAGCAGAGTTGCTGGTTGGTTTTTTTTTGTTTGTTTGTTTGTTTGTTTCCTCTTTTCTTCCTTGTGCACTCATACTTGATCAAGGTGTATGCTGTTGAAGAATATTTTTTGCTTGCTCTTTTTGAAGACTATACTTTCTCCACAGAATTTTTATCAGTAAAGGGAGGAAAGTTCGCAGTTGTTTCATCTCTTGGCTCAGTCTTTGGGTTAGAAATATTAGTGAGATCTAAGGTTGTGCTTGAAGCTCAGTCCAGAGAGCAGTGAGAAAGAAAATGATGAAAACACAGGGAAGAGGGAAGCTAAATATTTGATGTATAAAGGATTTCACAGAATTGCAGATTGCATAGTTGTTAGAGGTGGTGGTGGGAAACAAACTGGATTTGGATTTGGAGGAAAGAAATTGGAGGGAAGATAATTAGGATTTGATTCTTTGTGATGGGAGAGAAATGTAAGTGCGTGAAAGGATCTGTCTCTGAAAAGCAATAAATGAAGTTAGGCAAAGATGGCAGCTTTGTGGAAAAGAGCCAACAGTTCTTGCAGTAAAGCAAGCCAAAAATAAGTCCATAATGAGTTGTGACAAAGATGAAGGCTAGCAGCACACACAACTGTATTAACCAGTAGATTATGGGAAGGGTTTATTCTCTTTTCTTGTCACATTTCAGAGTATATCTGGGACACTGCAGCTAGTTTTGGCACATTATACCCCAAATACAAGAAAGATAGTGAGAAACTTGAAGGGAGTCCATTGAAAGGCAAGGGGATAGTTGGCATGGAGTACACATCTGCCCTGCAATTTGGGATTGAGGAAAGTGGGTTTGCCCAGCCTAGAGAAGAGGCAAGGGGTTCCATATGGCAGCCTTACAAAATCTATTAAGGGGTTCTCCAGAAAACAGAATCATACCCTTGCAGAGGTCTACAGTTGTAACAGAAGAGGCAATGGGCTCAAATCAAACTGGGAAGTTCAAACCTGACATAAAGAAAAAAATCATTACCATGGGGTTAGTCAGACACTGAAGCAGGTTGCCTTGAAAAGCTATGGAATCTTGGTTCCAAAAGATTTCCGAAACCTTAATGTGTAAAGCAACTGGAGCAACTTCTTCTGAGTTCAGCATTAATACTACTTTGAACAGATGCTGCAAGTGATCCATTTGCCCTGAGTGATTCTGTAGTAAGACATCAGAAGATGTGAGAGGAGAGAAAGGACTGAGACTTGAAGAAACAGATCAGAAAAGATTCTGCTAGTGTAAGAAGTGTTTTTTTCCCTGGGTGCATATGAAACTTGGATTCCTCAGTGTGTGCTTCAGTGGTGTCAGCAAGCCTTTCTGTAATGCACAGCACAAGTTCCAATTAAGCACAGCAAGAGTGTAAATTGAATCAAAATGAGTGGCCAACTAATAATCTTCATTCACTCACTCTCCAGGTTTCTTTTGCTTTTTTTCCTACACCCCTCCCTCTCTCCCTCCCTCCCCCCTCCCTTCCCCCCCATGCACATACACTCACACACACACACACTTCATTCAGTAGGTAGGAGATACTTCATCCTATGGAAAACAGGATACTGATGGAAAGTGTTTTAAGATGAGCCTCAACCTAATTCTCAGAAATATTGGAAGGAAGTGGTAAATGAGGCAGAACATGTCAGAAAATAAATTATGATGGCCTATTTAAATAAGAACTGTATTCCCTTTCTGTCTATGAGATCTGAAAAGCCATGTTTACTTTCCACAGATGATGATGATGATTATTGTTATTGTTGTTATAATCATTATTTTAATTCAGGATTTATTTCAAGTCTGACTTAAAACTATTTATCCCCAAACTTTTTTCTCATAAGCTTCTGTTCCACAGGTCCTGTTTCTGATCCTGATGGGTATTAATCTCTCTGATAGCTGCAGGATCTCTCCATGTGTATAGATGAGGAATGATACTCACCTCCTAGATCTTTGTATCCTGGGGAAGAGTCTTGATGAACTTGCTTGAAACAAGTGACTGCCACATCCAGTGGCAATACCCCATAACCCTTTCAGAATTCCAAGCTGTGTTCCTTCTAGACCTCACTTCCAATTTGGTAAAAATTCCTTTAGTATGAAACACTTTAAACGGAACCTGTTGGGTTCCACAGACCGGTGTTTTTGATGATGCTCTACTTTGTCCAAAAATTTCCAAGCTGCCCTTGTCTACACCACAGAGTTCCTTAAACCAGATTTTTCACAGGTGGTCACTGATTGAACGTTCCTCATTTTTGGGCTGACCAAATGGTGCTCTTGTGATCTGGTTTGCAGAAGTGTTGAAATTCACAGCTGCAACTAAAATTAGCTGTTCTCTGAGTTTGTGGAGAGCTGTATGATTCTGCTTAGAAATACTAGAACAGCAAAGATTCTGAAAGAGCCATGGGGGAAATAAATTCTGATCCAGAGGCAGAATTAGTTAAGAATTTGCAGTGAGCCAAAGAAGTATACTTTGAAAAAAGTGGGAGAAAAGATTCTTAAATCATCAGTTGGGTGCTGAACCCTATGTGCGATAGTGTGATAGGGATCTTTATGGGAAAGCCAATGTGAGGCTACATGAAGTAACTTCTGTTATATATGTAAGGAAGTAGGTCTGAGGTTATGAAGTCGATTTTGGCTCATCCTTACTGTAAGCATTTAAACTTTGCATCAAAAAATTCAGTGGCACTGAAGACAGAGGACCTTCAGGAACCTGCACCAATTCAATGCCATAAAAGATACATCACACTCACCCCAGTCTTTACAGGAACTACTATATATGTATGTACCTATGGAAGAGGTGGTGATTCCACCTGTGCTCAGTCAGTGTTTGTATCCCTACTAAGGGAAATAGAAAGCAACCACTTCGTAATTACTGACACCACTGGTGAGCAACCCTATAACTTCTGAAGTAGGAAGAGTAAAGGGGAAGAACTGCCAAAGCACAGAAGATGATAGCCAGTGGCAGACTGCTGGCTCAACTGGCTTTGTTTGTCCTCTGGATGAAAAAGGCACAAGAATGAGAGTTTTGAAAGTCTGTTTTACAATAATCACTCTACTGATTTGCAGCCTCTCCAGGCCACAAGCAAGAAAGAGATGGTAAGAGGGAAGTGAGGGAAGTGAGTAGATAGAGTGGAGAGGCATGCCCAGTGCTGTTTGGGGTGGGAAGGGAGGAGAAAGGCAAGAGAGCAAGAATTTTTCTCTAGTAGAAAACTAGGTCATTTATCTGACCTCCCTTGTTAACTAGTTGTGGATAGCCTCACAGAAGCATAATGTTTTTAGCAACGCCAAGCTCGGGGAGATCGTCTCTCGCTGAAGATGCACTCAGTCGCTCGCCCGCCAGAGGGCAGCGGTGCCCACGGCATGCGGCGTTCCCTTCACGTTCGACTGAATCGCAGTATCACGCACAGCCGAGGGAGGACAGAGCCTGTGGAGGTCACCTAGCCTACCCCCCTCTCAAGGAGGGACATGCTGCCCAGGCCCATGCCTAGATGGCTTTTGGAGCAAGTTTCTAAGTTGGAGCGAGAAGTTCGGAGTTGTCAACTAGATTTGATGGGGGAAGAGGGTGGAGGTCAGCAGGACAGAGAAGGGCTTGGGGGTGTTGTTGTAGGAGATTGCAGGGAAATTCCCTCTAGGAAGCAGTGAGGAACACTTCAGATTTCTTTTGGAGTTTTGAGGGAGGTAAAGGTAGTGTGTGCCAGAAAGCTCAGCTGAAGTGCCTGTACATCAATGCACACAGCAAGGGAAATGAGCAGGAGGAAATGGAAACCATGATGTGCTTGGAAAATTATGATCTGGTTGCTATCACGGAAACATGGTGGGATGAATGTCATGACTAGCACACTGTGATTGAGAGCTACAGGCTCTTCAGAAGGGATAGGCAGGGTAGGAGGGGAGGGGAAGTTTCCCTGTGTGTTAGGAAGTGGATAGATTGTGAAGAGCCATGTCTGAGAAACAACCATGACCAGGTTGAGAGCTTATGGGTTAAAATCAGGGATCGGTCCAGTTCCAGCAAGGCATAGATGGAGCTGAACTTGGCAAGGGATGTGAAAAACAAGAAGGGATTCTACGGGTATGTAGGCAGGAAGAAAAAGACCCAAGAGAGTGTTCCCTCTCTGATAAATGAGAATGGATAACTGGCCTCCTCAGACACGGAGAAAGCTGAGGTGCTCAGTAAGTGTTTTGCCTCAGTCTTCAGTGGTGCTGTGTCTGCCAGGACCCTGATACTCTAGGTATGGGTGAGGGGGGTGGGTTCTGTCCCACTGTAACAGTGGAACAAGTCCAAAATCTCTTCATGAAGCAGAATGTAAGCAAGTCCATGGGTCAGATGATATGTAACCCAGGGTTCTGAGAGAGATGGCTGATGTGGTTGCCAAGCCACTCTCCATCATATTTGAAAAATAGTTTGCTGCCAGGTGAAATCCCCAGAGCCTGGAAAAAAAGGAAACTTGACTCCCATTTTTAAGAAAAGGAGAAAGGATGACATGGGAAACCACAGAGCAGTGAGCCTCACCTCTGTGCCTGGGAAGATCATGGAGCACATCCTCTTGGTTACCATGTTAAGGCACATACAAGACAAAGAGGTGATCTTCACCATGGCTTCTCCAAGGACAGATCTTGCCTGACCAATCTGATGCCCTTCTATGATGGAGTGACAGCATCAGTGAACAGCAGAAGGGCAGCAAATTCGGTCATGAGTGGTGTCCCCCAAGGGTCAGTCTTGGGACTGGTGCTCTTCAATGTCTTCATCAATTACATAGATTATGGAATAAAGTGAACCCTCAGCAGGTTTGCAGACAGCAACAAGCTGAGTGGTGCAGTTGACACATTGGAGGAAAGGGAAGCCATCAAGAGGGGCCTGGAGAGGCTATAGTAGTGGGCCCATGTGCATCTAATTAGGTTCAACAAGGCCAAGTGCAAGGTGTTGCACTTGGGCTGGGCAATCCCAGGTATTTATACAGACTGGGGGAAGAACTGGAGAGCAGCCCTGCAGAGAAGGACTTGGGGGTCCTGGTGGACAAGAATCTGGACATGAGTCAGCAACGCACACTGGCAGCCCAGAGGGCCAACTATATCCTGGGCTTTATTAAAAAAGGGGAGGCCAGCAGGGAGAGGGAGGCAATTGTCCCCCTCTACTCAGCACTTGGGAGGCCTTATCTGGAGTACTGCATTCAGGCCTGGGGCCCCCAGCCCAAGAAAGACACAGAGCTCATGGAACAGGTCCAGAGGACAGCCATGAAGATAGTCACAGGGCTGGAGCACCTCTCCTATGAGGAAAGGTTGAGGGAAGATTGCTTGTTCAGCTTGGAGAAGAGATGGCTCTGGGGAGACCTCATTTTTGCCTTCCAGTACTTGAAAGGAGCGTATAAACAGGAGGGAGAAAGACTGCTAACTTGGGTTGATAGTGGTAGGACAAGGGGGATTGGTTTTAAACTAAGCCTGGGGAGATTTAGGTTTGATATTAGGAAGAAGTTTTTTACTCTGAGGGTGGTGATGCACTGGACCAGGTTGCCCAGAGAGGTTGTGGATGCCCCATTCCTAGAGGCATTCAAGGCAAGGCTGGATGTGGATCTGGGCAGCCTTGTCCAGAGGTTGGTGACACTGCCCATGGCAAGGGGGTTGAAACTAGATGATCTTTGAGATCCTTTTCAACTTGGGACATACTATGATTCCATGATTCTATGATTCTGTGATTCTATGATTTAGTAATGTTTTGGACTTGTGCATTAAGGATATGTGTCCCTATAGTTCTTATTTATGACAGTCTTGGATCTTTGAAGAGAAACATCCCATCTCAGGAGCTTTGTTTATCCTAGATAAGCAGGACATCTAGAACTTAGAGCAGAGCTTCAAAACTGAGCAAAATACTTCAATCCGACACAAGTATTAAATAATCGGCTTTTGAGACATCAATATTAGCTGCAAATTTCTTATGCAGTGCTGTGTTAACACATAAACATCGTAAATCTGATCCTTTCATACAACTTTCAAGTTCACAGCTTCTAGATTGAATGTGCTGTTTTAGTCTGCACCAGTATTTCCATCTCTCATCAGCTCAGGCTGCTCAGGGCCCCATCCAGCCAGGTCTTTGAACACCTCCAGGGATGGGGCATCCCCAGTTTCCCTGGTCAGTCTGTGCTGTGCGTCACCACCCTCTGAGTAAAGAACTTCTTCCAAGATAAATCAATGAGAAAAAAAAAAAAAAAAAGCTGAGGTTATGTGCAGATACAGATAATATGAAGGAGAAATTGAATAAGGGTACACAAGATTTATTCAAGTAAGATTTTGTTTTTTTCTTGCATAAATTATACAACTGTTTATAAGTCTGATTCTTAAAGTTTACATCTAAGCAAACACACACAACAACAAGTGCTGAAGAAGCATGATTTGGATATTAAATGAATGAAGGCTATCCATATATACATTTACTGTGAAATGGACTAAGCAATTACACTGCTCATGGATCTCTTCCAGATCGTTCACACTTTTTGTACAAGGCTATTTTAAGTATCTACACAAGTGCAGATCAGGAAACCCAAAGTGCTAAGGGTGGATCCTGGCAGCCTATCCTTCCCTTGTGCTATGCCTGCTGCTTATCACTAACACATCACTTGCCTCATTTTATGATCTCCCTTTTTTTTTTTTTCATCTTGCTGAGGTAGTCTTCTGTCAGCCATGTGAGCATGAAGTGACTTGGCTTGTAAAATCAGATGGGAGAGAAAGGTTTTTCTAGTGGATGATTTAATATTCTAAGCTTGATGCTTAATATAAATGGTGTGCCTTTGTGTTCTTCATGGTCATTGATATTTAAAAATCAGATAGCTTCTTCTGCATCTTGATAAAGACAATTTTATTTTCTATTCTAGATCATGTTATATGTGACAAGAGGTTATTAACTTCCCTCCATCTCTGCCTTTGTTTCAGGCTGCAGGAATGTAAGTGATCTTTAAATTTTAAATCTTTAAATTTATCTTTAAATCTTTGATTCATGCACAGCTTTGTAAGGCTAATGTTTTATTAAAGCCTGATGCTGCATTCTGCCATCATATCTTACTGTGATTTTTACAGTTTATTCATCCCAAGGTATTCTAAAGTATCTGCTGTCTCTGATTTTTATGTGATAGACCACTCTGGGAAGAATATATTGCAGGAGATGTTTGAACGTTCAGTGCTACATACAGTTAACTGCGATTAAAGCATAGGCATTCCTTCTCTAAAGTGTCATCTGAAATTTGGGAACAAACTCACCAGCTCCAGTATGGTGTTAGTAAGCAGGCATTCTTTATTTATGATGTTGGATGTGGGAGAGGATATCTCCTCCCTAACTACGCATACCTTGAACAAAAGACCTTCAGCCTATGTATACTACTTGTGTTCCATATGCAAAATTTTTCCCACACAGTACATACCTATTCAGTGCTCCCCCCCAGAATTATTAACATAGGCTCCCACCTCCTTGCACATGATCAGTGATTTTGGGTGGGGATCTCAAGACCCTCAAGGATGAAGTAAGCACTCTCCCTCATTACTTCAGATTGCCCTCCTCTTGTTTTTTCCAGGTTGGCAGTTTTAGAGTGATATTCTGGAGAGTGCACCCACACTGACCTAGATAACAACTGGGCTTCTTGAGTAGGTAAAGGATGTTCTGCTTAGCATCAGCTAGTTTTGTGAAAGCAAGTGTTGTTCAATAAAGGATATCAAAAGCATGTTTCCTAAAAACAATTTAGCTTTTGAGTATTGTTTTCCCCAAAATAACAACATTAAAAAATATTTGGGTGTAAAACTGTTCAATTCATATTCTTTTACAGAAGTCAGAAGCAAAGCAATGCATTGATTTATTAAAGCCTTATAATTAACTAGCCATCAATCAACTATGTTTTCAGGATCAATTTCAACAGACAAATCACAGTATCTAACACTTGAAAAATGTAGATAATGCTTTCACATTTCTAAGTGCCTTTTATATATAACATGCTGAACAGAACTCAGCCCCCACACACACTTCCATTAACAGTCCCCCTCATGCATAGCCCTCCCGTGGAGCAGCTGAGTGCCCCTGCCTTGTATCTGTCCCCATGCTTCTTCTGCACGTGTGTGCCCAAGCACTGGTGAGGAAGGCACCATGAGGTCCCCATGTCTAGGTGAGATGGCTGACAGCAGCCCCATCTACCTCTGTACCTTCTCCCCATTTCCCACTCCCAGTACAAATTTCCATCTCTGTTCTATATGTGTTTGCAGGCTGATTGTTACTGTGTCAAAAATCTCTTTGAGATTTGCTAGTTCCTTTTTAATTTGACTGATGATTATTTTCCTCTTCAGCACAATTGGATGTGATGTGATCTTTTCTCACCTTCCATTCCCTGCATCAAGCTCCCTGTATTGTATCAGCTGTTTTAATCCAGTTTGCTTTGTAAGGGGGTACCATGCAAGCACTCTCAACTATTCATAGTTTACATTTGAAAATTAGTTTATTGGAGTTTCTCAGTTCCTTTTAAATTGGACTAGGCATGCTCATCTTTCTTTCTACTTGGTTCCTTTTCTTTTCTTTCTTTTGGGACACAATCACAAATCTCAATCATGTCAGACTTGCTCAAATACTTATGGTATTGCTTTACCTTGACTTTGCAGACAAACAGAGCCCCTGCTCAGCAAAAAAAGGTATAGGTGCCCTTCTTGTTGTGAGTATCCCAAGCAGAATCAGTGGTGAGTTTGGGCTCTGTACCTTTCTACTTGCACCTGCCATTGAAGTTAGCACTGTCACCCTCACCCATCAAATTAAGGCTCCAGCTCTGTCCCACTCGGTGGAGCTTTCTTGCATTTTTCTAAACCCACAGAAATCTCAATTCAACTACTCACCTACTCATTTGCAAAACACTTTCCTACGGGCAGGTTGAGATCAAGGCCTCTGCACAGACAGTTAGGAAATTTTTTAATGCTACCTCAGCTCTCTGTGATAGCATGACCCCTTTCCCCCCCTCAGAAAACTAAAACCACGAAGTGTTTTTTGAATTCCTGGGTAGAGGTTCACAGAGTGTCATGAAAGCTGAACATCAGGATGAGTTATAGAAAGTCACCAAAAGCATGATTCAGATGAAATACAAATAATTTCTGTCCAGGTGCGTAATTCACCTTAGCTCCATGTAACTATTTAGGCAGCCAAGTAATAGCAGTCTGTATGCTTTCAGCTTCCTCATGTACATACCCCACCACAGCTAAATGGCTGTCTCAGTACTTATCTCAAGTGTAAATCTGTTTGACATTCATAAACTTATCACCCCTCCTTACGACAGCTCTGAGCATGGCACATTTTCATTCCAAAACATGGCCACAAGAGGAGGAAGTGGTGGCCTGACCTTATTATACACAATAGCTTAGTGGTTACTGCACTTGGTGAAGAAATAAGGCACAGAAAGCTCAGTGTTCTCATTAGCCTGGGAGGGGAAGCAAACATCCCTCAGGTCTCCTCTCTAACACTGCATGCATTGAAGGGAGGGAGCAAGGCCAACTCTCAGCTGAAAGCAGGATGTGAGCATCAGATCCCCTCTGAGTCTTCTTTTCTCAAGGCTAAACAGACCCAGGTCTCTCAGCCTTTCCCCATAAGAGAGGTTCTTCAGGCCCTTCATCATCTTTGTGGCCTTCCACTGGACTCTTCCAAGGAGATCCCTGTCTTTTTTTGTACTGGGGAGACCAAAACTGGACGCAGTACTCCAGAAACATGCTGCCAAAATTGATACATATCAAGGAATGCTTTGTAAAAACAACAGCAGGGGGACATTCAGTGTGTACCTCAAGGGGATTTGATGCTTGGAGAGAACAGTCAGTAGTTTTAGGTGTATGTATGCATTTGTATACATATATGAAAAAAAAAGTGTAATTTCTGTGCTGCCGTGGGCTTGTTTCCTGCCTGCCAACACACACGGACAACCTTATAAGACTCTTGGGTTACCAGAAGAGTTACAAATATTTGGAGGGAAAATGATACAAGAAACCATTTAATTGTTCTCAGGAAGACCTTGCAAGAGATAAATAAAAAAGTGGTCTTAAATCTCTGAGTTCTGATTCCCCAGAATATCCATTCCAACCAGGATACTGGGTGTATGTCAAATTCTGGATTTCTGAATCACTGCAAGAAAAATTGTAGATTCTTCTTGTTTGGATCCCTACCCATGCCACCTATTGTAGCATACCTGCTTTAGCAGGGCAGTTAGACTTGGTGATCTCCTGAGGTTCCTTCCAAACCCTGTGATTCTGTGATTCTGTGAAGTGGAAAGGAACTGAACAAGTTCTGTTGAGCCCCTACACTACAACAAAAATAGAAGGAAAAGGACTCTGGTTTCCTCATTCTTGGATTAAGAAGGCACCTTTGATGCGGAAAGCTGAAGAGTCTACCTCGCCGTTGAAAGTTAAGATAATTAAGCAAACATAACATATAAAGTAACTTTGCTGGTTACCCCCATGCTTCCAGCACTAAAAAGAAAGAATGGCTTCATCCAGATTCTTTTAACCTTCAGAGAAGCCTGCTTGAGTTGTGGGCTGGGACCTAGCAGCTCCCCAGATGCTATCCCAGGGTGACAGGCACCAGGGCTCAAGGACCTGCTGGGCAGACAGACTGGCATAAACCTTCTACTTTTTTGTTTATTGTTTTTTGTGTGCTGAGCTGTGCATTAGGCTGGCCTAAACACAGAGCAAAAGCAACAATTTGCTGTTCAAAATCCAAGGCTGAAATTCCTGAAGCAGCCTTTAGAGGACAGTGAAGAATTACAAATGAAATGTTTTCAGGTCTGGCCTCAGCCTGGAATCCGTAGGGTTCTTTTGCTGTTGTTTTCTTTCTTTTTAGATGGGTTATGAGTTTGGATTTAAAATGCAGCCTAGGGGTGACTACTGTATTAATATGTGCTGGTTTATGTGTTATAGCTTCCTAAGTCAATGCTGTTTTTGTTAATTTTACTGTAGTGTTTTCTACTGTTACAAATTCCAGTATGTAGCATCCCATATGTCTTTCCATGTTGTATTAACTGGAAAATTACAGACTGCTGAAGAGGATTTTCACCAAGTCATCCCTCCATAGTGCTGGGCTGGGAATGAGTCAGCCCCCCACAAACATTTTTCATTCTCTGGTGTATTTTGAATACACTTTTGACTCAATGCTTCTAGTTTCAAATGTAAAATTCATGAGTAATTTAACCAAATGATGGTGAGTTTAATATTTGCTGATGTGGACGTAAGCTAGTCTGCACAAAGACAGTTCTGTTAGAGTCCAGATTCGGATAAAACTAGTGATGAGTTCTCATGCCAGATTGAGTTGACTATTCATATTCCCAGCTGAGACAAGATTGACAAGATTATACATCCACAGAGGAAGAGTATAAACTTCTCCCACATCATCTTCCCCTAGCACAAAACAGAAACAGACTGAACAATCAGTGCAAAAAATGAACCACTCACATACCAAAAACATAAGTTCCACAGTTTGTTTTGGGTTTCAGACAACGTGCAAAATATGTACATACAGATGAACAGTGATTAAAGGATAGGATGATCCATCAGGTATGAATTTGGTGATTCATTAGGTATGAATTTGGTGATTCATTCATTGATTATCAGTATCTACCCAAGAAGAAAGACAGAGTGGGATTTTTAAGATTTAGGGCACTGCTCCTTTTTAATTTTCCGCACTCAAGTGAGCTTTTTTAGGGCCATAGTAGACATACTGTCCATTGAATACTGGGGAATGCCCTTTCTGATTCTCTCAGCCCATAGAAGTTTTTTCATTGCTCCCAAGGTTCTTGTGGGGAGATCTATTTTACCACAGTCCCATACTTCCTACAGTCATTTTTGATTTTGTAGTTTCCCCTATGATTAGCATATTTATTACCTTTTAGGCTTTCTCTCTCCATGTTATGGGTCCTCCTCCTCAGGCCCATCTCTTTCCTTGTGGGGCTAATATGTCCCACGAATGGTTTTGTAGTTGTACTACATATAGTGTCAAGGAATCAGGCAGGCCCCAAATCCAGTGAGTGATTTTATTGGGCTTAGTAATGACTAGCATAGGGGAAGGCTGTTGAGGGACTAAACACCTATCATGTATTGGTGGAAGACAAGCAGCCTTTTACTAACCCTCGGTCAAACACTTCATAGTCAGAGCCTCAGTATGTACAAGATCCTCCTTTCCAGTAGATCCTAAATCCCTGCCCAGTAAGAAGCCCAATGAGTTAACAACCATGGCCAAGCTTGTAATTCCAAGTTCGCTATGTGGAACAGAATTACAGTCTGTCTGGTCAGGAGAACCTTGTCCTCCTTCCTCTAATTCAGAGTGTAAAATATTCTGTCAGTTCAGTGCATCTGACAGAGCCACATGGAGTCATTGAGTGGTATTATGTTGAACAGTTGGTTGGCTATGCAGGGTTTTTTTTGCTGTTGTTCTTGCAAGGATTTTACCATTTCATCATTTGTTTGTTTAACCAGGTGCATCTCCTTCTCCTTCCTTTTTCCCTTCTGTCTTTTTCCTTCCCTAGTTGTTCCTTTGCAAGTACTGTAATTCTATCTACTATAGTATTTGGATCGAGCCAACTAATACAGGCTCATGCCATTCCTGGTGAGTTGGGGTATGCCTTTCATATGATTTAGATAAGCAGGTAGCTGAACACTGTGGAGTCTTTTGATCACTAGACCTAAGTGCCTCTATTTATTGGCCCCAGTTCCAGGACTTCTGGAATCTTCTCTTGCTTCAGCTACAGGGTTGACTGAGTGACATCAAGCCCCTTCCCTTGATTTGGTTGCATAGGAAAGTGTCCAAGCATGTTTTGAGTATCTCCAGAAAAGGAGACTCCACAGCCTTTCTTCATCAGTTCCAGTGCTCTGTCACCCTCAAAGGAATGAAGTTCTCTCTCAAGCTTTGATGGAACTTCCTGTGCTCCAATTTGTTCCCATTGCCCCTTGTTCTATTCTTCCTCACCACCAAAAGGAGTCTTCCCACATCGACTTGACTCCTGCACATTAGATATTTACAAACAGTTATAAGATCCCCACTCAGCCTTGTCTTCTGCAGACTGAAGAGTCCCTGGTCTCTCAGCCTTTCTTTGTATGGGTACACATTTCTATGTATGTGGCCCTCCACTGGACTCTTTCTAGAAATTCCTGTCTTTTTTGAACTGGGGAGCCCAGAACTAGACACAATTTTCTGAAGCAATCAAGACACATTAAATTTATAGGTTTAGTAAGCAACTTTCCTGCTTAACAATGGGAGGAACCTGCCTTCCCTCTGCCTACACTTTCTGTCCAGAAGGATAGCTTATTCCTCACATGTGTTACAGGATGATTGACTGTCCTCTGTCCTGACAAGTAGGTTCCCCTGTCTTCTCCACTCCTGTGAAATAAAATATATAAATGTTTTTTTTTCTTCTTTTTGTTTCCACTTAAGGGACCTGCCAGTGCAGACCAATGGGAGCATTTTCAGGCAGCATTTCAGCCAGGAGGAAATCTGGTCTGTGAGGCAAGTGATACAGAAAGTGGAAATCTGAAGGATTCAGAGGAATCTGGTTTAGAGGACCATAAAGTCATGTTGCATCTGGAAATCTGAGGGGAGCTACAGACCTCTTACAAGTGTCCTTAAAGGCTGATGGCTCACTCACTGTCCATTGTAGGCACTTTCTGTGTGTTGTTATCGCCACATCAGCTCTGTCAGTTTTTAAAAACTCAGGGTTCAGCTATAGGAATGTGTAAATAATTTTATGTATTATGTTATTATATATTAATTATGTATTTTGTACTTGCTGCTGTTACTGTTGCACAAGTATTTCAGGCGGTATTCATTCTTATGTGTGCAATGCAGCTACCTGTGTGTTGGCCTTTTCAAATACGTAGACAGGAAACAGTGTAATTACCAAGAACTTATTTAGCTGTAGCCACATTTCAATATTTTGGAGAGGAAAAGAGACATTTTGCTAGATCAATTTCTCACTGTTGTGTAAGATGTTGTTAACATGCATCCAGACCTACCATCAGCAAGTACTCAAGCCTAATGGGAAAAAATATTTTTATTAGCATGATTACAAAATAGAACCAGGTTTTTAGCACTTGGAGAACCAAGCCACAATCATACAAGTGAAAATGAGAGATGTGAAGGGCTCGTGATCCAAAATGTCTAGTACTAAAACGATCAAAAAAGACTGCAAATTCTGCTCTACTGCAAAACAGTTGCATGTAGTTCTTGGTTTTGTTTCTGACCAACAGCAGCGGATAACAGGTATTTGTGAAAGCTGTTCATGGGTTTGGGATTTAATAGTATTTCAAAAGTTCCTTTTTGATGCTGAGTTTCTATGGGATGTCCCATAGCATATCACTGGCACTGGCAAGCTTCACTTTATCCCTTTTCCCCTTTGAGTGTACTTTAAAGTTCTACCAGTCAGCCCTGCTAACTCCTGCTCAATAATCTTTTTTCTCCTCTGAGAAAGGTGCACCCCACCTGTCTCCAGCAGGCCTGGTGTTGTGTAGACTATTTCATGATCAAGGAACCCAAAATTTTGCCAGTGACAGCATTCTCTGACCCATGTCCTGATCAGCTGGGCCTACCTGTTCATTTCAGTGTTGTTCCCTGCAACTGGGAGGATAGAGGAAAAACAGTACCTGTATCCCTGTTCATTAACCAATTGCCCCAAGGCCCTGAAGTCTGTTTAGGTTTCTCCTGGACTTCTTTTGCTGCTTCATGGCCACTGACATGAAAAAACAACAGTGGATAATAACCAAAGGCCCACACCAAGCTAGTGTGTTTTCTGGTAACGTCACTTACTTGGACTACAGGGGGACAGCAGACTTCTTTGTGGGTCAGGTCTGGTCAGCATACTGACTCCTCTGTTTCCCATTTTCAACAGTGACCACAACCTTCTTTACTTGATGGAGGTTGGTCGTGATACAAAGAACAAGCTGACTAGCCCTAGGTGACCTTCCAGTCTCTTTGGTCTCTTCCTTCTGCAAGGTGGCTAGAGAGTAGGGGATTCTTTGTGTCTTGTGCTGTGTTTGGCTGATGCATTCCACCAGATTATCTCTTCTCTGACTCTCTGATACTCCTCAGCCTGCCCACCTCCTCCAGAAGCTGTCAGAAGGCTGAGAAGTTCTTCTACCAGGGCACACCTCCCACAGGTGTCCTCACTCCCCAGGCGACACAAACCAGAGACTGCCCCAAAGGCTCTTAGACTTCATTTTTCATAGAACTCCATGATTTTCAGTCCTTGTGTTTCTCTTGCCATCTCCAACTGAAAGGAGGGAATCATGCAATTCTATGTATTAGAAGGGGAGATTCTGCATTACTGATAATTTCAGTGTTTGACATTTCTGTGTGATCTGTCTCAACACTGACAGGAGACTTTCTTTTTCTTTCTTTTTCACTTTGTCAGTGTCTCTGAATGACTGAAATTCCTAGAACTGTGAGATTTTCTTGATTTCTGAAGCAACAAATGAAACTTCCATGTTACTGCAAGCTAACACAGTGGAGCTTCTCTTTAGATTGTCTCTAGAACTGCTTTTCTGACTATGGCAGCTATGACTCGTCTAATGATCTGGTTTAGTGAGACACAGCCAAATTCCCTCTTATCCTTAAAACCTATGCAAGTAGTTACAGAGAACATCAAGGAGAAGGAAAGTCTTTGCTGTCTTCATAAATACCTTGCTCCTATCTCAGGTGCTAAAAGCTTTCCTAATAAACACTGAGGAACAGGGCCTTTAATAAGCACTGACTTAGAGTGCTACAGTTCCAACACTGAAGAGACTTGCCAAGCTTTTCTAATGACTTAAATTTGTTGTTACATTTAATGTTTTCATCTCTACACATGCAGTCCTGGCTCTGGAGTATAGGTCTGGGCTCTAAGCCACTTCCCAAAAGGAAACCTCAACATTTAGATTGTGAGCTTACAGGAACAAAGACCTTTAGAGAACTTACTGGTACATCCAGTCTATTGGTAGTGCCACATTAAAAGACTTTCTTTCAACATTGTCCTGAGCTTGACCTTTAGAGCAACAAATGCCATTTCTCCTCACCACTCCCTCTGAAAGGCTTATCTGTGACTCTAATGGCTAATTATACCACAGCTGCCAAAATAAATGTATCTGTAACCAGCCTAAAGGTATATGTTTCTATGCCAGTATCAACCTAAAGGACGAGTTTCTCTCCTTCCATCCTCTTATCCATGTAGGATCACACAAAGCCGCTCAAGGTTTATGTGATAGTCCATCCAAACCAGTGACAACAGCAAACACTGCCAGAAGAGTGTGCAAAACTCTCCTTTCCCTGCAGGCTCTTCCCCTTGGGCTCCCACCACTCCCCAGAGGATGATACTGTATTTAGTTTGCATTAATTCTCCTAAGCACTCTTTTCAATCTGCTGAAATTACCAGATATCTGCTGTGAAAAGAAGCACTCTCCCCTCTCTGCATTTAATCAGACTTCTTTCCCTGGAGCCTCCATATTCCTCTACCTTGGGATTTCAGGAGTGACAACTTTGCATTCATCTCAGCTAGTTCTCCCAGAATTTTGGAAGCATTAGTCACTGCCCTGAGCCTCAAGAGGCTCAGCTTGTCTCATCTCATCAGCCTTTACTTCTGATTACTCTTGGTATGTATTTTGACCATAGGTCATTTTTGGATTCAGTTTTGGATGATCAAGGACCTGCAGCTTAAACTAAGGAAAAAGAGAGAGAGATGCACAGGAATTGGAAGCAGGTCTGTGTAGCCTGGGAAGAATACAGGGGTGATGTCTGCATGTGAAGAAATAAGATCAGGAAAGCCAAGGGACAGATGGAGCTGAACTTGGCAAAGGGTGTGAAAAATATTAAAAAGGGGTTCTACAGGTACATAGGCAGGAGGAGACAGGCCAAGGATAGTGTTTCCTCTCTGATATATGAGAACAGAGAACTGGCCACCTCAGACATGGAGAAAGCTGAAGTACTCAAGTAAGCTTTGCCTCAGTCTTCACTGGTGATGAGGCTCTGCATGTCTGCCTGGACCCTGGGCCTCTAGGTGAGGGTGAGAAGAGTAGATTCTGTCTCACTACAAGTCCAAGACCTCCTCATGAAACTGAATGTATGTCTATGCAGCCAGATATGCATTCCAGGGTTCTGAGAGAGATGGCTGTTTTGGTTGCTGAACCATCCTATTTGAAAAATAGGGCAAAATCTCCAGAGCCTGGGAAAAAGGAAACATGACTTCCAATTTTAAAAAGGGAGAAAGGATGACATGGGGAAGTACAGGCCTCACCTCTGTGCCTGGGAAGATCATGAAGTAGATCCTCTTGGTTACCATGTTAAGGCACATATGAGACAAAGAGGTGATCTGAGACAGACAGCATGGCTTCACCAAGGACAGATCTTGCCTGACCAATCTGGTGGCCTTCTATGATGAAGTGACGGCATCGGTGGACAGTGGAAGGGTGACAAATCTCATTTACCTGGACTTGTGCAAGGCCGTTGACATGGTCCTTCACAGCATCCTTCTCTCTAAGTTGGAGAGGTATGGGTTTGAAGGATGGACTGTTTGATGGACTAAGAACTGGTTGGCTGGTTGCAGCCAAAGGGTTGTGATTAATGGTTTTATGTCCGGGTGGAGGCTGGTCCCAAGTGGTGTTACCAAAGGATTGGTCTTGTGACTGATGCTCTTCAACATCTTCATCAGTGATGTAGATTATGGAATCTAGTGCACCCTCAGCAAGTTTGCAGACAGCAACAAGCTGAGTGGTGCAGTAGATACACTGGAGGGAAGAGAAGCCAACCAGAGGGACCTGGAGAGGCTGGAGAAGTGGACCCATGTGCACCTAATTAGGTTCAACAAGGCCAAGTGCAAGGTGTTGCACTTGGGCTGGGGCAGTCCCAGGTATTTATGCAGACTGGGGGAAGAACTCCTGGAGAGCAGCCCTGCAGAGAAGGACTTGGGGGTCCTGGTGGACAAGAATCTGGACATGAGTCAGCAGTGCATACTTGCAGCCCAGAGGGCCAGCTATATCCTGGGCTTTATTAAAAAAGGGGTGGCCAGCAGGGAGAGGGAGGCAATTGTCCCCCTCTACTCAGCACTTGGGAGGCCTCATCTGGAGTACTGCATTCAGGACCGGGGTCCCCAGCCCAAGAAAGTCATAGAGCTCATGGAACAGGTCCAGAGGGCAGCCATGAAGATAATCAGAGGAGCTGGAGCACCTCTCCTATGAGGAAAGGTTGAGGGAAGTGGGCTTGTTTAGCTTGGGAAAGAGAAGGCTCTTGGGAGAGCTCATTGTGGCCTTCCTGTACTTGAAGGGAGCATATAAATAGGAGTTGGAATGCCTGTTTACATGAGTTGATAGTGGTAGGACAAGGGGAAATGGATTTAAACTAAGCCAGGGGAGATTTAGGTTAGATGTTAGGAGGAAGTTTTTCATTCAGAGGATGGTGACTCACTGGAACACGTTGCCCAGAGAGGTTGTGGATGCCCCATCCCTGAAGTCATTCAAAGCAGGGCTGGGTGTGGCTCTAGGCCACTACTGGTCTAGTGGATGGCAACTTTCCCCGGTTGGCTTGAAACCTAATGGTCGTTAAGGTCTTTTTCAACTTGGACCATTCTATGATTCTATGATTCTATGATTCCTCAGCTACAGAACTATAATAATAATACAGATGTGAACTCTGACAACAGCAGGAATGTGTGGGAGGTACGACATGGATTTCTTGTACAACTAGAAGATCCTTGTGACAGATAATCAAATCTGAAAATATGATACTTAATGAAATTTCAAGGGCAAGTAGCAGTAATCACCAACTAGTTCAGCTGGAAGAAGAGCTGGGACATAAAAGCACAGGAGATCTTGTTATTTCATATCACATGCATTGTGATATCACACTTGTACAACTTCTGCTCTGAGTAACACCAGAATTAACTGTGTTTGACCAATATGATAAACTTGACTAGAACATCTCCAGCTATGAAATTATTATATCATATTATCCCTAGCTTATTGAGTGATTTCTTCTTCAGTCTTCACAATACTTTATGAGCGAGTGCTCATTTTGGAATTTTTCTTCACATGAATGAAGAAACAACCTCTCCAGACAGAATGTGTGTGGTGGTTAAGTGTCTGGACTAGGACACGTAGCCATGTCTTTAAGTAATTCTGTGCTTTTAGTGGGGATGTTCAGAGGTTGTTCCATTGAGTCACCAAAGATGATATTTTCAAGTGGCTGTTTACTTGTTTGGTTTCTACTTTTACCTTTGTTAAGTCCATGTTCACTTTTCTTGATCACCTTATTGTCTTCATTTGCCTGGAAATGGTTCCTGTTAGGTCTTGCTCAGAATTGCCCTAGGTAGACAAGTAAGCCTGGCGGATGTGTAATTTCCCAGATCTCTCTTTTTGTTGTTTTGTAGATGAACATATTATTAATCCTTTGCTACTTGTCTGGTACTCTCTAACCTGCATGATCTTTCATAGATGATAGCAAGAGGTGTTGCAATGATATCAGCCAATTTTTTACCTCACTCAGCAGGATATCCTCAGGTCCCAAATACTTGTAAATACTGAGTTCGAACAGATGGTCCCTCGCTCAGCCCTCCTCTATTGTTGGTAAGAATTGTGCATCCACGTTTCTTGTTCTTCTAAAACTTCTGATGAACCATGCTTTGTTTAAGAGAGCATTTCCTGCCATCGAATCTTTTTATCCAAATATAGTTTTTAATTTTTACTTTCATTTTATTCTGATTATGATTATATACTTCAGATGTTAGAGAGGACCTATATACCATTTGACACAAGTACAATGCAGTTGAAAATAAAAATAATTATTTTTTTCATATAGAGATCGTTAGAATATTTTTTGTAGATGAATGAATCCAAGTTCTGCACCAACAGGACATGAAATCTGAATTTAAACTATCAAAAAAAAATCTCAGAGGAAATCCTAAATCATTATTTGAATAGATGGGATAAAAGCAAGTGCTCATTATTGAAAGTACTATTTGTTGCTCAAAGGTGAAATTCAGTGGGGAAAAAAAAAAAAAAAAAAAGTCAAAGTAGTGTATTCTGCCAGGGGTGCCTGTGAGCTTTCAGTGCATACAGATGAGTATAGGGCTTCAGCACATCGAGTACGAATAGCTGTGGAAGATATGCCACCTGGTGGAAAAACAGCAACAGCTCAGGGGCCTGACAGCTCTTCAGGGGTGGTGAGGAAACCCTTTTGAAAGATTTTTAAACTCGCGTGTTCTGACACCAAAGCCGGCAAAACACAAGCCTGTGAACAGAGGAGGAAGGAAAGAAAAAATGCAGTCACTGATGTGGCCTTGTGTAGCCCGTTCAGACCTGGCAGCTCACAAAGAGAATGCGGTAGAAGCAGCAGTCTTCAGCTTGCAGGCCTGACTCAGGCAAAATTTCCCTTGAAGTCAGTGGAAGTTCTGCCTGTATGAAAAACAGGATTGGTCCAACGTGAGTTTGGCCTCACCATACCCTTGCAGAGCAACACATTGTATTCAGGAAGGATATGCAAGTTCCAGCACTAAACCAATGACAAAGCTGATTTTGAAATGGTTTTAATGATAGACAATCTGCATGCCAATTGACTCATTTGCGTATACAAATGCTTGGAACAATACCAGAGAAATATGTAGAAAGTCTGTAATGCTCTGTGACAATAGCTTCCAAGTACGCTGACCTTTGGTAAATGAAACAAACAGAAAGTACAGTACTCTTTTGATGAGGCATTAATGAAAGATTAAGAACGGATACAGCTGCATCACATGAGCACTTTGTTAGACGTACTATTTTCCCTCCATGCCTTTCCTATAATTACAAAAGAAACACTCTGCAAGGCAGTCAATGAGCATATGCTGTACATGTTTCTGTTTTGCTACAAGCAGGCTGTACAGAGCAGCGCAACATGGCAGGGGATGACAGCCCCAGAGTGGATGTGGTGCTGTAGCTCTGGGTGTTCCTGCACTGTTTTCAGGGCATCCCGGCTGGGACTGGAGGAGAAGATAGGATGATAAGGGCTCTTTCCCACCTCTGCAGGTAGGACACCAGAAATACATCCCAGCCAGCTGCAGTGTTGCGATGTCCTAAGGTAGGGTACACAGGCAACACAAATACAAAACCTTGGGAAAAAAAAGTAAAAGGAAAGGACATGAACACTCATGCAACTACTGTGCCACCAGGGCTGTGATGCTGCTTTTAACAGCTTCAGAGAGCAGGGGTCACGGAGGAGTATGTTGGCTGTCCCAAAGGCTTACTATGTGCAAGGTAATGTGCAACTGACCCCATCCATTTCAAAAGATTCCGGCTGTATGAAACAGTTCTCAAATCCTCACTGGGTGAGTAGTGACTGTCCATTTTTGTTCTTACCTCAGTGCCTTCCTTTGTTATCCACCTCCAGAGCAGGGAGGTATAGTATATATGTATGAAAAAATAAACAATGTGCTTCTTCCTTTTTTATATATCATTACATTGTGTTTCTTGTAAGCTTATCTGTAAGGATTTGTGTTCTATAAAATAGAAGCTGTTAATGTGCCTGGAGACTTTCTATTTTAATGAAATAACTTTAAACAGTTCAGTTCAAACATGGGTGATATTTTTCTTGACTCTTCTCACTGCCACGTATCCAAGAGAATTACCATGGAGCCAGAGGAAAGATTGCCTTTTTTTGTAAATTCATAGATTCATAGATACATTAGATTGGAAAGGATCTACAAGATCATCTAGTCCAACCATCCTCCTACCACCATCCCTACCCATCAAGCTACTAAATCAAATCCCTTAGCACCTCATCTAAACGCTTCTTGAACAGCGCTAGGGACGGTGCCTCAACCACCTCCCTAGGCAGGTCATTCCAGTGCCTGACCACTCTTTCAGCGAAAAAATTTTTCCTCAAATCTAATCTAAATCTTCCCCAGCGCAACTTGTGGCCATTCCCTCTCGTTCTGCCATTAGTTATCTGGGAGAAGAGGCCGACCCCCTCCTCACCACAGCCTCCCTTCAGGAAGTGGTAGAGTGCGATAAGGTCTCCCCTGAGCGCTTCTTTTCTCCAGACTAAACAATCCCAGCTCCCTCAGCCGCTCCTTGTAAGACTTGTGCTCCAGAATCCTCACCAGTTTTGTTGCCCTTCTCTGAACATGCTCCAGGGCTCCGGGGCCTCAATGTCTTTCTTGTAGTGAGGGGCCCAAAACTGAACACAGTACTCGAGGTGCGGCCGCACCAGAGCTGAGTACAGCTTTGCTTGTTTCTTTCTTCTGCAGAGGCAGATTGTCTGGATGGGTCCTGGGTATGGTTCTAGAGTACACAATCCATACAAGAATAATTAATCCTGCTTTTCAGCTCAGTTAGGTATTTAGTACTTCTGATTCCATCTCTTTTTCTTGTTTTTAAAAGACCATGAATGGTCACGCTAGCATTTCCATGTTGCTGTACTGAAAGTAGATAAAGCACAGGCTTTGAATGCCTCATAGTTCTGCTGTCTTTGTGGCCAAACAAGTTAACTTGTCTCCTCTCCTGTCTGAAGAATCTTGAAAAAGATCACTTGGATGGTATGGTCAATCTCTTGTTTTCATTTCTTTTTAATGCAGTGATCTTCTTTGAGCTTATCCAAGCTGGCAACAATGTTGGCATAGGTACATGTGACTGCAGCAAAGAGATGGGAACAAAAAGATATACATCTTAAAAAGTATATTATTTTAAAGTTTGGTAGAATTGTGGAATCACAGACTGATTTGGGTTGAAGGGATCTTAAAGGTCATCTACTTCCAACCCTCAGTCATGGGCAGGACTGCAACCCATTAGATAAGGCTGCTCAGGGCCCCATACATCCTGACCTTGAATGCCTCCAGTGGTCCATAGCTTCTCTTGGTAGCCTGTGCTAGTGTCTCACCTCTCCTGTAGTTCTTTCTTTCTTTCTTTCTATTACCTAAACTAAATCTACTCTCTTATAGTTTAAAGACATTACCCTTTCTCCTATCACTGCACACTCTGATAAAGAGCCTCTCTCCACCTTTCCTGTATGCTCCATTTAGGCTGGAAAGCTCTTCTTCTCTAGACTCAATAACCCTTGCTGCAGAGTGGACTTGATAGCTTCTTAAAGCACCTTCCACAGCAACACATAAATTTTTAAAACATCTTTCTCCCCGTCCCTAGTTACTATTCTAAATCAAAATTACTTAGTTTTATGTTCAGTGCTTATCCTGGTAGTTGTTAAGAAAAACAGATGGTTGCATTCAATGTAAATTCGTACAGAGCTGCTAAGAAAAATTTCAAGTATAAAACAGTTCTCAACTGAGAAAGTAGCAAAAGGTGACAAGATTTACATTTTCACTGATACTTGTAGATTGAAGTGCCTTTATTACTACCTATTTAAATAATAGCATCAACTACAGTAATAATAATAGTAAATGATAGTCTGTATCTACATGTTTGTGGCAGACAAATCTTCTAGGAGGCAGTGTCAATTCATGCTGGGTGAAGTTACATGAGGTAACTATTTTGGGGCTATCTCCTACTTTTTCAGGGTCTTGAGTTGGTTGGTTGGTTGGTTATTTTTTTAATTCTTCATTTGCATTACCTGCTTTTCAATTCTAACTCCACCTCTGTTCAGATCAGTAGTTCTGTACAAGAACAAGGCAGTAAGTATCTGTCATTTCTATGGAAAAATAAGAATAAAAATAAAAACCTCTCTGAGCTGTCTCTTTTGATCATTGTTTTCATTTCTGTAGAGAAGGTAAAAGTGGAACAGAAACAGGTCCAATTTCATCTTGCAGGCCACAAGATCATTTTAACTTAATTGATGAATCTCTCAAGCTTTTCACTTCCTTCCCTCTGTCTTTCTCTTCTTCCTTCCCTCCTTTCTTCCCTCTCTCCCTCTCCAAAGAAATTTTGGCTAATAAGGCTTTTCAGCACATGTAACAGGGCTTTGATAGGGTGTGTAGGGTGCTGTCAGAATAATGCTGCATAGTCCATCCGATAGAGTTTATTGTCTAAGAATAATGACTATTAGAAACTGTAGGAGTGTTATTTCCGGTTTTGACTCATTGATAGAATTAATTTAAAAATATCTTGTCACTGAAAAATTAGAACTAGAGACTGTGTAATTGTATAGATTCAAAATAAAGACTGTAAATTGCAAATCTGGAGTCAAAAAAGTTGAAAGGTAAAAGATGTATAAATCTAACATGTCTGAGCTTTATTGAGAGGAAATATGAGATTAGTCCATAATAGTGAAGACTGATTCTGAACATCCTTGGTCTGTGTTTGTAAAAATCCAGTATTTTACAAGGCAATATTTTGGAAGAACATGAAGAAAATCGCAAAACACAATTTTGCCTTTGAAATGGCAAATAAATCCTGACCATACCTTTCACATGTCTTACTAGCTGGAATACATAATTGAGAAAAAAAAAAAAAAAAGTAGTTTTCTGCAACATAGACTACCTGTGCTCTTTACAGATGCTTCCATCTGGACTTTCTTTTGGAAATTGATATCCTCTTTTTTTTAAACAGCCCACCTAACAAAAGCTGGACTGATTTTCTTCCTCACTTTGAAGCCCTCTGAAATACATAAGTTGCGATACTGGCTCAGCCCCAGTCTTGGTTTGTTGCAGTGCTCTGCACTTACATGCTCCAAAGGAATCATGGAAATGCAGCAGATGGAATGTCATCCTGAGCACTAAAACAGGATCTAGGATACTCAGGCTATTCCTGAGAAATGTTTGTTTCTCCTATTCTTAAAGAGCTCCATCAGTAGAAATGCTACATTGCAATGATTTACACCTTTCCAGTATTTTTCCATTGGATTAAAAAGTTTATTTGCTCCAGTCTCTGGAGTAGAATAATCTGCAGGGGTTCTCTTACCTCACTTGGGGGATTTTCAAGCCAGCTGGGGATTTCCAAGTAATTCAAGCAGGATGGCAGCCCCAAAGGCCAGTAAATTATAGCTGTTGTATGTCCAGACAAGAAGAGACAGTGAATTGCATAGTTGGAGGTAAATGGAAAAGAGAAGGATGGAAGTGATTGATTACAATAGGTGGCGAACAGAGACTGCTGTGACTGAAACCAAAGGCTTGGGATTCCCACGTTTCTTTCTAAGCCACCCCACACTTGTTTCAAGTCCACCAAAGAGAGGCAAACCAAAGCTGTATGAATGTGGATCTGAACATGCTCATGCATTTTAGTAAAAGTGAGTGTGCTACCATTAGATATAATTTATGCTCCTCTAATTCATGTAGGAAGAAAAAAGAAGGCCTGGAAAAAGTGTCCAATGTGACAGAGGGTAAAAGTTTCTTGAAGTTCAAGCATTTTTTTTTTCATAGAAAGCCTTATTAAAGGCATTACCAATTGCTGATTTATTTAACTTTGAAAGTACACTTAGTTATATAGAGAAAGAGACCTGCAATTTGGCAATATACACTTCATATAACATAATCACTTGTTTTAAAACACAAATGATGCTGACTATTACCATGTGAACTGTTTTCCAGATGAAAAGAATTAAAGGGATGTAATTGGAGAAGTACGCAACAGTGGCTAATATGCTATTATTTGCAAAGAGATATTACAACTTATAATCTTCTTTCATGGGTTTATGTTGTTTGTGTTTAATCAGGCGAGTGAGTTTATTCAGGTGTTAAACCATTCTATTAGCTAGGAAAATTGCACTATTATTTACTGAGCTGCCTGTGAATACTGTTGGATTTTTTAGTTTCTATTTCTCATCTTCGTGCCATTTATGTAATTGTCTTTTCTACTTTTATGTTATAGAAAGGCTTGTAAAGTGCCACTAGGGCAGATTAGCCATGTCAAATGTCAGAGCGTTTATTCAGATGTGTGAATTAATCTTGTTTCCTATCTTTTTTTATTGGAAGGCACCACAGCTACAAACTTCCACCTCTGATGGAGAGCAGCTGGAGAGCAGCCATGCAGAGAAGGACTTGGGGGACCTGGTGGACAAGAAGCTGGACATGAATCAGCAACGCACACGGGCAGCCCAGAGAGCCAACTATATCCTGGGCTGCATTAAAAAAGGGGTGGCCAGAGGGAGAGGGAGCTCTACTCAGCTCTTGTGAGGCCCCATATGGAGTACTGTGTCCAGGCCTGGGTCCCCCAGCACAAGAAAGACACAGAGCTCTTGGAACAGGTCCAGAGGAGGGCCATTAAGATGGGTTTCCTAAGATCCAGAGGGGCTGGAGCACCTCTCCTATGAAGAAAGGTTGAGGGAAGTGGGCTTGTTTAGCTTGGAAAAGACAAGGTTCCGGGGACACCTCACTGTGGCCTGTCAATATTTGAAGCATATAAACAGGAGTGGGAAAGACTGTTTACATGGGTTGACAGTGATAGGACAAGGGAGAATGGTTTTAAACTAAGCCAGAGGAGATTCAGTTTAGATGTTTGGAGGAAGTTTTTCACTCAGAGGGTGGTGACGCACTAGAACAGGTTGCCCAAAAAGGTTGTGGATGCACCGCTCCTGGAGGCATTCAAAGCAAGGCTGGATGTCACTCTGGACAACCTGGTCTAGTGGCTGGCGACCCTGCCCATGGCAGGCTGGTTGAAACCAGGTGATTGTTAAGGTTCTTTTCAACCCAGGTCATTCTATGATGATTTTTATAAGCTTTCCTCTGACATCTCCAGACATCTCCAGCACTCAGTAATGATGATAGAGTCAGAGAAGAAGAACTTGGTAAAGAAGTGTTTTTTCCAGAGCCCAGGTCATCGGGAAATTCATGGGGATGAGGCTGGGCCAAGTCAAGCCAGGACGTCAACCCACAAGTCAGGGTCTGAGTCCGGTCAGCAGCACTATGGTGGGCAGAAGCAGGACTGTAGTGCAGATTGGCAATTAACTCATGGAGTTTCCAAATGTAGGACTTCAGTCTCGTGCTTGAAGGCAGGTGGTAGGTTTCCACAGCTGCCTGAGAACTGTGCTGCGTGCAGACATAGGAGAGGTCATTAGGAAGCCTGCAGCCCTGAGCCACCTTCCCATCTCCTTGGAAGAAAGGCAGTGGGCTGATAGACCTGGTTCATCATCAGGCATGTACATATTTTAATTCCTAACACAAATAAGAGTAGACACTGGTTATTATTTAATAACATCCAATAAAACTAGAATGTGAAGTTTTCAAAAAGATGTACAGATACACATTATAGAAGGGAACGAACATGTTCCTCTCCATTATTCTAGTGGAGGAAGAAATGCTTAGGCCTGGCTGTGGTTTGATCATGTGTGTGTGGAGTAGCTGGCAGAGCAATCTGTCTGAGGAGCTAATCTGCTTTGTGTGGTGTGTTTTGGTGACAATCTTGCATAGACAAGTTAAGGGAAAGCTGTCAAAAAAGGGTAAGATTCAGCTGCCCAGGGAGGTGGTTGTGTCACCATCTCTGGAGATATTCAAGAAACATTTAGATGTTGCACATGGTGTGGTGAGGAAATACTGATGGTAGGTGGGTGGTTAGGCTGGATAATTTTGGAGGTCTTTTCCAACCTTGGTGATTCTTTGATTCTATGATTCCATACTTATTTACGATTGAAAACAGCAATTCCTCATTAGGTTTCCCTCCACTGCTGCTATCCTGCAGAGTTCAATAGATTTTTGAGCTTCCATCTTAAGTCCTCGAGGGTCTTTTCTGTAAGGCTCAGTTCTGTCGAATTGTTTGAGTTAACAAATTCATTGTAAGGTTCAGACAAGCTTCCAGTGAAATCCATGAACATTTTGACATCTAATACTTTTCCTCACCTTACAGCTAATTAATTCATGCCTGTAAAGCATTTTGAAATTCTGTAAAGCTTACTTAATATTTTTCTTATTTATGTTTCATCATTCTTAACTTACTTGAGAAGTGAGTTAGAGGATTTTTTCCTTTGTAACCTGAAATTGATCTTCTCAAGGATTGACAGACTGTTTCCACTTTTTATGTCATGTCTCCTCAGTTTTGGTTTAACTTTGCTGTTCACTGCAACACACTGCAGAAGCGTGACCTCAACAAAGTCAGTGGGATCCATGACACAATCCAAAGAATGTCACCTCACAAAAAACTAATGTGTGTGTGAGAAAGATTTTAGGAAGTTGTGTGAAGAGATAGTGCTTCACTTCCCCACTGTGGAATCCTATCAATCTTACTCCAGCACTACATGGTGCAAGCCAACCTCCACCAGCTGTGATTTGCAATCTGCAGTATGGCAGCTGGAGTCAGTCATCAAGAGTAGGACAAAGCTCTTTATAAAAGAACGACCAGAATTTCAATTAATTTCATCAAAAAGTTGTGGCTTTTTTAACCCAGTTGGCTTAGCTATGTCTCCAGAAGACACCAGAGTGAAGGTGGTGGGATGACAGAGTACACTGTGCTTAGCTCTTACCCCTTTACCATGCAGAAATCAGATGCAGTGGAGGTAGACAAGGGATTGCAGGTCACACGATTCACACCATCACTTCTCAAGAGACTGTGCCCCAGATTCTGAAGAGCTTTGATCAGTTTCTTTAACTCTTAAATCAAGTAAGAAAAACTCATACTGGCCCTTTGTGACAGGTTATTGATTTAGGGTGAGGTAATAATAAAATTCCAGGAGTGATACATGCCAGGACACTGTGGATTCCTTTAGTATTTGTTGACTCTGAGGTAAATAGGACTCTTGTCACTATGAGGAGCAGTGGGATGGGGAGTGCTGATGACACAAATTAGGGCTTTCAGAGAGTGACTGCTCTGCTGTCTGTTAGCTGTGAACATACAGCATCACAGTGCAGCAACCTCGAGGTGTGTCAAAGCGCCCCAAGCTTTGGGAAAGTGAGGATCATCCCCCAGTGATACTGCTTCCATGCTGAAGTTATTCTGGGCAAACTATTTCAGCTTCTTTCACATCTACAGCTTATCAGCTGCAAAATCAGATGCTTGAAGGCTCTCCAAGGTCTGCTGACAACAGTTCAGTGGTAACACTAGGACCACGCTATTTCATATCCAAATGGTCCTGTGAGGATCACTGAGAAGCTGGCTATGATCAGGAGAAGTCCTAAGTCCATACCTGTGAGATTCCTACAGATGGAAGCAGAGAATGTCTGTGATATGACAGTACTTTCCATTGGCACGGCTGGAAGAGAGTTTTTATCTACTGTGCACATACACATCCTTTCACTAGAACCAGGACATGTAAGTTCTACATAGTGAAAATAAAATTCACCCTATTTTCCATTGAAAGATCATATTATATGTCTTTGAAGTAGATTTTCTGACTTGGTGGTCTAACAAACTCAAGTGATTGAGGAGGTATCATTTCTCTAAATCTCTTTTAACAGATCTTCTCATTAATCAACGCTGATCTCACCAGCTTGATCCCATTAAAGTGCATAAAACATACATTCAGTGACCGACTTAGTTATGGAGTCACCACTTAGTCCAGAGGTTAAATGCAAAGTTGTATTACACGTAGAGTATTGCAAAAATAACCCCAGGCTTTTAGTTTTGATTTCCATTCTATTGATTTGCACTAGGTAAATTTAATTCCAAATCTTACAGATGGCTGAGATAGTCATTCAATTTTGTCATTGTAGTGAAGAAACCATTAGGAAAATGGAGAAGTAAAGGTCACAGTAATCTTTTCTGGAATGAAGAACCAATTTTATACAGACGTCAGATTCATACCAAGAACTCTGAAGCACTCACACTTTGCTACTGTTTAAGCATGTGCGAAGCACCACTGAAATGCAATGTTTTTGAAACACAATGTCGCTCAACATTGCTCAGAAGATGGAAAAGTGGGAATCAACTTCCTTCTTTCCACACATGGCTTGTGAATTACAAGAGTACAAGATTCCCATGTTACACGCAAAGAGTGACTTTCCACTGACATTTTTCTACTTCTTCGTCTTATGGAAGTTTCTGTATTGATCCTCCGAGTGGGATGTGGAGAAAGACCCTGGACCTGCCTCACAAAAAATCACTTTTTAGTTCTGAGTATTCACTTTTCCCTCCAGGGATACTGAAGAAGAAATACTATCTTCTATATGAGATAAAATGAATTTAACTTTTTTCTTCTTCTTCCACATGAATACTCCACATGATACTCAGTGAGTTTTAACAAAGCTGTTTCTCATGCCAGAGCCTCTCAGATATCTGAGCTTTGGTGGCACAAGGCATTCACTTTAGGCACCTGCACCACTTTTCATAGGAGTTCTGCTTTAAAGGAGAGGGAAAGCTGAGAGCAAGCAGCTTAGAATTAGGGCTGTCAAACCCCAACTTCAGGCTTTGCAGACAGGTGCATTACAGAAGCCCCTTAGTTTAAGGATTAACTGCAGCCGTTTGCCCAAGAGGATCTTCTCCACTAACTGAGAGCAGCCACACCAGGAGCTGAGTTTAGGCAACTATATTATAGGACAGCAAGGAATTCCTTTTCCATCTCATTCCCAGTGTGAGCAGCAGCTGCAGCTGCAGCTGAGCTTCCCAGGCACCCCCAGGCTGTGGTAAGCCTGCTTCCCACAAAGCCTGCTACAAACAGCATGCGGAGAAGGATGCTGCAAAACCATCTGTACAGCATTGGGTTTGTTTTCCGCTGTGGCTGTAACCTTGCTGAATCAGCTAAGCATGGCTGGAGAAATATATTTCAAGTCTCCTCCTCATCTCCTCATTGTGGTACTTGACGAAGGGCCAGCCATTACAGAATGATTTTACCCGCTCTTTTCATAGAAGTTCTCACCAACAGCTCAAAGGATCACTATCTACTGGGGATAGAAATGGATTTAAATAAATTGAGCATTTTGAGTGTGAATTCCTACCTCACTCTGTCAGTCTTACAGGAATTACATTGATTTCCCATTTGCCATTGCTTTAAAATCTTTCACTATGAGCTTAATGTCCATTTGCCTCATTTAGTTTTGTTCCAAAAACCTTTTTATTTTCAAGGTAAATGCTGATATCCTTCCTTAAACTCGTTGTGCCAGCAACCTTGAACCTGTGCACACCAAAATTGACAAAACAGAGATGTTTGAGCTCTACAGTTACAAGAAAATATATCTATTTCCCAAGTACATCAGAAAACCAAAGTGTTTTAGGCAGATTATTTCTCTAACAGCAATCCAGGAGGAAAAAAAATAGAAAAAAATGTTCACTATTGAATGATAACCTCCCTTGAACAGCATGCACAGCCACAAGTTGTTGGAGTTCAAGAAGAATCTGGACACTGCTCTCAGACATATGGTCTGATTTTGGGGTGGTCCTGTGTGTGGAGCCAGGAGTTGGACTTAATGATCCTTGTGGGTCCATTCCAACTCAGTGTATTCTATGACTATATGAGTCTGCGTGTGAAACACCAACTAAAAAGTGTCAAACATGAAAAAAATCTCTCTATCCTTTTTCACATTGAACTGTTGCTGAATCTTCTTATTTTTATGCTGCCTCAGATCAGTTGTTCTGGTTATTTTCTGCTCACAGTAAATGCTCCTGTGGCACACTGTCATGAGTGCCAGCAGAAGTCATAATTATCCATTTAATAGAAAGGTCATGAACTGAAGATTTTATTTCTTGCTTCCTGTTTCTTCTGTCAGTGTCCTTTTCTAAACTTGCATCCCAGAGGTCTGATCTTTGATCCCCACACTTACCTGGCACAGGTGGTAAATAACTGCTCTCATTTCCTTTATTTGATGCATCTTTTTATGGGGAACGATGTGCATTATGATGAACAATCTGTAGAAGTTTCATGAGAAATTTTTCACTGGTTTGTATGAGTGCCAGGATTGAGTGCCAAGGAGCTGCAGTGTGTGAGTGAACACGCCTTCCTGAAATCTCCTGAAAGTGGAGACCACTTACTGTGCTAGCTTAGAGTGAGAAAATGTACCTAAGTCAATATACTCTCTTCTTCAATTACTTCTATTAATTCCAAATAAAAACATTATATTTTTATTGTGTCAACACATTTTAATTAATAATATATCACATTAAACTTTCTCATTTCAATTTTAAGCCCTTTTATGCCATTAATGTGCTAGTGATTTTCAATTGTCACTTTGGCTGAAATACACAGTAAAACAGAGAATGACTTCAGAATCCTGGATCAGCTGTCACTGATGGCATGAGTCTGTCAATGGCAGCCTGCAAATGCAAGAGACTGACTTTTTCCTCTTATTTTTATTTATAAATTCCATTTTGGAATAGCAATGAGACACTGCGGGCCATGCATTTTGAAGGGATTACTGCACTTCTCTGATGACAGAAGTCACTTGCCCTTTTGCCTGGTGTCTTATAACACCTCCCAAGGTGTTCGGTAGTAGTCCAGAAATGCACGTCATGCTGTGTCTTATAGCTTAAATATATTTAGCTTGATCATACAAGAAAATAATGACTAAGAAGAGAATGCACAAGGAGCCTCCTCCCCCCACCAGCAATTCCGTTCTTTTTCCATTCTTTTTTTAATCCGCTGAAAATTGTAATAATTCACAGTTGCCCAAACGTTTTTTAAAACATGCACGAACCACGGAGCAATGGTTTCCCTGTTACAGTTACGGGATCTCGCCGCATATATGAAACAGAAGCTTTTTAATACAGTTTGGATTGTTTCATAATATAGGAATACAGATAAATTCTTAAAAGGGTTAAACAGTTCCATTCTGCCTTAAATTACCACTGTCATTCAATTCATTAGATGAGTTTATGGAGTTACAATATGTCTGTAATTTATAGCCTGCTTACTGACAAAGCTTAATGCTAACATATGCCTAATTTGCCAAGGTTATCTCGAGCCCCATTCATCTCCCCCACTAACAATATGCTGCTGATTCCATGCTTCATGGATGAGGTACATGCGGTTTCATATTTAGTGCTATCAATCACAAGTAATTGCCTCCAGCTCCCCGCCTCAGTGTTCAAAGTGATTTCTCTTCAGCCTCTGAGGCTTGATGAAAAGGGGATGCGCAGCCAGAGGAGGGCATCCTCCTCCAGCCTTAGCGGTGCCGAGCTGGAGGAGCCGGAAAGCAGAGGCAGAGCTGCAGCCGACAGCTCCCAACTTTTCTCTGCTGGGGCACATGCTTTTTGCAGTCAGGGCAGTACTCTCCTGGGTGTAAGTCTGTGCAGCAGATGGCGAACCTGCCGTGGAGAGAGCTGGATTCGTGCCTTCGGCTTTTCCCGGCGTACTGCCGGAGTAGGTCACGTATTTGGGATACCCACCAGGAGTTCTTGGTGGAAGAAAAGCAAGCAGAATCCTATTTAGTACAGTGCTTTTAAATTGTAGAACCCCTGTCCTACCAACTCTGAAACCTGCTCTCAGCTTCGTCCCCAGGAAGGGTTCTGTTGGTTTGCCCTGCCGAAGTGTTTACAGCATCAGGGTCTAAGGAGAGTAATTAACACTCAATTCCCAGCTCTGTTCCTCTTTGTTTGCCTGATGGCATTTTCTGAAACTTCAGGTTAATCTGCAATGGCCACTTGTACTACCATGCACCAACCTCACTCTCTTTCTCACTAGGCTTTCTTTTACATGGCTTTAATTATTCCAGAAGCTGAAGTCTGAGCAGAAAATTCAACTGAAGTGTCAGATCCTGAAATGTTGATATATATTCATACAGTAAATTGTGGGAACTGCTCAAATTCCTGTGTTTGTAGTAGTACACGGATCTATACTTTAGATTTCATAAATGCAAACAAACACACATACACAAATGGTCTCCCAAACTAGCTGCCAAGCTACATAGTTTTCTGAGCCCTTAAATACATCCCAAAGACATTTTAGATAGCATTAGAAAGTACAGAGAGTGAGTTAGCAAATATGCTTTGCTAAAATGCATCTCCCACTTCATATTGGGATTATACAAGAATATCTAAGGGGCAGATAGATCTCAGAAACTCTGCTATCAGCGGGCTGTAATCTTAGATCTGTCAAGGCTGTTCCCATGCCTCATATTAACACCTCCCTGAGAAAGCAGGAACTGCTTGGCAGTCTAGTGAAACTCTCTTCACATGAATTTACTGTGATCTGCTGTACTGAAAGACGTGACTGCAACTGAAAAAATCCTGAGTGAATAAACAGATTTCTAGTTAAAATCAGGGTGATGTTCTCCTGTTTTACCACACAGGAGGAATAGAATTTTAATGTTCACGTCAAAAATAGTAATAATAAAAAGGTTAAAAAAGCATGAATTCAATCAAATCCTGGTTCTGGTTTTGTTGTTATTGTTGTTTTCTATGAAATGAAAATCTCATTAAAATAATGTATGGAAATGATGGTTTATAGTATTAAAACCAATGTTAATGTCTCTTAAATGTGCATTCTTTCATTTTGTCTTCTATGTAGTGCTAGGATGCAGGAGATGCCACGAAGGGACAGCAGCTGTGATCTGCGGACAAGTTGGGTGAAAGGAAGAAAGAACTCCTGCAGCAATCAGGGAAACTGACACACGTGCAGAAGAATATACTAGCTGTGGCTATGTGGTTAATTGATGTTACACTTGTTATGACGTGACACTTCTGTGACTTGAAAATTGCAGTGATTCTTGCTAGTGCTGCAACATCCTTTCACATCTAAAGAATCTGTCTGGATAAAGTCAGAAAATCTGATAAAAATTCGAATTCATTTCCCACGTTGCCCTCAGATAAAAGGCCAAACATTTAGTTTTTGTAATGTTGTTCTGACTTTTTAGATTTACTTTTTAGTCAAATAAAGTGAGCAACTGGAAATACACACAGTACTCTTTTCTATACAATTTCTGTTAGTGTGACTTATAATTCAGTAATGTGCCATACAGGTACAAAAAGATATTTTTATAAAACTACAATATTAGCTATTCTTTAATTGGTATTGGGACTTTGGGACTTTTTTCTATTTGGAATAGCTGAGATAAACATGATGACAAAACAGTACTTACAGAAAGGGACGGAGGAAATGATGACCTTTTTTTAATATAATTGCTGTGAGCTGAAAGTATGCATTTAAATAAATATAACATAAGCAGTACTAGCCAGTAGGAACAGAGAAATAACTGGCAGAAGTATTCAGAGAACTTATCTTTTTGTCTTAAAGACTGTTTCTTAATCAGTGGCTGGAAGGAAATTTCTTTGTTAATCTTTGCATATATTCAAAAGGGCTACAAGGCTAAGTGGATGCACTTTGCATGGCGTCTGCTGACTTCCCATTCAGAGTGGCTCTGACAGGCGGGGGGTGGAGTGGTGCTGCGCTGCGGTTTGTGGGAATGGGCTCTTTCAGTTCTGGTTTATTACATGGCTAATTAACCAAGGTCACCGAGCTCTTTTATAAGTCTGCCAATAGAGACATCATTGGTGCTTTAACAGACCTGTTTATTATATTGCACACCCTGATAATGTGGAGATGATGAAAAAAATATATATGGGGAAGTTCTTACCTGGAGCATTGTATGTATGTGCAAACACAGGAAACAAAAGTAAAACTTAAAGAGTAAGCACTGTGATATTCTGCATTTCTTCAGTTTTAACCTTAATGCCATTTATTTACTACATTACTGCACGGTGGATGTCTGTAGCAAATACCAGTGATGACTACAAGAATTCATAAGCTGTAACCTGTCACAGTAATAACCTGGCATACCTGTGGCACAGGATCTCCAGCGAGATTAGCCTTCTGTGTGTGAATTAACAAGGAAGGTATGGCAGTGAATAATTAAGGAGTAAGACAAGGCGCTGTCCCTCAGGATTATGCTCTAAGCCACAATAAGCTTCAGTGTCTCCATCACTGCTGTGAATGCAGAGCAGAGCTGTTTGTGGCCAGTGCTGCACAGAGCTGTCTTGTAAGGTGCTGTCAACTCCACTAAAGTAACTAAGTGACTTGCTAGAAACCAGTGAGAACAGAACTGTGCCCTGAACCAAAACTTTGGTGGTCAGAGACCTTCTCAGATCTTCCTCAGACTCCCCAGCCCCAGTCCAGCCCCATCTATGAAACCAGGCATACATGGGGTGATAGTGTTTCTATATGACAGATGCTACAGGTCTCATTGGAACTTTGGCGAGAGTCTGTCAACACCCTCACAACACCCATGAGGTACCTGCTTCTGGGAAATCCAAGAGCAGCTGTGCTTTTGCTGCCTTCTCATTTTCTAAACCATCCCACATAGGGGCTGTTTCCATATGCACTATATCTATACTGGCAAGTTTGCTAATGTGTATCCAATTCATCCAATTTTCTCAGATGTCTTCTTGAGGAGTTTCTCTTATAAAGATCCTGACAATAGTTAGGCTGTTGGTATACAGAAATCACAAACTCTTAGATGGTTCAGGAACCACTCTCCTCATCCTCTTATGTCTGTGTGTTCTCTTAGACTTACTTGCTGATTTTCAGCTATAAATCAGGATCCTTCTACTTACATATGTGCACGTGGGGGCTGCATAGGGGCTTGAAGCCTGAGCATTCCTCACAGTCAGCTGAGTGTATGGAAATGTAAGCATGATTCAGGTTCCTCAGGCAGGGACACCAAATCAGGTACTGGGGCTGCTGGTAGGATGTTGGTACAAAAGGAAGAAGCCTGTGGTAACACGTGTAATAAACAACTATAGCTGAAAAGAGATTCTAAATGCAAATCAGACAAGAAATAAAGAAAATAGCATCTCTTTCTGTAGTTATTTGTGTAGAAGTATTTGCTTCTCATGAATTTTGTGCAGCCTAGAGAAGCTAAGAATGGCTATCAGTGCCTTTTTAACAACATCAAAGTTAGCACTGGCCATGGTGGGCAACATTTGCAGTAGTCACAACCAGGAACAGTCATTACTGCAGTCCTCCTTACAAGGACCTCCCTCAGTTCTAAGCAAGACATAAATACTGACCTGGATATTTCACAGTCTTTTACAGCCTGTGAATGAAATCACACCATTGTGAATCACATCTATATGATTTGATTTCTGCTCCTTCCTGAGACCACTTCTGTCTTGCTGCTCAGGCACAAGTATGCTTTGTAAACACAGCTGACAGAGTGAAAGAAAGCCCATAAACAAACAAAAAAAAAAAAAAAAAAAGAGGGGGGGGGGGGGAAGAACAACTTATTATCACTATGTTCTTTCAGGATACCATCCTGCTATCAGTAGTCTGACTCCCTGAGTATCAGACAAGAAAAAAACATCTTACTTTCTGTCCCCTGTGCTTTAGCATTTGGCTTAGCCTGTAACCCTCTTGAATGAATCTGGAATCATATTTTGCTGTTTGGCTGTTTAATGTAAAATTAAGCTAGTGCTGTAACTGGCAGTCTATAGAGTCATGCTGTCGGCGTTGGTTAGGTTAGAGACATGCTTTCCAGTTTGTAGCTCTTGTGTCATGCATAGATTTGCTTCCTCTTTGCCAAAGAAGTAATTCAAGCATCTTATTCATGGCCTGGGTAAATGAAAGGATGGAGCAACTACCTCTCACACTTTTAAAAAGGAGAAGAGTGATGTGTTCTCCATTATTTTTTATTTATGAAACAAAATGAGATGTGTCCTATTTTATTTGATTTTATTTCAGATTTCTTGTTGCTCACAGAGGCCTAAGTATTTCCACATGTAAAGAAGGCAAATTTCTAAATAGTTTAAACCAGGAGCAACCTAAGATACTCGCTTCTTCATCATGAGTATAACATATATTAGTCTTATCAGGATAATTTTTCTTATGATGTGTTGTATTTTTGATTGCAAAGCCTGAGATGTAAAGATTGAATGGGCACACCTTTGTTCGTTTCAGTTCTGAAAGACTGAATAGTAGCACCAAATACATCCAGTTCCTACTCTCTTGTATAGTTTGAAAGGGCATCTCACTGCTACTGCTCCACTTGTAAGGACAGCATATTTGTAAGCATTTAATTACCTACTCCAGAAAACCTAAACTAGTGTTTTATAGGTAAAAGCTAACCACGATGTTTGTGGAAGGAAGAACGTAAAAACTTTCATTGCTTTTATTTTCTTCCAGAAGTGCCTAATATCTAAATGGCACAGATTTAAATCATTTCCACAGAGCTGCTGAACTCAATAGGCCATGAACCATTTTAGCAATAATTGCTTTTCCTTTCACATCTATATTTTTGCCAGTCATGTGAAATCTGTTCTGTTTGGTATTAACGTTCTGTATTTCTTTGGGTAAACAGAGCAACAACCACTTTGTCCTCATATTTTACCCTGAACATGATCAGTCACGCCTGCCTAGGAACTTCACGCAGTATGAAAATTTAATCAGTTAATGTTTGTTCTCAGTGTTTTTCAAGAATTGCTTTGGTTGTAAACACCCACATGTGTTTTACATGTGCTAAGAGGAATACTTTTCCTCTAAGCCCTGCACATTGCCTTCTAAATCCTCAGCAAGTTGAGAGTTTAAAGCAGCAGGATCGATACACCTAGTTCTCTGAAAGCTGCCATTAGAGTACTTCATAAATGGGAGTAACAGTATAGCAAAATCACTCAGGGTTGCAAAATACCTCCACCTCTCGGTCTTGAAGTTAAAGCACTCTGTAACTGCAGTTTCAGCTTTACTGCCAGTAACCAAATGGTGAACATTATATCACTTTAACAAACAGCTTAAAGATCTGCTTGAAAAGTTCTTTAAACCTCTCCATCTGTAACTTCTGAGCTTCTCTCAGAAAAAAAATGACTTGAAGGACCTCAGAGCCTTCATTGCCTTTTCTGTATGTTGATTCTGCATCTGAGGCACTTTTACAGAGCACATTTTTCATTCATATGGCATACTTGAAACTAGAGTTGAGCAGCATTTCCATAAAGTGGCCTTTCCATCTTGCAGCCGCATATAATAATTCTGTTGCTTTTAAAACATACTTGAGCTGTCCTGTGCAAGGTGGAGGTGCCTGGTTTCATCAGTGAACTTTCTGTTTGATGGAGCCTCCAGGGATGTACTGCATTATTTTGGCTTTTTTGAAAATCAGAGCTCACCACTCCCAAAACCACCATCTGATGAGTACAAAATTTACATTAACAAGTACAGCCCTTGTAGCAGAAATGATGAGTCATAGACTGAACCATTATTGAGCACCTGGTGGGGAGGCAGGGCCAACTGAGGTATAATGCACCTGTGTGACCAGAAGGGGCGAGCCAGGATCCACCCGTTCCCAGACCTTGTTTAAGGGTTGGTAGTGGAGGCAAGTTTATCTTGCTGGAGATCTCTGCATACCTGTGATGTTCTGAAGGTAAGCAGCTTCTTTCCTTTATTTCTATGTTCATAGATGTTTCTTGTGAGCAAATTCTTGCTTGCTGTAGTCTAGGACTTTGCTGCTCTGCTGTTATTGCTGCACTTTCCATTGTGCTACAGCCCTGTAGCTAACACCAAGCTCTAGTGGTTTTCTTGAAGGAGAATGGAGTATGTGCTGATGGAATAAATTTGTTGAAACCCTCAGAAAACGTGTCTCCTGTGTCTCTTCTTGTAGTTGGGAGAAAAAGCGAGTGGAAAGCTTGTGCTTCTGCTTATGTATCTGCTTGTATAACTTGAGAAAGAAAAGAGGGATTGGGGATTTTTTTTTTTTTTTTTTTTTGCTTTGACTTGCTGGGCAATGGTTAATAGGTCTATGCTTTAGGCTTGAGGCAAGAGGATTTGGGTTTTTTGTTTGCCTTGATTAGAAGGGGAAATATTCAGTGCATAGACAGTGTGTGCATGTTTATGATATATAGATATGTATTATATTATATATATATATCATAATATATATATATCATAAGATATATAGGACTTCTAATTCAAATTGTCTGTGAAAAGGAGCTAGATTTAAGTAAAAAAAATTTCTGCATGGAGAAAGTTTCTGAAGCAAATAGCAGATTCAGCTTGATGAAGTAGGGATGCCTATCCTACCTGTGAGGAGTACTTAATCCTTCCCATTGTATGTCATTATTTACTTTTGTTTATCATTCTATTAAAACTCTGTGACCTGAGACGAAATTTTCCTTGCTTGCCCTCTGCCAACTCAACCAACTGTTTGCAAAAGAGGCAAGATTTACCTTCAAACAAAGTTTTTGTTTTTGTTTTAACTTTAAAACAAGCATTAGCCTGAATTTTGTTGAGTCTTCTATCTTTTATATCTCTGAGTACATATTTGAAGTCCATCATGAGAAATGACCTAAGGAGAGGGGAGGAGTTTTTGTCTGCCTTGTGCAATTGTAGATAGATTTGAATGAAACAGGAGGAAATTAATTACTTTTGAGATATAAAGCCTCTGACAGAAAAAAAAAAAAGTGGTGATTCATCTTCTGTGTTTCAGATCTTGTTTCACTGGCTTGAGGCACTCTATGGAGATAAAGAATTTGGAATTTGTTTAACAGAGACACCTACTTTTTAAAATTATATGGAAGGAGACTGTTTCAAAATATATATGTATTCTATATGTATGCTACAGTTTTAAAATTTTCAATTAATTTTTCATTTTAACTACTTTCTTTATAGATTTTCCCTTTAATTATTTTTGTTTAAATTTTATCCTTCCATCGCTGTTTTCAAATGAAAAAATGCTACGCTGTGAAAAAAAGAATACATTTTCTCTTGAAGCTATTCCACCTCCAATTGTGTGTGGACACCTTTCTTTGAGTGCTTATTTAAAAGTTAAGTGTCACAAAGTGCTAAGCAAGATTACTTTTTGAGAATCCCAAGCATGCCTCTCTTAATAATTGGAGATAATAAATTTTAATTATTTTATTAATGTATTTTCCCTGACAGTGACAACTTTATAAAGTGAGAGGAATGTTATTGGGCCCTCAAGCAGAAGCAGTAGTCCAAATCCTACTCTGAACCCTCAAAGAAATAAATAAAAGGATAACTAATCTTTTACAAGTTGATCTGAATCAGAATGTCTTTAAAAATTATGAATGGAAGTATACTTTTAAACTAGCATTTGGTTAATATATTTAACCACTGATTATGTTGCCTCCTTATATATATATATATATATATATATATATATATATATGTGTGTATATGTATAATTACTTGATATATGGTAGAACTGGCTTTCTATTTAACTTGTAACTATGAATTCCTCCACTCTATGAGGTGCAGAACACTTGAAACATAAGTCTGTGCTTATTTTTTTTTTCTAGTTCCAGGTAAAAGGCTCCTGCATGTTTTATGAAACTTTTTAGAGAGCTTTATGCATGACTGAAATAGCTAATTTTCAGATTTTGTTATTCCTTCCTGTTGAAAAGAGTCTTCAGAAATGCCACTTGGAATACTTTAATTGTGTTGCCATTCTGTACACCATCTCCCTTCTCAGTACTTCTCAGGTGGTATTGATCTTCCTCTGTCTTTTGGCCAGAGGTACATGTTTACACTCCAGCTGCTTCAGTGCTGACGCTCTTCAAAACCTGCCTGTAGCAATGTTTGGTCAGTCCTGCCTTCAAGAGGAGGACAGTCTCTGTCATTTGCTGTGGATTTACATTCTGTTATGTGTACGTTTGCAAGCCGTTTTTATTTGTTGTATTTCTATTCTGGGCTGTCATCCAATACCTGTTATTAACATCACTTCATGGATGCCTTTCTCATTCCTCATCCTCTTTTTTTAAAATATTTAACTTGTTTCCACACTTTTTTCCTTATCATTTTCTGCAGTTTTTTCCTCTCTTCTCTGGAGCTATTTTCTTCACTATGTCCCTCAAAAAGGGCACCACATCTCAGTAACTGTGTTCCATGAAACTCTTCAAGAAACTTCTTTCTGTCATCATTCACTGACATATAGGATGTCACCTTGGAGTGTGACAGAGGTGGAGAGAGAGTTCAGTCCAATATGAACAATTCTGACCATCTCCAGTTAACCTCCATTTGCTATTAGGTTCTCCTTCCATTTCCATCCAGGCTAAGAGTTGAGTTGCCAGGAAAAAAAAAAAATCAAGAAATCTGAAACCCTGTGAACTGGGATACTGTTGCATAGGCCTGGGAACATATGCGCTCTTTACATACTGGGTGTTGTCTCATCTCTGTTCAACGCACCCTTCTTCATAAAGATGGCTTTCTTCAGAGGTAGCTACCATGGAGACTGTTGTTTTCCATAGGAGCATTCTTCATTGCCCAGTTGGCTTGGGGCCCTATCTGAGGGTAGGAAGGCATATAGCTGGTTGTCTCAGATGCTCCTTCTCTCTCAGATCTCAACTCCAGCTGGCCTGGAGCTCTGAGTTGTGGGAGCTATGGCCCGATGCCCCAGCCAATCCTGGTTCTGCCAGCCAAGGCCCATATTATACCAGCATTATAGAGACCATTGGTTCCAATTCACAATTACTTTGAGCACAGGGCCTAGAAGCTGACTGGGTGGCTGATTCATCCCCCATGGATTGGGAGATCTTTTCAACAGTTAAGAATGGTGAAAGGAGGGTTTTTTCATCAGTTCAGTTTGCTGCTGAATTCTCATTGTTCTAGGTCCAAAAGTCATGGCTGACATGAGGTACAGCAGATGTGAAAGCCATGCCACCCCAGCTAGTGTTCAATATCTCACATTCAGAGCCAGTGGGAGCATGTAAATTAAATGGAGTTTTGACCAAAACCTTCCTTCTTTCTTCTAAAAACAATTTATGATGCATTAACCTCATTTTTATTTAAATAGAGAAACTGTAGTCAGAGTTCCTGAATCTTCTGAACTTAAGTAGCAGCTATGGAAGGTATCTAAGCAGGATGAAGGTGTTTCATGTAAAGCCAAAAATTTTTTGTCTTTCATCCAGATAATATTACAAAAATCTGTCTTTTCAAATGGTAAAGGTAGAATAAGTCAATAAGCATTTATGGAGGATATTAAAGTAGAGAAGCTTGTACAAAATTCATTTAACAACTGTTAGCAACTAAAACAGGAAGAAATTGAGCTGGTAACCAAACCATGGTCTTCTGTCATTGAAGTGTATCTGAGAATTGTAGAGGTAAATGTTTTTTTCTTCAGTACCAGATATAGGGTACTGAGAGGACGATGACTAGGTTAAGTCATAGTTTGCCAGAGAGCTGATATCTGACAACCAATAGGAAAACGTGGCATGGTTTCTCTGAATAAAGTGCCAAATTTCTTTATATCTTTATGTAATTTGTAAGGTTAGCAGGAAAAGAAAGCAAATGAACAGTTAACGTGCACTTGGACTTCAAAAAGACCAGATTTATTTTTTATTTTTTTTAACAAGAAACCAAAACTGTGGATAGAGATGAATTTATTGGTAAATTTCCTTACAGAGGGAATAGACATGATGAGGACTGAGTAAATTTGAATCTAAAGGTGTTGTGGCTTCACAGAACATAGCTGCAAAGTTTGGAGTCAGGATTTGTTATCTGTTGTTGTCTGCATATGTCTACAGCATATGTCTGCAATATACATTTTTAACTCCATTTTTTTTTTAGGAAGCTCTAAAATGTGTTATAGTTTGAATTTGTTTTTGCTATTCTATTTTTCTTTCTTGTAGTATTGTTTCCGTGATTCGTTAAAAGTTGATGACAGTGGGGAAAAAATGATTGTCACAAGTATATGCTATACAGGCTCTGGTTTCCCAGCGTACTCTTTCTCTAGTGATTCCCTGTGCCCTTTTTTTTGTCAAGTGCGGTGTTGAAACAATTTGGACCACAGAGGCACCATCGTGGTGCATGGAAGCAGTTTGGCCTCAGAGGAACTGGATTTTTTGCCTTTCGAAAGTCCAAGTGAACTCAAGAGGGGGTCATGAACAAACGCACTGAATTTTGATTTGAATGAGATGGAGCTGATGTTGAAGAAAGGGTATGTCCAAGTGTATTGAACCTGAGGGAATAGATTTCCCAGTGAGTGCCTATTTTTCCACAAAGCTGTAGTGGTATCGAGACCTGTTTGGCACCCTTTGTCCATCTTGAGTAGTGTGGTGAGATAAGCGTTACATTCTTGGTTACTAGAATGGGATAATTCTTCTTCCATGGGCTAGCAAGCTGTCAGTGAGAATACTAGCAGGATGCCTTCAGAGATGTGCTGTCCCAGAACAGAGCTCTCCCCAGGACTGTACCTACACTAGCACAGCTCACCTGCACTTCTGATGGAGCACAGCAGTTAAGTGGTTTGGAACCTCTCTTTCATTTCCTCATTCTCCCCAGGACAGAAGAGGTTAACAGGCACTTGAGCAGGAAGCTCCCAGTTTAATTGTCTAGCAGTCACTGGTGAGACATTTTCAGTGGAGGACACTTGACTTTGCAGCTCTCTTCCAAGGAAGTCCAGAACAGATTCATTGACCTGTGGGGGCACAGTGAGGCTTTTACCTGAAGGAGAAATGGGTGAGTTGGTTTGGTTTTGGAATTACACACAGAAAAAAAGAGGCAATTACTATGTGGTGGTGGTTTGGTGAGCTTGTGCACCCACTCTGTGTTAGGTACGTATTATACATATGTAGGTACACAGGTGCAACAAAATGAATGGTTGATAGGTAACAAGCTATTTATTATCTCACCATCTCAGTCCCCTAGTTTGTGCTGCACAGTTTTCAGTGGGTGATCAATCTACTGTTTTATGAATTCATTCATTTCTCCCACTACTATCTGCCAAGATTTACCCTCTCAAAAGGAGACTTTAAAAAAAAAAAAAAAAGAAAAAAACAATTGAATGTCTTATCCCTAATAACTTTTCCATTAACTTGTCATTTGAACAATGTTTTTTTTTTTTTTATTCAGCGCAATAGTTGGTAGACAAACATGTTTCCATGATGTTACTGGCCACTATTTCCCAATTTGAATAAAACCTTCTAAATTCCATTGACACTTTCACAGACTCCATTTGTCAGAAGTGTACCTGAAAAAGCTATTCCTGCTTTCCTTCTTCAGATTTTTAATCACCTCTTCTAACCCAGCGAAGAGTCATTCAGTGTAATTTACTCTGTGATGGATAAACTCCACAATCTGCTAGCGTTCTCCTCTGCCATGGATCATTCTTGAATTAGACATGCAAGCAGAAGAATCTGAATGTTATATAATGCCAGAATTTATATCCTGTTATTCCATTTGCTTTGCACCTTGCAGCCCAAGCTTGTAAGTTGGTGTACCTACAGTGACTTACATCAGTTTTCTGACTTCTGAGGATTTGTGAAAGAGAAATCTAGCTCTTTGGTAACTGGCAGGAACTTAGGATTGCTGTCCACTGCTTTTTCTATGGTGGTATTGATGATTAAGAACAGGAAAGTAATGAAGAATGTGCCAAGCATGAAAAACATGAAACAGAAAATTACTCTTCAATTTCTATTTCCTAAAAAAGGAAAGATCAGTGTGGATTATGGGGGATTTTTATCTGTTATGTTTTGGGGGTGGGAATATTTATTTTAACACTTAACTGAACTTTTATTTAAACTACTACAGTTAGCTTTCATAAAGGGTACTCATGTTTTAAGAACTCCTCAGCTACGGCTGAATTGGATGACCCAGAATTATTTCTAGGTTCCTTGGCAGGGATATAAGCTCTGGCTGTGTTGTTGCTTCATGAGACATAGGTGCCCATTGCAGAACTGTTTCTTTGTGCATGGGCAAAACAAGAGCTGTGCTGAGTTATGAAAAGTGTCCTTTGTGAATGAGGGGTGTCTGCATCCTGATGGTACTCCTACCAATGCAAATGCTGCACAGGTGCATCTTGTTGCTGCTTTATTCATGACCTGCTCACTTGTATCAAACCCCAGTAACTTAAAGTAGTTTGGGATATGAGTTTACAGAAGAATGAGGGAGAGAGAATATTTTAAATGACTTTGTTAATGCTTTTGGTTTAGTACGTGTCTACTATTGTGACAGTAGTGTTGCTTCCCATTTCCAAAACTGCTCTTTTTGCCACAGCACCAAGATGTATGTGGCAGTGTTTGGAGAACTTAGGCAGTGAAAGGGATGGTATATGTAAATCGAAGTGCCCCCAGATTGCTTGTGTACTTAAATATGCACACTGGGAGTGATCCTTTGTCCTTTCACATTGGAACTCCAACTTGACATGATCCCCAAGAGCTCCTTTTCTAAATGAAGGGATGAAGGCTACAGCGGTTTGGTTCTGTACCCCAACAGTTCCAGGATTTCTAATCTCCACTGGTGCCTGTTGTTGAAGGAATTTGCATTCATGGGTGATTAAAGGATGCTTTGTCCTTCAGGTTTTGTAGGTCATTTCATTATTAGAAGCTTGTAATATTTTTGCCAGACTCTTTGCTTTTCTCAAAAAAGGAAAAAAAAAAATTGATCTTTTTATCCAGGACCTTATAAGAGTCACTGGTGAGCTCAGGAGCTTTAATGAAGTTGTTTATTGTAGTTCAAATAATCTCTAGCAGCAGCTTCCTGGAGCAATAACAATGGAAGGGTATTTTATAGCTTTGAGCACAATAGCATCCTATGGAAAAAAAAATCTTTATCTCAAACTCTCTAACTCAAAGAGCATGCTATGGAGACATCTTTATGTATCTTTTATTCAATACTTACTAAGAACAGAAAATACACTCCTAATAAAACAAAGTGTTTGCTTAAATTACTCCATCTGCAGGACTTGTTACCTCTCAAAATATGAATGTATACAGTTTGAAAACAAGCAACCACTCCCAGGAAAAGTAATTATTTTAACTTTTGTCCTGGAAGCTAACCATGTTTTCTCTTGGGCAGAGGAGCCAGTTTTGAGACGCGTGCTCTTGAGGAACAACTCCCTGTGTCCTGTCTGCAGGTCTTCGGCAGGAGCCCACCAGACACCTGTGCTCCTCAACCTGGCCTGCCAGAAGTGCCCTCTACAGATGTCAGAGTTCTTTTGTTGACTTCCTATTAGTCTCCACTTAATGGATGTGAGCTGAACACAGCTTTGCCTAAGCACTTATCAATAGACAGCAAACATTCTTCTTTCAGTGGGCAAAGGGTCAAACTGTTTTGCCTTGCTATAAAGCTGTGCCAGATAATTGCTGGTGATTAGCAATTTTAATTACCAGGTGCTAGAGGTCGTTGCTTGTGGAGCTTTTTTTGCTGTTGTTGTAATTGGGCAGGCTGTTAATAGGTATGGCTTATTGTATGTATGCTGTATATTATACAGATACATCGTACATCCTTTTTAAAGCAAGTGAAATGAAGTCAGTAACATAACCTGTTTCTGTTTGCATCTGATTAGCTACATAGTGATCCAACAGGGTTTTTTTTTTTTTGATAACTTGTCTGATAAAGGAATCTTTAATACAATTCTCTAAAGCAGCTTTTAATCCTCTTGTAAACACTTGTATGTACTATTGTTATTGAAGAGAGGCAATGATTTTAAAATCTTTTCCTGCTACACTGGTCATGTTGGAACTAAGCTTGTCAAACATGTTCTACCTCATTGGTTTTGCATGCAGACTTTTAGGGGGGTTTCACAGAATCACAAAACCAACAGCACAATTAGCAGTGAACTAATCTCTTCCCATATTCAGTAGTGAAATGGGTTCAAAATAAAACTGACACAAAAGACTCCTCTCTGATCTTCCTCATAGCTGCTTACTTTCTCACTGCTATAATACTTTGGTTTCTTTTTTCCTTCCTTATTACTTTACATCACATCATTTACTTCCTTTTTTTTTTTTTTTTAACCTCACAAGCTCTGCAGATGTACTGAAGGTCCCTGAAAGCTGAATGTACTGTTTACTAATCTTCTTGGACTAGTAGATTAGGTTTGCTCTTTGAGAGAATACAAAGGATGAATATCTCTGCAGTATGGAGTCCTAGCTCTGTTTTTATTTGCTCTGCAGTAATGCCTCCTGTCCCATCTCACATCACAGCTTCATTTATTCCTGCAGTAGCCAGACTGTCACTCGTGAGCTGCTTCTTGGCCAGTAGGATGAGTTAGGCAAAACCTCCCCAGTGTTGTCTTTCCTGGCATGTAAGAAGAGAGTTATGTTAATATGGGGGTGGGAAATGGGTATATTTTAGTCTTTATTTTTTTAATAGCAGAATCAAACAAGCCACCTTGCTGTATTATGATGCTTTAAAGTCTCACGTGAGACTTGGAAGGCCCACTACCTTCTGAAGAGATGACAATTGCCTAGAAGCAAGCAAAGTACAAAAGGGGCTAGTGCAGTTGGTTTGTCCTGTAGAGCACCAGATGGTCCTGGTAGTGGTCACAGTCACAGCTCCTTTTGTCATTTCTTCATCCAATACTGGGAACCTGGAAGCTCCTTTGAAGGCACTATTTATGCCACCGTGACTTATCCCCTTGAAAATGTTACCAGTTCCTGGCTTTAGGTGTACGTAGCTTGTAACTCAGCTGCTACAGTTTTGTGAGTATCACCTGTGGATTTTCAATTTAATAAGAGAAAATGTTTTGTCATATGTTCAGCAGAATCTGTCAGACGAAATCTTGCGGCAACTGCCATTGAAATCGAGGGTGAAGCTTTGCCTGGATCAAGAGCCTTGGGACTGAGCTGTCAGGTCCCTTTTGCATTTAAAAAAAGTCGGTCTAAATGCCTGTGATTTCCATAGTGGTGCTTAAGATCTTCAATAAGCATTCATAAATGTTCAGTTGCTACTGCAATTTAAATCAATTAGGGCTCTGAAATTGTTGAGACTAGAAAAAAAAATAGTTAAATAGTTAGTGCAGGTAGGAAAAAAGTCCCTGGATGAAAAAGGTGCAGTGAGCAATGTGCTTCCATCCCCTTATTTTCTGTGGCACAACTACAGCCCTGATGCCCTTTGGAAAACATGGAGCCATCCCATTTCTGATGATCCCAGTGCCTGCAGATGAGCTGCAAAACGCCAGTGCTGCACCTGACACCACTCTAGAGAAAGCTGCAAATAACTAGTATCTCTGAGAAGTGGGGCAACCTGGGGCAGTATGTGATTTCCTGAAATAATTTTGGGATGCTGACATGTGGTGGCAGCTGTTTTTGGCAAGGACTAAAAATTTTGGTTACAGGACTAATACACAGTCTTGGCAGTTTTGGTTTTCATGAGTAACTTTTGTTTCCAAGTCTAAAATGTGGTCTTTATCGTAGGAAAAAATCATACCTGGGATATGGTTAACTTCATTTTGTTTTCCTCTATATTTTCAGCTGGAAACAGACTATTTCATTTACGGCACTTTTTTTTTTTTTTAACTTACAATGACAGACTAAGGTAAGATATTCTTAACATCAAATACCTCTGATGTTTTATTTTTATTTTATTTTGATTTTAACATGGACTCATCCCTTTTTCAGGCTCCTAGTAATTCTTATTTCAAAAGGATACAGAAACTAACAGAAGATAGTTTGCTGAACAGATTTTTCTCTAGCTTTTCTATCACAAAACTCCAATATATCCTGATGAGCAAAGAGTAATGTGCGTGCATCTAAACTCTACTTGTCCCAATTGCATTTGGAATTATTGCAACCTTCCCCAAAAGTCCCAATTTTCAGTCTCAGGTAAATGCAAATATTAAGAAACAGTATCTTTTCCGGGTGTATAATGATCTGTTGGACTCTGCATACGAATGTAACAGTGGGTTTGCCTTTTCTCCCTGTCTGTGTGTCAACACACACAGCTATGACGAGAGCTGAGCTGCATTCAGAACACAATTGCAAAGCAGAGTGGATTACAGATAGAGTTTTAGCCTTAACTTTGAATTGCCTTGCTTTTGTGGATTGAAGTTAGACCTCTACAACATTATTTGAACATAGTCTCTGGTACTTTGTTGATATTAGTTACCTGCTGTGACACACAGCACATGGCAGTTTCATTTCTGTACTCTGTAAAATACAGGTATTGTACACCTGAATTATAATCTTGCTGTGATAATATGTCTCTATTGATTCAACAAAACAAGTTGTCTATTTTGTCTTCACTCAGCATTGCTGTGAAGGAAAGACTGACAATCAGAAAGGTAAATATTTCGGACTTCACATCTTGTGGCACGATGAAAAATATAAAAGAGCAATAATTCTGAAATGAAACTTTGCAGACAGTGCTATTCCATTTGAACCAGTGAGATGAATTGCATTAAAAAAATGCTTAATATAAGCAATGCTAAAATGTTGTATGCATTTAAAAAATTTATAAAGTGAAAAAATGGTCTATTTATTGATGTACTAATGTCAAACAGACTATATTTATACTTCAGTACTATACCGACAGAATCCAGGTGCATATCACAGAATGCTGCTATAAACCTCAGGCTATTTAGGTTTCTTTTGAGGGTTGCCAGGTGCTGAGTCCAGGGACCTAGCCGGAGCAAGTTGGGGAGGAACTTTAATTTGGTCTTGGGGACACCTCCAGGGCCATCACTGAGCCTGTGTAGCCACAAGAAATATTTTTTTATCCCCATCTTCCAGCTCCCTCTGTGCAGTCCGTCTCTGCCACTAACCTTTCACTGGGGCATACTAGTTAGGATACTGGATGCCCTTGCAATGTTTTATTGACTCTCTTCGGGACAAGAGTTATTTAAATTACATAAAACTTGAGTAGGTAGACCAGGAAAAATAGTGCAATAAAGACATTTATAACAAAGCAATGAATCAGTAGCTGGTGAGCTTTGAATACTTGATGAAGCTGATGTTTAGGTGCTGTGAAGACTAAGAGGGCTTAACACTCCTTCAGATACTGAAAAGGCCAAGGCATGCTTATGAAACTGTATGAGATGGAGTGCTGAAACCTTCTTTGCCTTAATAAATGTCAGCTGGAGTGCAAACATCTATGATTCACAAGTATTTTTTACTTCCTCACAACTGTTTGTTTCAAATACTTGTGGACAGAGAGAGAAGACTGGATCATGAGCTCTATTCTGTGTACTTTGGTATGAGTTCTGACACTCTAGTAGCAAGTCTGGCATTGTGCAACCTTCAAGGAAGGGACTCAGGAATTCTCATCTCTGTTGTGCCGTAAGTGAGAGGGCTGCTCTGAAAATAGTCTCTCCTCTTTCATGATTTTGGTCTAAGATATCAGAGGTTGATGTTGGTGGTATGCCTGTAGAGACTGAACCTTCCCCCATATATCCCATTACGTGTGTGTGGCAGAGGGGCAGTCTGACACAATGTTGTCAGACATGGAAGTGCATGTGAAGCAAAAGCGTGTCATTGAATTCCTCCATGCAGAAAAAGTGGCAGCTGTTGACCTTCATCAACACTTGCTGAATGTTTATGGAGATCAAACAGTGGAAGTGAGCACAGTGATGGACCAAGTGGACATTTTAACAATGGCAACATTGACATGAAAGACAAACCATGTTTCAGATGACCATGCAGATTTTTACGAGCCAGGCATGCAGGTTCTTGGTGATCACTGGCAAAAATGCCTAGCAAATGATGGTGCTTTTTTGAAAATAGTGCTTTGTAGCTGAGAATTTCCTCTGTTAAATAGCATTATTGTGTTCTATTTATTTCCATGGAAACTACTAGATACAAAGAAGACATTACTTTCGGAGCCACTTGCGTACAGGGAAATGGTAACTTGTGACTGAATAGTGTCTTCTAAGAGGATGCGCTCTATGACTCTCTTACATCATCTCAAACATGTAACTCCAGTTAAACATGTTTATTGTGTGTTTCCATGACCATAGATCTCCCTGACAGACACATTTTTAACTGAGGTTAAAATAACACATGAGAGCTGGGGAAAATCGTATGTGCCAGCAATTGAATTACGTGTACAAGCACTTCTACCTTAATCCCTGACCTTGAGGGACTGTCCCAGGAAGGCAAGTTGGTACTTCTGCAAGTGGTTAACATGGTATGAATCCTGGAAGCATACCAGAAGAGAAAGCATTGGAGCTTATGCATGCCAAATTAAGCTAAAAGCATTCAAACGCAGTCATGCAGTGATGTGCTGAAGAGATCATAATGTAGTGGCCTCTCAGCATGCCTTCTCTCCCATTCCCTATGGCAAAGGAAATGATCCAGGCAGTGGGAGACTGGAGACTTGGGAATGATGACGGTCTGCAGGAGAAAATCAGAATGAAATGAATTAATATATAAATAGAATTTTCAGGGACTGGAGGAAGATGGAAGATTGGATATGCAGACATAAAAGTAGTGTGATTGAAGATGTGAGTGTGGTAGAAGCCGGTGAGAATGAATAAAAGAAGGCACAAAATGAATTAACTACAATGTTAAATTTTGATTGATGTTCTACAAATAATGTCTAGACAGGTTTTGTTTCCTGAAATAGTATGAGTAGCACAGAAATTTGTTTGGCAAGATAATACACCGGTGACTTTTTAAAGCCTCTTAGCTGTGTGTTAGATGTAGGGACTGTGGGACAAACAGGTGGCATGGAAAGAATTAGCTTAACAAACGTCAGTCATATGCATCAAGGAAGTAGTGACAGTCATCTAAACTGAACCTACTTGTTGCCTCACCTCTTGTCTATCCTTTTGTTTTTTCAGTGCCCCTAGTCTTCTTTTCGGCCATTGCAGTCCCTTCAGTGACTCTTTCCCTAAACCCCTCATCAGTAGACATGTCCCTCTAGATTCTTTCCAGTGGGCAAACAACTTCATGAAAACCAATGGCTGTTACTAGACTCCACGCTTGCCAACATCAGAGAAAACAGGATTACTTCATGTGTCTTCCAGATGACCCAATCCTGTTTACACATTCCTGCATGTTGGTTGTTTTTTTGTTTGTTTGTGGGGTTTTTTTTGCTGCTGTGTGATGTCTTTGGCTGACATTCAGCTTGTGATGACTCCAGATCCGCAGAACTGCTAAGCAGTTAGTCATTTCCCATTCTGTCTTCATGCAGCTGAAACGAAGAAATGAATGCAGAACATTGCATCCAAATTTTGTCAGACCATTTCTGTTCCTCAAATCTCATTCAGACTCCAACTCCTGTTCCCCCAAAGTGCTTCCAGCTCCTTCTGGCTTGGAATCAGCTGTAAATTTACAAAGTACACTCTATTCCATCATCCAAGTTGATAATGCAAATATTGAATAGCGTCAGTCACCAGACAGACTCCTGGGAAACCCCTCTCAATGCACCCTTTTAATGTGATGGTGAACCATTGATAACTTACTTTTAAGAACAGCTTTCTGGCCAGTTTTGCATCCACCCTATGGCTGCTCTTTTGTTACTGTTCTGCAGTTGGGGCTGTTACTGTAGGCACCTGCTCTTTTGTCGAAAAAGTGTTTGTGTCTTTCCCCCTGTATTTTCATGCTAGTAACCCTGGGGAACAGTGGCCAGACAGACAGTGAGTACACAGCATTTGAGGAGTTCCTCTGAGCTCTCAGACAGCAATTAGCACAGAATGAAAAGTTGGGGTGCCCACAGGCAATTTCTCTTTTCATTCTGTCATTTCTCTTCTATTCCGCGTTCCAAAGAAATGCTGTGTGCTTATGTATTTTTTTCATATATTGTTCTTGTGACCCACAGAGGAAAGAGAATGTTTATTTGATGGTGAGCTAATGTTAAACACAAATGGTTTTTTTAATCCCCAGTACTAGGTGACTATTTCCCTAATATTGATATTTTAATACTAATCTTTAATTTACTTTTCTTTATATTGAATAATGTGAACCCTAATACCAAAATAAAATTCAGACTGCCAGCCTTGAACAGATGTTTGAGTTATGTTTGCTAAAGTAGAGAATTAAAGCTTTGGAAATGAGAAGAATTCTTTCACTTGGAAAAAAAATCTTTTAAAATGCAAAACTTTTTCTTACTCAACGCTTTTTTTTTTTTTTTCTAACAGAGTAGACAATGTTTCCTGGAGAGGTCTGATATTGTTAACACTTATTAAAGAAGCTTTGAAAGTTTTGATATAATTTGTGCATCATGGATGTTATCAACAGCCAGACTTGTTATAACCTTCCAGAGCAAGTAGAGATGATGAATCAAAATCTCTTACATATTCAAAGACATACTCATTGGAGAGTTGGATCAAAGCATTTTGATTCGTCGTCTTTCAGAAGAAGAGTAGACACAAGGTGATGGGAGGCATTCTTAGGTGCAGCTCAGGTGTCCTTCGCAATTTGCCTGGAGAACACAGCCTGTTCTGGACCCAACCTTGAGATAGTGTTTGTGAAATGGGTGGATATCTAGAAGTACCTCAGATCTTGCCATTACAACATTTTAGATGTCAAAGGCAAGGATGGATAAATGTGAAGAGGCTTTGAAAAGCATCGTTTCAGAAACTGAAGATGCTATTCCCTACTGAATGAATAATCCACTCAAGAAATGTGGAAGATATTTTTTCAACAGCTGGAGTTGATTCAACACTGTTCTAATAGGGGATAGAGGTAAGCAAATGCTAACTATGTTTAAGTGGGGACATGAAAATGAGCATAATTAATCATTTTTTTAAATATAAATCACCTGGTTAAAGCCAGAGAATTGGCGGATAATTTTCCGAGATCAGAAGTTAAGCTAAGTGAAAAATAGGAAAGCAAAAATTTGAATTTTGAATTGTGAACAATATTTTGGTACCAGCCAAACACACAGTGAGGCTAATGTGAGCCTTAGCTCCAGTCTGAACGGAGGACTAACACTGATTTTCACTCAGGGCATCTGAAGTGGCTTGTCTAACTCGTGTGGGAGAAGTGGCATCCTGCAAATGCCATTCTGACATGTTGCTTCAAAAACAGTGCAACAGAGCAAACCTTCAGGTGGGCTGTGAGCACTGATCAAGTACACTTGCTGGCTAAACTGATTCTGCTCTGACACTTCCTACAATATTTATAGGTTTTCTTGTTTTCCTTCTACAATGATTTGGCCCTAAATGAGAAGTACAAAGGTTTGCACAAAATCAGCAGTTGTAAATTACCACCAAACAAAATACTAAAACTACTTCCAGCCTTTCTAATTTCCAATCAATGAACAAACGATGTTATTGGCTGAATAAGGGATGGAAGATTGTCAGGCTTTTTATTTCAACCATTCTTCTGGTCTGACTCAGCTGTCAGAGCTGACTTGAAGGGAATCGTTGAGACAACACACAATCTGAGTTGTTGGAGGGCAAGGAAATCTATAGAATGAAAGCAATGATTATGACTTCCCAGGAACATTGATATGCTAAATCTGTGAGCGAGAAACATATCTTGGATGAGCTTTAAATAAAATCAAGATTTTTGTAAAAATTAGCTTTTCAGGCTCATGAGAAAAGCTTGCATTCAAAATGTTGGCTGCTTGGATACTCCTCACCTACATGAATTGTCTTGTGCAGTTTTTGGTTGCTAAGGATGTTAGTGCAAATAGACAGAATTTCAATTGCAGCTGGGAGTAGGCAGCCTATTTCTGGTGGGGTGCAGAGTAGCCTGTTCTCATCTTTTCTTGATCTCTTTGGAATAAGGTATCAATTCCTGGAACTGGCAAAGTGGTGAAGTGGTGCTTCTTGGGATAAAACATCATCACTGTCAGATGGGGGACTTCAGAGTACGACCATGGAAAGTGAATTATTTGCCAGACATATATCAATAATCTGAGTATTTCCCTGGTCCAGATTTTGTCATGATATATCCACAATTGGGACACAGAAGGCCAAAAAGACATATTTGGGCTTGCATTAGTCTGCATAACAGGCTATTACCAACAATGGAGCTGGGTCAACGCAAAGCTCAGTGGAAGGTACAGGTGGGAGAGAAATCCCAGTCAACACTATTACATGGATAAAATTAGATATCATCATATCAGAGGTACACAGCCATCAAAACCAAGATAACTGCAATATAGACATATCCTTAGTGGGAATTTGCTGAGGAAGAATGTTCTCAATCAGTTTCTTTTGAAGATGTAAGAAGTGGTGACTCCTAAACAGTTGTTGTTCATAGAGACACAGATGCATCTGTGAGATCCAGTCTCACGTGGCACGTTTGAAAGCCTTCCGTGCAACCTCATGCCACTAAAGAAAAGTAGGCTTATTCTGCCAGCAGATGTTAAGAGGTCTCGTTAATTCCCGGTATTTATTCCACTCTTGCTCCAGTACCTTACAGTCAGGCAGATTCTTCTCTCCCTATATAAATTTAGACCTAGCAAGAATATGAGAAAAAATCCGCTCCTTTCTTCAATGCTGGCAATAGGGCTTCGTGGCTCTTAAATCAATTTGTCTTTTTCCTTTCAACAGCTCCTTAATCCCTCCATGATGACTCCTTTTGTTTCCAAAGACCTCTCTGGAGGGTAGGAAGGAGGAGGACACCCAGACATCAGACAGAGGCTGTGGATGAGGTTCAGGTTGGACATTAGGCAAAATTTCTTCTCAGAAAGAGTGATGAAGCACTGGCACAGGCTGCCCAGGAAGGTGGTGGAGTCACTGTCTTTGGAGGTGTTCAAAAACCATGTGGATGTAGCACTGAGTTAGTGTGATGGGCCGGTGGTTGGACTGGATTATCTTAGTGGTCTTTTCCAACCTAATGACTCTATAATTCAACATTCCCCAGTCATTCTGATCAGTTTTCACACTGCCTAGTCTACCATCTGACCTACGCACTGAGTCTTGCAGCAAGATGCACATCAGCATCTCTTCTCTTCATCGCTGCTCTTAAAACGTGAGATCCATACTGTGAATTTTGAAAGTTAAGCTGCATTTGGTCAGTCTGTATATTTCTGCTCTACCTCTTATTTTCCCAGCCTCTTCTGGGTGTGCTGTTGAAAGTCACACTTGAAGGAATCTTGTCATTGTTGGCAATCTGATTTCTTAACTAACAATGACTCACTACAGTGAATCCAGAGAGATAGAATTACTTTTATTTTTATAAAATCCAGATAAGCTTCTCTTTTACTATATCCACTTACTGGCATCCCTTGTTATTCACGTTATTCGCTCAGAATGTATGTAACTCAGCTAAAGTGAGGGGAGGGGGAATCAGAAGGAAAAGGATGCATCCTGTTAGGAAATGGGAAATGCTGTATATATCATCTTTAAAAGAACAAAAAGATCTGCAAGTTGTGTGGGTTTCTGTGACAGTAATTATCCTTTTATTCAAGAATGAGTAATTACATTATTCTGCACACTAAACCAACCCCCTCCCCATGGTCATGTGGCATGTGCTGACACGCATACACACACACACAATATGATTGTACCCTGATGAATAAAAACAAGGTGCACGAGGAAGGATAGTTATGTTATTTTCTTGAATAATCGTGAGAGTGGTAAATTTTTGTTTATGTGAAACAGCAGTGAATGAGAGGAAAAAAAAGCTGGATTCTTATCCTTCTTGTTGTGAAAGCACAATGTTGCTCTCTGCCAGTGCAATGTTTTAGAAGTGTTTGATTCCTTCCCTTTACATTGGGAAATAATCACAAAATATTAGGTACTGATTAACTTGGAAGACAATTTTTGAAATAGGTGTTTAAAGGGAGATTTTCTCCACCACCTAGCACTTCTGAAGAGCACTTTTCCTTGGGTGGGAATGACAAGTTTCCCTCTCCTTTTATATGCAATGACTCATTGAAGGCAAATGGTTCTTTATGCTTGCCCTTCTCCAGCAGTTCAAATTCAAGTCTTCTCTAAAATTTTGAAAGTGTATAATCTAAATTCAAGGCTAGATAGCTACTCACAGATTAAAGCTTCCCAGGAAAGCTTTGCCTGCTTTTACAGACCTCTTCTTCCTTTATGTCAGGAAGTGCTGTTGAATAGCCTCCTATTTAATCGGCAGTACTCACTTCTCTATCTTACTCTCCATGCACCTACAGCAGTTTACAAAAAACCTTAGGCAGAGTCACAAACAGTTTTGACCTCAGGGGCAGAACTAGACCTTCCCGAGTCAGAATAACCTACATACTCTAATTCCTTAAGGAGTCTCACCCAATCTTTTCTTTCAACCTCTGATGTTGGAAGTTCTGTTGTCTGCTCAATCTGTCCCTCTGCTTCTCCAATATATCTGTTACAAAGTCTTTTTTTCTTCCTAACCTGAATTTTTCCTGCTGCCATTTAAGTCCGAAGTTGTGCAACCTTCACAGATATGTAGAACTCATAAAATAAACACGAGCATTTAAAGGAGTCCTTTACATGTTTGAAGACTACTTCTGTATATCTTCTCTAGGATGAAGCCTTCTTCATTAGGAAGTCTTTTTAGTCTTCTGAACATTCCTTTGCCTTTTTCTGATCAACCTGCAAATAGTTCACTTCTTTCAATAACTGAGGAACCTGGAACGTGGCACTGATCTAGGTGAGACCTCACCAGGCTGCCAATCTACTGACCCACCCTGAAGCTATATTTGTCAGGTAGAAAGGCAATATTCTTAAATTAATTTTCTAAATTCATAATATTCTCCAGAGAAGGATTATGCCTAGCATGCAACACAAGGTTTCACAGGGATGTTCAAAGCAAGGTAGAGTGGGACAGAAGGGTCCAGCCTTGCTGCAATGTCATCCAGGTTTCTGGTGGGAACAATCTCTGGAGTAACTGTCCCTCACAATGCACTTAGATTTTTGTTTCAAAAGGGCAAAAACTGCAATTTAGGAGTACAGCACAACAAGCTGACTTGAGAGTTGGCTGAGGAACCGTGTTAGTTAACAGCATGGCTGTGCACATGGTTAGGGGGGAAATAACTGTTCAAAACAGTGTTAAAGACATATTTAAAATAAAGGATTGGAGGACCAGTCTTGTGTCATCTCCTGACAAAATAGTCTTTATTTACACATCCTTCTCAGGTGTCCACTAAGGGAAGAAAAAACACAGCCTCCTGTACTCTTTTCTGTGTGAGTTTGATTTAACTATGAAAAGAGAATAGAATAATGAACTGAGATGATTAATGAAATGTTTTAAGCAAATGTTTTTTAATATTCTCTATTTAAACCTCAGCTGTTTTAATGTTTAAACATTCATTTTACCTACAAATAAATTTCTTATGGCTGGTTTCCCCCTGACATCCTTTTGAATTATAAGATTTTTTTTCTTTACTTTAGTTTACAGAAAATTGTTTCTTTATGTTTTTATTTCTTATGGTACTTTCACTCTTGCCAGCTGGAGGGACAGAGCGTCCTTACATAACAAGTTACTTTCTCCTAGCCATGGATGTATTTATCAAGAAGACAGTGGTTTTAACTAATAATTCTCACCTCTCATGTAATAAGTCCCTCCATCCTTTAATGGTTATTCCGCTTGATTGCACTCATTCTGTACAGAGAAACAAAGCAAATAAAAACAAACAACGCTATAAAAGAAAAGCCAGGCTTCCAACCATACATTTTGTTAAATTTGGGATGTGAAAAATGCAGATCTGTTGCAGGTAATTTCATTACAAATCACAGTACCAAGACATAGACCAGATGACACATATAATCAGAGGTAAAAAAGAAAACAGCATTTTCTGTATTTTCCCACCATGAAATGACATGTTTCACTATATTGAAAAAGAGCAGCTGAGCGTCAGTGACCCAAGTCTGTTTTCAGTAACAGTCTCAACTATGGCATAGAGAAGCTGTGTTCAGCACATTTGAAAACAAGCAAATTTGAGAGGGGCCATAGAATGCTGAGCCAGGAACAGAATTGAAATGTGCTTCACTTTATTGGATATAAACTGCCAAAAACAAAAAACAGGAACAATAACAATGACAACAAAACTTCATCATCCTGGGATATGAAAATACGAATCCAGCATCATGACATGTCAAGCTCTTCTTCCCTTTTGTTCAGCACTAGCAAGTTCTAATGCTTTGTCTATTTTGAGTTATCACATTTTCAGAAGAAAATTGAAAGGACAGCAGTGAAAATGATTAAAGCTCCAGAAAGTATGGAATCTGTGATACGATGTATTCAGTGCTGAAATTAGGGCTGCTGCATGGGAGAGAATAACCTGTTTTTCTTCACTGAGGAGGATAGGAGAGAAATGACAGGCTTAGGCTGCAACAAAGCGAAACTCAGGTCAGACAGAAAAACTCTAAACCAGATTATTACTGGAATATGGCTGGGAGAATTCATGACAATTGGAAGTATTATTTTAATATGTTAATATGTTAAACTGTCAACACAATCTTAAAAAGAGATTAAGATGCTTGAATTTGGTTGGACATGAAGGACGGGGATAACTGGGATGCCTCAGCTCAGTGCTTTAATGACTATGAATGGTCCATAGAGACAAGGGAACAAACACCAAACTAGAATGTAGGTCCAACCTAATATTTAGTCATGTACCTGCTGTCAGAAATTAGCAAGGAAATGAAAGCTTTTTTTTTTTTTTTCCTTTAAAAGGCATTGGTGACTGGAGTACTTGAAAGCTCTATCCTAACTTCCTAAGTTGCAAAGACAGAATTTGCCTTCCTGCTGCTTTTATAGACATAATGTGACTGTGCAAATGTATTTCTGACTTTCCATATGAGAGCATACAGGATAAAAATAAAATTACATTATATCTGTATCCATGAAAGCTGTGGGTAGGTGGGAGTGCTGCTGCCAAAGCCCTGATTTTAAGCTTCATGGGAGAACTGGGGAGAAATTGCAGCTCCTCAGTGAGATTGATTCCATGACTGCTCAGCTTGATAAGCTCAGCAAAAGATCAGCAGAAAAAAAAATCCTAAAAGCTGCAGGTTTTTTGTTTGAATAAAAGACCGTGTTGCAAAACTGTAGTGCTTCTTGTGTGTAGCTTTGTGGTTTGACACAAACATCAGCTATCAGTTGATAGTGGTATTGATAATTTAGTACATGCATCTCTAATTAACAAACACAGTTTTCCACAGAAAATAGCCATATTTTGCACCGTGTACATTTTTAAAACTTGATGTAGGTTTTCTAGATAGGCATATAAATAGGATTCAGCAAATGAAAGGTTTTCTATGTTTTGGGGATAGAAAAATGGTATTGTGTACATTTACTTCACAGTTTGAGAATTCAAGGGCACAGTGGAGCTTTTGGCATGTACATCTTGGCTTTAAAGAGAACTGGAAAGGCTACATCGGGCTTCGTTGTGTTTTTCCTGTAGATACCCATTCCATTTGCCATCTCTCCTCCCTCTTTTCAGACTGGCTTTCAAACTCCTTGTGGACCTGATACAGGATTGCTCTAGGAGTTTCCTTATAACCAAATCCTGTCACATGAGGATACTGCTAAGAGGAGAGAAAGCCCTAACAAGTTCTATCAGTGCCAAATTGCATTCAGTTCTTGAATTTTCACTTGGCATGGTAACATTTCCAAAGAGCAATTGTTTTACAATCAGAACTTCTGCAGCCTGCTCACTTCCTTTTTCGTACTTAGCTGTTCAGAGACCATCAGACACCAAGCATGCCAATAAATGTTCATCCAAACAATTATATACCAAAAATGTCCAGTGGGACAAACTATCTTTTCTTGCAGGTCCAAATTAAAGAGACAATACTGATAATATCACTAGAGATAATTCCTTTGCATGGCAACTCTTTTCAATAAACATCAGGTGTTAATACAATTAATACAAAAAATCCTGATTTTAAGAAAGACTTTCTTCCAAATTCATCTGTCTGTAGTGAAAGATACAGGAGAGAATTTTCATTAAAAAAAAAAAACTTTGCACTTGCATTTGTAATTCATTTGATTTTTCAGAAAAGTACTCAAGAACATGGCATTTGTTCCTAGGTTGCTTACATATAAACTTATGCTAAGGGTTGTATTTATAAGTCATGAGCTTGTGTCTGCAACATTTGGATGAAAAGCTAGTCTCTTTTTAGGCTAGAAAAACACTGCATGGAGTTTTCAATGAGTCTTGCATTAGTAATCTCCTGTAACATCATTTAAGATGCTCTCAATAAAGAGATTAATTCATTTACTGCGTTTCTTTCTGACCTAATTGAAAAGAAATTAAATTCCTTTACACACAGAAGAAAATGTGCAAAAAATGACCAGCACACAATATCCTTGCTAATATCCATGTTATCCATGATAAAGTCCAGAGTAAGACCCATTGCTGAATCCCTGAGCTCTGATGGAAAAAAAAACCCAATTTGCTAAAGAAATGATTTCAGCATACTTGTGAAAAATGTCAAAAAGAAGCTGTTAATGTGTCTCCCAGGATTCTGTAGATATCTGCAGACTCCACCCTTTGTTTCAGGGCTTGTATGCAACATGGAAGCAAGAAAATGACATGAAATATATGTTAGTTGTTTTCATTGATAGGACATTGGCATTCAAGTATTTCCATCCCTGTAATCTCCAAGTATTCAGCAAAGGGCCCAAGCTGATGAGCCACAGAAGCTAAAACTCATACCTCCTGACTCAAGACTATACAAATTATCCTTGTGTGGGGCGGACAGTGTCTCCCTAGGTTCACTTTATACTGGAGTTTAGGTGGTATGATTCATACCTTTGAGATGTTTTATTCTCTTTCTTGATTACAAAAGCAGATAGTGGTGACCAGCTCAGAAACATATTTATATAATGGCTCGGTCAACTTAGGGGGCATGATTGCCACACAAAAGCACAAGTGTACATAGTACACCTGGATGCACATCCCTTCTGCTGTGGCCCACTGCCAGTCTCAAATGACATCTTGTCAAGCAGTGCCACAGCCTAGGTTGCAGGCTTTTCCCAAGGCATTATTTTAGGAATAGGTCAGGACCCCTCAGTGGTGATCTCACTCCCTCTTTATCCATTCCTGTCCTGGAAAAAGAAGACATAGATTTCAGGACTGAAAATCATACCACCATCTTCCATCCTGTTTTACTTTACAGTTGTAGAAAACTATTGCTCAGCTGTGGGGGCAGTACTAAAGCAAAACCTCTGCTGAAGACCCTTCTCTGGTTACGGCCTATTTGCTGTGTTAATGCTAGCACTTTAGCAGTGCATGGCACGTTGTTCCCACTAAACACGGTGTGGGCAGCAGCAGCAGGACAGGTAACCCTTCCTCATTGTGCTTTGACTTTGCTTTCAGGTTATTTCAAAGAGAGGTTAATAATGACTGTTTCTCTTTGAGCAAAGCTTGCTTTCTGTGATCATTTTCTGATAATATCATTTGTTTTCAGCCTGGTATTAGAGTTGTGGAGTGTGGTCCCCCTGGACACCCATGACTTTGTGTTTTACCTGGCAGTAAACATCTCAGATCCTTCCCTTGTCATTTGATCTGGGATAAAAGAAATCTACCCTTTTCTCAAGGAAAATAAATAAATAAATAAATAAATAAATAAAAGGGAAAAAAAAAATCCTTCCTTGGGGGAAGGAATGCTTATAGCAAAGATGGGATGCGTACTGCAGTGGTGGCCATTTCCTGGAAGGAAAATCAAGCTCGAAGGTCAAACAGTTTATTAAGCCAACAAAATGCTTCACTATGTGCCATGTGCCTGATTCTGCAGCAAATGGCAGAAACAACCTTGAAACAACCCCATGTGCTATGGAAGGGCTGAGAGAGCATTACAGTGCATTAAGCTCTGAAAAGAAATCTTTGTGACAGCTCTGGTGTAATATTTGGTTTGCTTGTAAAAAAATTCCAGTCTCAAATAATTTATTGTGGGTGTAATGAAATATGTTTAATTTGATAGAAAGTCATTGATAAGATACCAGCAGAGGCAGCATGTGGATGTTTCCTAACTGGCATTTGAGAAAGCCAACATGATTTAATCAGGGCTCATTTTAAGTTGACTTGTAATTGCCTGCACAGGAAAGGTAAAAAGTGAGTTCCCCTGTAACTGTGTGATTCTGTTCTCCACATCCAGCTGGAATATAATATTGCTGCATTGGCTTGTAGGCCTGTGGGGTTTAAATAGTGTCTGCAATCTGGTGCCATGCTGATTTACTAATCCTTGATCTTAGTTGAACATGATCACAGTCCCTGCTTCTGTTCATAAGGGATAGGCTTACTGTTAATTGACAGGCTTTGGCGTCCTACCAAAAGAACTGCAATGTAGAGAAGGAACTAAAACTGAGCAGAGGATGTGTCAGACAAGCCAATTTGAGGGAAAAAAAATCTATTTAGAAGATCTTTTTGCCAAAATTTATTTTTTATTTTATTGTTTCATTGCAACTACGTTATGTGATTTGCATTTTAACATGAAACTAATAAAAACAGAGTCATCTGAAATGTGTTTTCAGGGTGATTAAGTAACTAAGACGTGGCGTTTGGAATCTTCCCAGCTGCTCTGCTTTCCATGTATTTAATTCTTCTGTGAACTTCAGTGTTTGTGTCTGCTCACAGAAACTAGTGTGTCATTCTACATGCTATGCATACACGATCTCATGCTTGCGATATTGCTCAGACATTTCAAAGTGATTGTATTCATGGGTTGCGTGCAGGTGCCATTTAATCCAGCATGTTTGAAATTTGATAGAAAAGCATTAATATGCCATAATTTCTTTTCCAATCACCCCTCAGAAGACTCGGGCTGATTTATTTTTATTCAGAACTGTTTTCCCCAAGTTTTGAACCCTTTCTCTAGCTTTCTAAATCTGGCAAAACTTCAGAGAAAAAATATTGTGAGGGCAGGCTGAAATCCTCTTAGATACATTTGTCTTCATTCCTGCTGGCCTTGCAAACCTCAGGCATATTAAACTGAAGGGCAATATTTAAGTGACTGGTATTCTAGGAAACTGAAGAATTTTGCTGAACAGTTTTGTAGCCTTCACTATGGCTGAATACAGCAATGTAGGTATGCCTGTTTGAGGGTAATGGATGCTGGCACAGCTGCCCAGAGAAGCTGTGGATGCCCTATCCATGGACGTGTTCAAGGCCAGGCTGGATGGGACTCTGGACAGCCTAAGCTGGTGGGGGGCAACCCTGCCTACATCTGTGGCAGGGAGGTTGGGACTGGATGGTCTTTGAGGTCTTTCCAATGTAAGTCATTCTGTGATATGATTCTGTGATGATAATATTAATTCTGTCTTGTGTTTTGGATGTGTCATTCATGGTAACTTTGAGCCCACCAATATAATGACAACTGTAAGTGGTTTTAATTATCTGGACACTTCTTGCACTGTGAATCACACTTTAGGGAGCTTTCTGTTTAGTTTTACAGTTATGGTGATCAGGTTTGAGGTAATATTTTGGTGGTTTTGGATGTAAAGGCTGTGAGATAGAGTCATCCCATAAAAGTGTGCGTAGCCCACCTGTGAACCTTGTGGATCGTGGGCAGAGGTGTTCACATCAACTTAATTACATTAAAATTACATCTGTACAGTCTCATTCAAACTTAACACGGTCTTAATTCTTGACTTCACATATTTGATACTGCAATTATTGAAAAGTGTTTCAAATTAGGGCAACTTTAATTCTGAATAGGAAGGCCTATATGGGAGGCGAATGTGTACCTAAGGTGCATAAAAAAGTAAATCAACTTGTTTATACTAAATATCTCTTTTCTTGAGCAAGAGTAGGACATCTTTGCTTAATGTTAGAAGTTGAAAAATGGTTTGTCATGAAAGCAACTTAAAAACTAAAGGTGAAAAATAAGGCTCATTCTCAGTAAGTGATTTAAAACAAATTCCTATAAAAGTTAGGAGAGTTTCTAATTAAATAAATGCTACTACATCCCCTAAAGAGTCATTGTGTGTATTTGGAGACAACACTCAGCCATTAGTGGGCAAAATAGATTTACTTTACTTGAAAATCTCAAAGCAGCCTCCTCCAGAAAGCTCCTTTGCAACTTTCAATAATAAGACCTGCTTGTGAGGGCCACCTGCAAACCACAGACAACTTATTAAAATATTTTACTATTAAAAGCACTTATTTCCAAAATGGGTTTGTGTATTGGCAGAGGCTTTTGACTAAAGTTAGTAATTATTACGTACAACTAAATAGCTCAGTAATAATTCAAAGCTAGGGAAAGGTATCATAAAGATGCTTTAAAAATCTTGAGTTTGAAATGAGGACATGTATGTTTAAAGACAACCCTGAAAAAAAATAGAAAAAAGAAAAAAGTATTGTGGTGAGAATGTAATGTATTTACAGAGCTCAAAAGGGTGTGCTCTGTGAAGGTATTGATAGGCAGTCTGTCCTTTTTTCAAGTCTTATCTTCAGGGTAGCAGAGCTCAAATGTGCCAAACACTTCTCGTGTTCAACTCTGATTACATCTGTGCAATTTTCTCTGAGATTTATGTGTGGTGTAAATGAAAGCAGTGGGCATTTGATCTCATTGTCTCGTTATATTTAACATATTTGTTAGATTAACCGATTGCTTAAATGTTTTTATTCTTATCACATCTGCAGTGCCAGAACTTCATGGATCAACAAAAGGATGCTAGCTGGACAAATAACAAAGTGGCTTCTGCTTCAGGCAAGAAACACAGGCTCAGAAGTGTGACTACTCTGTCTAGAAAGAACAGAGCTCGTGTATCTACTGAAGTCACATTCCTGGTACCGTGAAGGAGGGACAAGCATTGTTTTAAGATTTTTCTAAAAGTTCTTGGATGTTCATCCCTCATATACATATTTTGCTTCTTGATTAAGGAGAGACTTCGGAAAAGGCAAAGGCATCTGAAGCAAGAAAGGCAAAAGAAGCAATAATGGGGCAAAAAAATGTGATTTTACACCTCGACTTTTGCCTGTGCTCTCTTTGAGAAAATGTTCTTGCAGAATATTTCTGTACCGTGGTACTTGCATGTGCTCTGCTACCCCAGCACGCATCCAGCTTATCTGAATGTAGCTGTAAATCACGGATATAGGAAATCAATTGTTGCTGTCTTTGTGTTGCAGTTCTTAATTCTAGAGGCTTTTGGTAAGTGGTTGTAGTGTTTTGCTGGAAGTCAGGCTTCCTTAGATTTCTGATGGGACTTCTGGGGTCTGATGTTTTCACAGCACACATCCGGGTCAGAAGAAATGATGTCTGCTCTTCCCTGGATATTCCTCTCTCTGATGTGATTCGGTGTTTGAGGATGCTGCTGCTGGCATTCCAGAAGAGGTGAGTTATTTGGTCCTTGACAGTGCTTAGTCTTAAAAAGCCTTTCAGCATTGCACAGTGGGACTATAAGTTCTTCTGTAGCCACTGGACCATTCACTGAGTCATTAAGTGGTCTTTATGTATTTGCTATATTGCATTTGACAGGGTATTGTCAGACTAAATAAAATACTATATTTTCTCTGCAAATGCTACTATGAGACATGAGTGGTGGATGTGGGAGACAGAAACTAGTAATGCATCTTTCTACATGTTTTTATTTGCCTAGTTTTAGTCTATCTTCCTCAAGTGTTCTTTATCTCTACCATTAAACACCTGTTCATTTCTCATAATTACTGTGACAGAGAGAGGCTTCAGAAGGGTTTGAAAGTGAAGAAAATATGAGACTTATGAATCATCTCAAGAGGTCAAACTGAAGCTGCATCCAGCCAGTGAGAGGATGGGATCAGTGGAGTCAGAGAAACGAGAGGTGATAAACAGAGAATAGCACAAGTTTAGATAGAAAGGACTAGACAAAAGCACTGAGTGCAGCAGAGTGAAACAAAAGACACTAGCAAGCTGATTATAGGGCAGAACTTCAGACAAGGAAATAGGCATTCACCATTTCACCCATAAGGCAGCCACGTAAGCTGACTGTTCTAGCTTCACAGTCAGATATCTGACCAGCAGTTTTCAGTCTGTGTTGTCCCAGAGTATGCGCTATTCTCTCGTTGTTCAGGGTGACCAGGAATTTTCAGTCCCCCTAAATTTTGAACTATGCTTTTCTATCCATGTGAAGAGAAACTCCTGGACAAATAACAGATCTCAGCAGAGGCACTGTGCTGAGAATGCCGAGCTTCATGGCCACATGTGTGCCCCAGCCAAGCTTCTTTCAAAACACACCAAGAAGGTGAAGTCTGCATATCAGAAAACCTTGGTAATTTTTAGTTTGCCTCTTATCCAACTTGAATGTTATTGCTTCCCTTTTATGAGCCTTCTTTGTTCTCCAATACATGATGTACTTTCTTACGCAGAAAACAACTGAGAAAGTTTGAAACTGTATCCGTCTCACAGTGCCTACAGAATCCACACCAATTGAATATCTCAGAAAGCACAAACCCATGCTCATTTAAAAATTAGTGGGGGGGAATTACACAACACATAGAGTATCATGCCAAAGTTTTATTCAGATCTTTTCTTTTTAATGAGGCCTTTGTTGTTGCTGCTGTTGTTTTTGTTTTAAATCTTTGAAAATAGGATTTGATACTGATCTGCTGAAAGGCCTTATCCAGTGATACTGCTGGCACTAAGTCACAGGGTAAACACAGTCCTGCAATACAAGTCACAATGGACCACAGCTTGAATATTATTGTTCCATCCACCCAGGAGTGGGAGCTTGCGAAGAACTGCCTTTGAATCTGCTTTCTATTTCCTTTCTGAATTTCATCAAGAACAATATTAAAAGCAGCACTTCTTGCTTTTGGCTGTATAAGTGGAAAAGCACAAGCACAGAAAGACATTACCTTTAATAATCATATTTACTCAGACACTCATCATCCTGATTTTCCCTACCTTCTCTTTACACACAGGCATCCAGCTCTCCTTGTCCACATCCCCCTGCTTCTTCCAGCACTCATCCTTTCTTCCTGGTGTCGTTTCTGCTGCAGTGTGGCTAACTGATGCACCAAGCAGGGGCTGGAGATAGCAAGAGTCATTTGGAGAGGACAGCAGCAGGGCTAGGAGAAACCCCATGCCCCAGTGAGTCTTGACTCAAGACGATATCCCATGGCAGACAGGTTCTTTCTTTCCTTCTGGTCAAAGTGGGCTTAACTCCCTTTGTGCCTACCCAGCAAGACGCTCCTGAGACACAGTAGTTGTACTGCATCTCTCATTCACCTGGAAGTACAGGGAACACAGTGATGAGGGTTTGGTCTTCTGCATTTGTTCCCTGGGTGCCCTCCAGAACACGTCAGCGGAAGATCTTGGTTAGCAACACTGTCCTGCAGAGAACATCCCTCTCCTCCTGGAAATGCTGGAGCATTTCTCCGTGGTCTGGACTGCTGTGGCAGCTGAGAGACACTGGCTTGATAAGCTGCTGCAACCTAATTCGATGGGTTGATGGTTGGGCTAGAAGACCTTAGTGGTCACTTCCAACCTACACGATTCTATGATTACTTTTGGCTGTGCCAAGCATTGCCTGTTCTCACCTGCAGTTTGCAGCCACTCGGACTGAATGTGTTGTGAGGATTGCTTTGCTGTGCCACCACTGGCACTCAAAAAGGTAACAGATTTGTGTTGGCCTTTCAGTCTCTCTGATCGTTTGTGTACTCTTTGTAAGGCACTTTATCATCTTGGTCAATCCTTGGCTTTATTTAGCATTTATTTCTCCCCATCTAATTCCAAAATCTAGTGTTATTTGGTCTGCTGAGATGGCTAAATGTGAACAGAATGTTCATTTAAATTTGTGATTGGAATGTTAACACTCTCCTATATTTGCTTTGTCAGAGGACTTTCTGAAGGTATAGACCCTATTTGAAGAAATAGATGGTTGCTAAATTAACAAAGGACTATCAAAGATATGATTATTTGTCCGTAGCAGAAATAAATCCCATTTTATCAGCAACTATTCCTGATGAACTATATAATAAAATAGATGTGCTTTTAAATCTGTGCTTCTGTACTGTATTTTTGGTATGAATTAACAAATGTTGTGATCTGTGTGTGTGTGACTGTGGGAATTTAGGCCTTAGTGTGCATACTTGCTACCCTTGAACTGAGAGATCCCACTCACACAAACACTGTTTAAACTAATTGCCCCAAATCAGTTAAGTTTTGCACTTTCTCAGTGTGTACATGTGGCTCTTTAACACAAACAAAAACCCTATGTGTAACAGTGCTGAGCAAAAAAACCAAGAACCATTGTAATTTGGGCTTCAGGTGTTTCTATGTATACACACTGTAATTAGTTCATAAATCCTTGTCTCAGCAACATTATTCATGCCCACCTCAGCATCTTGCTTGGTACAGGTTTGGGGGTGCAAAAAGCTGTTTTGGGTGCTCATTCTTCAGATTCAGCTATCTCATTTTATCAGATTACTTTGACAGATGCAATATCTTCCTCATTATATGGGCATATGATGGTATGGTTGTATTGATTCTTATGTGTATCCCCTTATAAACGCCCTAGAAGAGCTTCTTTCAGTATTACATGCTTTTGTTTCTATTTGTTTGGATTTTTTTTTCTGGGTCTGCAAATAGAAAATGGTGTCTATCTTATCTTCTGCTTGTGCTACATTTTTTTGCACATGATGTGAGTCTTTCTGCTAGAGCACAGATTGGTTATGGTAAATTATACATAGCTCAATCTCATGTGGATTTCTGTGCTTTAAGCTGCAGTGTTCCTTCACTATATTCATTAGAGTCTAGCACCCATCATTAAATGCTTTTCTTTCTATTACAGTTTTAAAAAGAGTAAATACTCTTCTACTGTTTCTTTGGTTGCTTTGTTGAAGACCCTAAAGAAGTTGTTTTGTACTTTTTTTTAAGCAACTTGTATGCAAACTGCTATTTATCCAGTGTGTGTCTGTTTACAGCAAGAGATGGGAATTTGAGAAGTACTCTTCATATTCTCCTTTTGACTCGTGACCCTTTCTATGTTTCTCAGGCTCATTATGTGAGGGCTGCATGGCACAATTCTTGTTATTTGGTATGATTTATTTTGGCACTGGGTTGGTGAGCTGGGGATCGTCCAGATGGTTCCAAAGACCCTACAGCTTTGTTTGGTCAGACGGAGCCATTTACAGAGATGTTTTTCATTTCACTACAAGAGCTCTGCCCACGCTGTGCTCTGCTGAGCCCTTCTTATATTGAGCAAGTGAGGGAAACACCTTCTCATTCTCACTGAAATGAAACTGCATGAAGGGAAATCTGCTACTGAGAAAGGATGGAAGAAGCAGGAAATCATTTTGTGTTTTTCTCACTCTTAGAGCTTGGAAATAGCTAGGTCAACTGTGCTAACAGAAAGAAGGAGGAACTGAGCTGATATTTGCTTATGTTAGGTATGCAGTAAGCAAGACTCATAAAGAGTCTTTCCAAAGCCCTTCTGATACTAAATGGCTCTGAGTATAATCCCAGTAGAGGTTGCACAGAGTATTTATTGGGCTGGTACAAGAGAGGAATATGGGAGCTTGGTCCTTCCCTGCCCTACCTGCAGACAAGGGTAAGCAGAGCTGATGAGGAAGGGGAAGAGAAGGCCCTGTTCAAAATAGGCAAGGTTCCACTCTGCCAGACAACTAGGTTGATGAAGAATTACATGATAATCCTGCTGAGCTATCTCTCCCTTTCACGCCTTTCCCCACCACTGTAAAAGCAAATGCAAGTCTTTCATATACAAAATAATAATAATTAAAAAAAAAAAGCATTAACTAATTGAATAGGTGCAGTGAACAAAATAAGTTTTTGTGGTCTTCCTAGCTCCAAATTGTCATTTCTTTCTTGTAACTGATCAGTTCTTGCAATGTTATGGGGAAGAATGGATAAATTCCAGGTTAATAGTGCATACATCCCCTTGTTCAGTACAGTAGGACAAAACATGAAGCAGCTGCTGCACATAGAAAAGCTGAAGCATCATGGTGAAAAGTGTCCTTGCTCGGTTTAAAGTGAGGGTATAAGTTTTGGTCCTAACTCTCAGAAGGGGGTGCTATTACCTCATCTGATTTCTTTGTGTTTTATACGTATATCTGAATGTTTTTATGCATACATATGTGTTCGGAAACCCATTGAGATTTTAAAAGCAAGTCAAAACGTTTGTGTCCCCTTACATTCTACTTGAGTTTAACTTCTCAGAACACATCTAAAAAAGTTGATGCTTTTGTTCTGATGACTAACTAGTGCAACATGCAAAAAAAACAAAACAAAACAAAAAAAACCCCATTAGATTTACAGCAATACTTGATTCTTTTGAAAAGCGTGAATATCCTCAAAAAAGAAAAAGGGAGGAAAAGACATAGAAAATTGTTTTTTTCAGACAGTACTTAGAAAACAACCTACTACATTGTGCAAGAGGTGAAAACAATGTGTTCAAACTAAGTGTATGTCAATGAAAAAGCACAGATTGAAAGCAATCTCTTTTACTAAGAAAAATTCATTATATTTTCTATTATAAAATCTGAAAATAAAAACAATTACATAATAGTGCATTGCTGCTATTTTTTCTCTGATTATTAAAGTATATTTGTTCACTTCTTACATCATTTGACCACTTAGTTAATTTGCACCTCTAAATAAAAATAAATAAACAAATTTTTATCTTTATCTTATTTGTTTATAAATAAACAAATATTTATCTTGGGCACACTGATACTGAATGTGATTTGTGGCTGACTTTCTTCTTTCATTTCCTGATTCTTGCCCAACCTTGTAAGGACAGAGACACGTTTTATTTGTCTACTACCCAAACCCTGTTTTGCTCAATGACTCATTGAACAGAAATCGCTCTCCATTGCAATCCAAAGGAATGTTCAGGCTCATGTGCTCAATGCCCCAGTTGACTGAATGCAACAAACAGTAAAAACAATGCCTGCCAAGTGTCCTGTGAAGTTAGCCTAGTATCTTTGGCAGGTACTAGAGCAGGAAGGCCATGCTCAACAGTAGATTTCCATGGCAGTACGTTGGGAAACTCCACTTTGCTTCTTGGTTAGATGCACTTTATGACTTAACTGACTGCCTTTTACACAGAAATTTTCAAAGTGGCACCTACTTTATACTGGGACTTTCTTTTGTGGGTATTTGGCTAACGTCACTGAAATGATGTAAAAACACACATCCTTGGTGTCCTGAGGACTGCTTCTTCTGATTTTCTTACTCCTTGTCTCCATAGTGACAATTTTAATACCTGATTACATGAGAGGGGATTTGAAGACACGTCACATAACACAACACTGTCATGACAATAACCCTGGTCACAGATGGAGTTTGGATGTAGAAGGAATTGAATATGAAACTTCAGATGTTGTTCAGAAGAACAGTAGCTGCTCTCTGTAAGCATTTCCCAAGCACTAGTCTGGCATCCCTGTGAACTGTATCTTTTTACTGGTGACACAAGAGAACTGTGCTTGTTAGGATCTTAGATGCCTGCCTTAGGGTAAGATGAAGTGCCTCTGGAGTTGTATGTTTCTTTCCAATGAGATAAAGGAACCCCAGTTTCAGACTAAGACATCTGAATTTATAATACTAAGACATGAATTCTGCCCCAACTGAGATCCCTGGGAAGTCAGTCTGACAAGGTTCAAGTGATTTTTAAGTCTCTGTCTAGTTCCAGAGAACTGGATAACACCACATTGTCTATTACTTTTTTTTTCTTTTCATGTTTCTTAAGTGACTTTATAACCTCTTCATGTTGAAGCCAAGCTAGGACAATAACCGCGCACACTTTATATATACATTTAAAGTAGCACTTGAGAGTAAGCAAGGGACTGCTGACATGTTTGCTGTTAAGCCTATGGCTAAAGTTATAAATAAATTTATACATTTATAAATAAATTCAGCTCATGGCTTAAAGGATGAGACTTGAGGGGATTATCTTATATTCTTAGGCAGTAAACTGATTTCTTTATGTATGGAGTATGCTCAGGATTCTGAACACACCTAACAATGCAAAGAAGGAACATAAAATGGACTTCTTCAAAGACAAAGTGTCTAGAGAGAGCCAAAGGTAGACATCACTTCATCACCTCCTTGAAGCCCCCATGGAAGAAGTGGGACTTAGGAGACAACTATTGTTAGCTAGCATTCAGAACAGTTGCAGGAAGACTGGCAAAGAATAAAGACTAGCCATTCAGTTTGATGGCTTTATATTTTTACTTTGTAGGAATGTATTTTGAAAGGTAAGGAGTCTGGTTATTAGGATCTAACTTAATGACATTTTTAATAATCTCATCCAGAATTGTCCATTATCAAGACTTTAGTGATTTGTTGTAGTCAACAATGACCTTACTCACACTCTGTGCTTGTAAGAATCTTCTAATTACTAGAGCTCAAAATCTTTGGGAGTAGTTTTAGAAATGCCATGGCCTGCTGTCTGAAAGAATCACTCCATTTTGCATTACTGAACATGGACATCCAGAGGAGTGGAGTTAGGCCTGCATGTGCTGGAGGACCCTCTAGATGCTAGAGAGTCACTGCTGGTCAGGTGGTCATCATCCTTGGATGATACTTGCATGTGTAATCCCCTTCTGGTGTGGTGATGTGAAAGTTCACTTTCTGTCCTCATGTCTGGACACTTGCTCCTGAAGCAGACTGTGCCATTGCTTTCTCTCTGTGGATAGTGTCAGCAGACTAGATGGTAGGGACTTGCACATCTGAGTAGGGAGAACTTTTATTACTGAAAGTATTGAGAGATGGAGGAACAAAGCCCTGGTGATGCCACTCTGAGAGCTAACACTGTGGGAGAAGTAGATTAGTCCAGGCGGAAGAAGACTGATACAAATCCTCACAAGTATTTGAGTGGAAAACAATGATGCTGTTTGGGATTTTTGCTCCATTTTATAGCTATGTAGTAGCCCTGGGGATAAACACTTTGTCGTTTTGGTACAGGTCACATAAATCAATGAATAAAGGTAGCATAGCATCTTTTTAATCTCCAGCATCCATTTGTACTCTTCCTGGCATCAGCTGCAGCACGCATTTCTGTGCGAGTATAATCATATACCTGGGGGGGCATTCAGTCCCTCTGTCTGACACATCTTTACTACAAGACTGGGTTCTCCAGTACTGGTAGATAAAACCATGCTAGAATACAGACCATGGGATTCAGTATAAAGTGATTTCAAATGTCTCTCAGCACTGTGCTGGCCTGTAAACAGCTGCAATTGGAAAATCTAAGCTACAGAAAATGAGAAATTGTAACCTCTTGTGCACAGGATTTAAAACTATGTGATCATTGACCTTGAATGGTTTATGTAGCCTGGGAAATCGGGAGTTAAGCAGCTTGCAAAGCCACAAAAGCCAGCCACCAGTCTGGAGAACAGAAGCCTTCTTCTAGTTTTCCTGCTGATATTCAATGTTGTTTCAATCAAAGTACAGGTAGCACTTGAAGAATGACAGATCTTGTGAGCTTTATGTACCAGAATAATGAGATTATGCTTCATGACCCTACTGCATTTGACTTTTACATTAGAGAATATGATTCAGGAATTCATTTGAACAATCCACAAAAATAAAATGAAAAGACTTAAAAAAAAAAAAATACTGGTTTCTTATTAATTGCACATTGTAACTGACTCACGGAAGGGGAAGAATCATAATGAAGAAAATCAGAAATAAAAGGGACCCGAAATGTTAATGTGGATCTGTAGTGAAAAAATTACAAAAATATCATAAAAAGCATAGAAAAGCATATTTCTCTTACTAGATTTATTCTTATAATATTATCACATTTAAAAAATACAATTTTAGAAAAAAAATGAACTATAGCTTTTTGCAGTGATAGGCGACAGGTCAGAAAAGCATTTCAGAATAATTTTACACCTTTTAACCTTAAAAAATACTTTGCTGACAATTGAGAAAGGGCCTTAAAAGAAGCGCTGATAGGCATTCTCACAGCAGGGTTGCCATGTCCCATCACATAGCAGAGGGTTTCTGCATAATGTATCCTGTAATAAGAAGTGTACTGCAAATCACAAGGCTTGAGTAGCAGTTTTAAGAAAGTAATCCTTGGCATGAGCTGCTATTAGTGATGACACTGAAAGTTTGTTACAGAAAACTCTTTGGAAGACACAAAGAAGGTAAACTGTCTCAAATTTTGATTCACGCCTTGAAAGAACTACTTTGTCATAGAAATTTGTCTGCATTTGAATATAGATTTAGTGGCCTCTGTTGTTTTTTTTTTTTCATTTTTGCTTATGCGTGGACAGCCTTGTTGAACAAAAAGCGTGGAGTTTGGCTAAATGAATGTCACTTTTCTCTCATTCTGTGCTGCAAATGGCAGTTGTTCAAGAAGTGTTTTAACAATCACCAGTGTTAATTATGAATGCTAATACAATTAGTGATCACGGAGAGTCCCGGTGTTGCAAAGCCTTTACAAATGGGGTAATAACTTCAAAAAAAAAAAAAAAAAAAAAAGAAAAAGAAAGAAAAAATTTCCAGTATAACAAAGAGTAAATCGGCCCCTCAAAGCACAGTGAGCTATATTCACATTTTAATAGGTAGGCTAATCAAAATGGGATATGAATCTAGAAGAAACCTTCTGTTGAAATTAATTTTATTTTTGTCTGGAAATGTAAATAAAAGAAATCATGAAGGGGCCATTTCCAGGCAAGTTCTTTTCAGTGTTAATGATGCAAATCAGTGAAGTTTCTCAGTCCCTGAGGGATCTTTTTGTCTTTCTCATTTCCATAAGAATGATTTTTAGGTGATTAAAATAAAAATCTAATGGAAATAAAAATTCTTTATACTTTTCACACAATACAGTTTAGTCAATATCTGGAAAAAAAAAAAAAAAAAAAAAGCACAGAGCTGGAATTGACTTTAGTGTTATAACAAACCTTCCTAAAAGAATGTTGGTCATAAAATATTTTTATATTTCGAATGGAGACATTTAATTGCCTTCAATAGTATGTGAGAGAAGTTACAGCCATCTGAAAGCTTGATGTTTCATTGAATTCCAAGTGATAGGGAATGAAATGTTTTATTGCACCGTTTTCTAAGCGAGCAGTACCAAAAAGAGACATCCATACATATTAATTGAGAGTTTGGTTTGTAATATTTTTGACAAAGGATTTGTTTTTCAGAGCTATATTCTTCTAGTATTGAACTGATACTGAAATCCTGAAGAAGCACTGGTAATTTGAAATGACTTCCAATCCCATCCTTCTTCCAAAAATAAACAACTTGTGTGACAGTTAAAGGGTATTTGATATAAACTACTTTCTACAAACAGTTCAGGGCCCAGCAGAAAGCAGTGTCATGTAGAAATGGGAGTGAGATGACCTCAACTTGGGGCTGGATTACCTCTCCCTGGGCTCCTGTTCTGCTGCCAAAGAGCCTACAGGGAGACTCAGAATGTCCCAGGTCCGTGTTGTAAGGGAATGGAGTACTTTTTGACATTGACATACTGTTTGCCATCAGATAAGATAAACAGCAAGGTGACTGTCTTCAATCTCTTCTCCAGATCTTCAAGACACTGATGAGATCTCCTGATATTCCTACTGAGATCATAGGCTGGTGGGCAGTGGAATAGATAAAATGGGATCATATAATGGAATAAAGAAGGGCATAGCACTCATCTTCTTAGGGAAGACTTGTCTTTCCTTAGCTTCTACTCCAAGATTGCACCGAGACATTCTTCACATGAATTTCAGGACTCAGCAAAAAAAAAAAAAAAAAAAAAGATGAGCTATTTGGCAGACTACTCCATTTGGAATAAATAAGCAAGTGGCCCGGGATCTGCTAGAGCAAAATTGGATGATTCCACAAATATTAATGTTTCTCCAGGGCAGGAATTACTACTTTGGATGTAGGCACCTAAAAGGACTTTGTGTTGTTTCCTCCTGGGTCATCCTTTCTGTGCATTTTTTCTTAGAATCATAGAATCATCTAATCCGACCACTAACCCAATCCCACAAAGCCCACTAACCATGTCCCTCAGTGCCACATGCACATAGTTCTAGAACACCTCCAGAGACAATGACTCCATCCCATCCCTGGGCAGCCTGTGCCACTGCATCACCGCTCTTTTGGAGAAGAAATTTTACCTAATATCCAACCTGACAAATCCCCCAGGGAAGCAACATGGGCTGGGATGGTTGTAGCGAGAGGTGCAGTAGTTTTGCTTTGGAAGTGTTGAGAAAGAACATCCAGAAATATGAAAATTTCTTCCCCGGATTGGTAAATTGGCTGTAATGAAGACTCACAATATAATAATTCATTAGTACATTCATTAGGAAGGACCATGAAAAGTTTCACTGCTTGTCCTAGAAAATAAGTCAATGACAACACTGTCTAGATTTCAGTAGAGAACACAGAAAGGAAGAATAACATGGCTCCCGAGTACTCCCCAAGCTCCTTTTAATGCTTTTTCTCTTGCTCTGGTATTGTCAACCTTTCATGGAAGGAACTAGAAGCACACCGTACATTCATTATGATTCTGTGGACTGACTTCCCATGGAAAAAAGAAAAATAAATAAATAAAGGTGGTTGCGGACCAACAGTAGGGCCACTCTTTGTTTCCGTTTGATAAAATCAAGTTTAAGAACCAGCATGGGTCTTCGCACCTTGCAGGATGCGCTTACACCTTTTTCCATCACGGGCACCTGCTCCTAAACCACTCAACCCAACACCTGGCGTGAAAAAAACACCCCTGCCACTAAAAACCACCACGTACCTAAGGACTCCTGAAAAAGTTGCGTTGGGAAAGCCGCCCCCTGCCCTCTCCCTCCCCCCCCCCCCCCCTCCCCTTCTTCCCCGGAGCCCTCTTTGTCCCCCGGCGGCGGCGAGGCATAAAGGCGTGAGGCCGTCGCTGCCAGGCGGCCCGGCGGGCTGATGTCAGAATATTTGCGGAGGAAGAAAGCGGGCGGCAGCGGCCGGGGCAGCTCGGCCGCCCGCCCCACCCCGGCATTCTTCGGGGCCGGTTCCCACAGGCGCGGAGCGGCACCGGGGGTCAGAGTGGCCGAGCACAAAGGGAGACCCCCCGCTGCCGGGGCCAGCGTGCTGGGCTGTCACCGCCGCTAATTCATGGCTTCACCTTTAATCTCGCAGATCCATTATAGGTTAAAAAGAGACCCATTTTACAGCTGACAAGATTGAAGGGAGCGCAACCCAGGAACTTAGTGGGGGGGGGGGGGGGGAATAAAAGGGGGATGGGGGTGGGGGCGGGGAGTGGGGTAAGAGGGAGAAGTAACCCCGGCTAAAGTTTGTACAATTAGAACGCATCTGCTAAAAATAGACTTTGTGCTTTCGGCTTCTCCTATCCCTTCGCTGCAAGGATGTGTGTTGTAAGAGGTAAGCGCAGCCGGCTCAGAACTGCGGTTCGGGGTCAGGAGAAAGGAGCGGGGAGGAGTGGGGAAGCAGGAAAGAGGAGCCAAAGGAAGGAGAGGAAGGTTTGAGGAGCAGGGCTGCACCGTGGGAAGGATGGAGTCATCCAGTGGCTCAGCGCTGCTTCAGAAGGGGTTTGGCAAGGCCATCGTGGGGAAATGACTAAGAAATGTACGAAGTGTTGATGTCAGAGGTAAGCTGATCGAATCCACACTGATACAGCTGAGAAATGAGTGTACATGTGTGGCACCTGTAGCATGTTTGTGATGACACAGTCCTTAATGACTTCTCAGAAATCATTGGAACTACTGTGCTGCAAATAGTAGATGAACTCACCAGAAGCGATGCTGCTTTTTATCTTTGTTAGTAGAGTAACCTCTGTTGATTTGTCCTTTAGCAAAGATTTTTATGCTGTTAGTAGGAAGCTATTAAAATCCATGATCTCAATGAATTTTTGAAAAAAAAAATAAAAGCAAATGGAAAAGAAAGAAGTCTTTGAAAAAATCAGAGGGGTAGTGATTTGCCATAGTGCTGTGGCGTGCTCACTAGATATCTTTCAGCATTCAGTAAAAAATGCAATATTTTTGCATCTCGTGACTGTTCTACACATGAAGGTGCTGTGTACAGTGCCAAGTGAAGATGTTGGAGCATGGTCCTTGGTTTTTCTGCTCTCTGTAGCTTCCCTTTGACTTAGATGTGTAACCCCAGGAGGAATTTGCCCACTGGCCTGGTCTGTCCTTCCTCCCACTGTCCTGAAGACATTAAAGAGCACTGAAGCCCAAGAAGGAGACTGGTGAATTCTCCCTCTTTTTCCCCTCTGAACCACTGGAACTGCGTCTCACAGGATTTTTACAATGTAAAAGTAAGTATTCAATGTAAATGTAAGTATGTCAATGTACACAGCCAGATGTGCAGTTTTTGCACCTGCAACCACACCAATCACTCTCTCCTCACTTCTCCTCTCCCTGCAGAGGAACTCTGCACTGTGGGTGCCCCTCTGCTGTCAGGTGAGGCTGGAGAGCAGGGAGGGGGATTGCAAGGAGGGAAAGGTCCAACTGAAACTTTCCAGGATTTGGAGGTGACTGAAATTCCTGAGTGCAGTCTGCATTAGAGATTGGTTGCCTACCTCTTGTGGGAGGATCTAAGAGAGAATGGAGACCTTTGCATGAGATACTTCTGGCAGCTGAAGTCAGCGGTGAAAGTCCTATAGAAAAGAGCCTCAGACCAAATCAAAACTTGATTTCCTAAGAGTGACACTGCCTGCAAATGGAAGCAGGCTGAGGTCCACAACTGGACGGCGCTTTGGACGCCTTCTGCTTACTTTAGTCACACAAAATGACGTATTGATGTAAGCTTCCAGGATCCAAACAGGCAGCCCTTTCATAGGCAAAAGCACTAATGAAGTCACTGGCAAGTAGCCTTGCTGGCCTAGAGCCTGCAGGCTATTTCTCCAGTCAATACACTGGACCTAATCTTATAACTCTTGAGCATCAAACTCCATGTGTATTTTCCACAAGTATTTGTTCTCTTTCTGCAAAAGTGCAAGATTTGTGTACTGGGGAGAGCAGTGTCAGTGAGCAGCTGCTTTTCCCTCAGTGTGAGTTGTTTGGGAAATAGACTTCATTTGCTACTGGCTGGGCAAAACCAAACCGCAAAGCTGAGATGTGGAACAGCAAGAACCCGGACGAACAAATAAAGAACTCCTTTGGTAAGAGCGCATTTGAAAACAAAACAAAACAAATTTAGAAAATAAAAATTAAAAAAAAAAGAGTTAAAAACAGAAGTTACAGAGTTTCATATTGGGAAAATAAACATTTTTATCTGGTAAGTTTCAGGCTGCTTCTAATTTAATGGAACACATTAACTGGTCTTGCAATTCTATGCAGTCAACAGAGCTGTCATAGTGAAGTGTTTGAGCAAGCACAGTCCACACAGTTTCTCAATAGTCAGTTGAATTTGTTCTTCTCATTTCTGAGAGTTTTAGAAATATAAATTGGAATGGCAGCATCATTTATTTCAGTGGTTCCAAAGCTGTCATCAAACATGACATTAACATGCAAAAATCCAGGGGATGCTTTATTTTAGGTGAGGAACCTTCAGGCTTTCTTTTCCCAAATTTCTAAATAAAGTTTTGCCATGAATAAATATGATGTACATGCAACAAAGAAGAGGAAGCTTTTATTGTTGAAAGTTTTCTGTTTACTTCTACACACTCCCTTAAAAATGATAGAATGAATACAAACCTTCTAAGCTAAAATTTCCTTTTCCTCCCTTTTCCTTCCTTCCTTCCTCCCTTTTCCTTCCTTTTCTTCTTTGCTTGCTTGCTTTCTAAGAAAAGAAAAGAGAAGAAAAGCTTCTGCCTTTGACTTTCTCAACCTGTGATTCCTTCAGATCCAGCCTAGGGTCATGGGTGGGCCACAGTTAAGCCTGACCCAGAACTAGGAGCACATCACCTTGGGTACATTTAAATGCTGACAGAGAGTGGTAATGTTATGAAAATTGCTCACAGGTAGGACTCGAGGCACCATGAATCTATGCTATGAAAAAGGAATTAGACTCCTTTTTACTGGCTGGATATCCTGTAAAAATTGCAACAGAGGCCATGGTTTCATGAGAGAGATGTTTGGAGTATCAAGCACGGGCACTGAAATCATGACCCTGATTTAACTGTCTCTTTGGGAACTGACTTCCTTCAAGACTCTGCATCTGTGTCATTGTCACACTCAATATGCTATAAATAAATCTATGATGTTCGTTGACAATCAACTGATTTCAGGTCCTTATAACAACAAACTTACAGTACCTCATTCAAATGTTCTCAAGGAGTTATCTTTCTGCCTCTTACTTTAAGATGGAACCAATCCATTTTAACAAGAAGTCACTTATAGGGTGAAAATATAAGCTCAAATATTATACATATGAGACTCTTGCCATTAAAGACACGAGTGTGAAAAGATGTTCTGTTTTATTGGGCCCTGCTGTGAAGATAGGCAAAGATTTTCCTTGTCCTTTCCACAGGAGTTGTGCATGGTTTAATTAACGTGTATTATCATATTAAGGATTTTCTTTTTCATAGTAAAGGCAAGTACTCCACTCGAGACAGGGGCGCTCATGCACTCAAATCTGTGTCAGAGTTCTGCTGGCAGTCAGAGCTTCTGCACACACATCTGATGGCAGAGTCAGAGTTCAGGAAAGCAAGGAAAGCAATCTGAAGAGCTGAAACATAAAGCACTTACTCAGGACTCATATGTGAAAATCTACGTATGTTCAATCAGGACATGCATGAGGTGAGAAATGTCATAATTTTCTTTTTCACTTATTTCTATGTATTTTTTCCCAATTTCATCAACACTGCAATAGGAAAGATAAACAGCAAACCATGTGAGATGCAAATAGGAAAGGGGGGGGGGGGGGAGATGCAGTGTGATAAGAACCATTTTCTCAACCAACTTGAACACAGCACACACTATATTTAGTGTAATATATTTTGTGGAAACAGCTGTGCGAAGAGTTAATTCAGACACATGTCATTCTTCCATGCCTCCTTTTGCATTGTTCTGAATAGGTCAGGAATAGGTACAGATAGGGAAATCCCTGCATGCCATGTAACTGAGCTAGGGTAATGAGCACACGGTGACCACGATCTTCCAAGATCCAGAGTCAACAGAGCAGCTGCAGCAGAGGAGCAGCACGTTTCCTTCCTTATGAGCTGACCCAGGTACTGAGGATGTGTGCATGCTCAAAACAGCGGTGCCCACGTGAGGGCACTTTATGGAAGTGATTTTACCTTCAGTGAATTCTTTCAGCATGGGTGTGCTCCACCACTGCTTCAGTATTTAGAGAAAATTGTATTATTTTCCTGAGGATTAGCTTCCTTCAAAGAAATGTCCCAACCATTCTGCAGTGCAATTTGTATTCTGGTTCTTCTTTGTCCTCTTCCTGCCATACACATACTCCTCTCTCTCCAGCATTCTCTCCTTTTTACATGCTTCCTTGGATCTCCTGCTCCTGTCCCAACCTGGCTAATGCCTCTGGCTCCCTTGTACCTGGTCTGCAATAGAAATAATAGATTTGCTTAGAAGAATTCAAAACCATTGTGGTTGAGATCTCGGGTCTTCCTGGATGAGGAAGGAGAAGCATGTAATCTCAGGTTACTTGCGAGCAATTTGCAGTTGTAGGTCAAGAAGTTTGCATAGCACATGCTTAGCATTCTCTTCAGATGCTGGAGGAAGCAGTTCAGCGGTGCAAAGTCAGAGGTTCTTGACAATGAAGCAGTGGACAGATGTGACACTTCCATGCACCTTTAAGAGAGTCACACATGGAAACATCCTAGTCTTTGCTAAGTCAGTGGCGGAGCTGCAGAGATTAGTTATCTGGATTTGGCAAGGCAGCAAACAGATTGCTGCAGCTCTGAGAAACAAGGTGATAACACAGTGCCATCATTTCTGTTTAAATATGTTCTGAGTTGCTCCCACATTGCACAGAATCACTGAATAGCTTGGATTGAAAGGGACCTTAAAGCCCATCCAGTTTCCGCCCCCCACCATGAGCAGGGCTGCCACCCACTAGAACGGGCTACATTTCTCTGAACAGCACACAGGAAAAAAAAATTCGATTTATTAAAGAAAAATAAAACAAGCAAACAAGTTGCTAGACCCCACTACATCATTGGAACAAACACAGGGCTTCCTCTGTGTCGAGATCTTTCTCCATCTAAAGGCCGAAGAAGCAGCTAAGTATAGCCCATCAGCCAAAGAGCAAACATAAGCAAGGGACTGGCATGTCATCATCAATTTCCCACCCTCTCCAGATTGTTCCTGTCCATCCCAGGCTCTTCAAATGGCAGTGCAGAGCCCATATGCTGCAGTGACAGGGCAAAGCTCCAAGCACAACATCTGGTCAGGAGGCTGTTCAGCTTTGGGGCGGCCGTGGCTTTTGTCATGTATTTGGGGCTGGTGATGGGGTTGCCCTATCACCCCGCACACCACTTTCTCTTGACTCTCCTTGGATTCTAAGGAATTGCCTGGTTTCTGTTTGTCAGTATGCTCCCGCTTAAATCCCTTGTGAGATCTCTATACAGGCCTCCTTTATGGTGAAATAATGAGAATTTTTTAATGCCTGCATGTGTATTTTTAGCAGAAACATGTGAATTTACTTTAAAGTGGAACACGGCCTAGTAGGTACAGGTCACTGTGTACTGGGATTTCTTTCCTAGAAAACTCTTGAATGTTCTTAGAAAAGGCCTCTTTTTTTTCCTTGCTCATGAGTGTACCAGCCACTTCTTGATGAATAGGATCCATAATGCCTGGAGATATTTGAAATCAAGCATATGGTCCATTGAATATGCATGTAAGCAGGCAGGGAGGGAGCTTGTGTGTGAAACTGGCAAAGTGTGTCTGGAAGTTCAGCAGAGCAGAAGTCGAACTGAGCATTTCAGAATGCTTTGGGAAATGTAACTTTGTTTCCTCCAGTAAACTAGGTAATAGAACACAGTTTACAGTCAAAAGCATAGCTGGGGGGTTTAACAACTCATATATTTGGTTATAAACAGAATTATGCCATTTTTCTTTTTTTGTAAGATGCTTATTTTTACAACAAAAATTTGAAGACCATAAAATCTTAAGGTGTTGAAATATACATATAGATAACTTCTTCAACTGAGAAATGGCCAATTCTTCCCGAGGTGAGAGTCTCAGATGGCTCTTCTTCGCATTTAAATGAAAAGAGTGCTTGGGGAATGCACATTCTGGTAAGTTTTCCTTACCAGTGGGTAGAGAGAAAGGGAGCTGGGGCTGAATAGGAGCGATTGGGCATGAAGTAGTAACTATGAGGTCCTGGAGGCAAGAGAACAAGAGAGGAAAAGGAAGAAAAAAAAAAGAGAAGCCAGCAGAAAGGCAAGGAGGAGGAGAGGGAAGGAAGGATATGTGGTGGTTATTTAGTAGGTGCCAGAGAAAACTGTAATGTGTGTGTGCTTGAGAAGAGAGAATCCTGACACACAGACACTGAGCCAGAAACCATGAAGCTTTACTGGGAGTAATCCTGGGGAAAATGCTGCATGTCTAAGATTTAAGTTTTGCTTTTGGATTTTTGTATATCATTGCCGCAGCAGAATTTTTCCACATGGCAAAATGTAAATTAATCTCTTCATTACAAGTGTGGTTTATGGTTCATTTACTTTATGGGCAAAGAGAACATATTGCACTACAATCATTTCCTATGATTCTTGAAAATTCTACGTATTTTAAGAATCAGAAAAAGCTTTAAAGGAAATCCCCCCACAGCATGTACACAGCCATGCAGTCATCGATATTCCTTCCACAAGAAATACTGACTGTATTAGTGGCAGTGGGTGTGGGAGAGAAGAAGGATGCTTTGTTACAGCAGATAACAGCCCTGAATAAATAAAATAAAACTGACTTCTCATACATTGAAACCAAATCCTGCAGGAGTAACATTTTGTGTGCATGCGTTTCTGCCTGTCTGTGAAGAATGTGCATGGAGAAACAGGTTCTGACATAACCTCAGCTTCAAAATAAATGCAAATCTGAAAGAAAACCCTGAGGAAAACTTCTGGATGCCCTGCTGCCTACCTAGGGCAAGACTGACCCTGCAGTTCTCCCTCAGTGTTCACCCATCTCTCAGGCCACATCTCTAAGATGAGGGGAAGAAAGACAATTGCTCAATACACTGTCTTTTTTGTTTCCGTACAGGTAAGCATTTTCATTAGTGTACTTGCAAAAAAAGTTCTTCCCATCCATGAATTTCCTCTGCGTACACACTGAAGTTGTCATCTTGAAGTAAGACTGGTCAATCTGCTATGACTAGGCCCTGCCATTTGCAAATGTGTTCTGGGGACTGCTCATGGTTGTACAAGATGCTTAAATAAAATGAGGTCATCTGCTTTTACGTGTTCTTGTTGACATATTGTGAAGGAACTGAGCTAAGTTGTTTTAAAAATAAGTATAAAAATACTGAAATGGTGAAATCTACCAAGGCATCTTGGTAGCAGGCAGGAGAACAACCCATTGGATGAACTTCTCATTAGCAGTGTTTTTTTATTAGGAGATTCCATAGCACAATGAAGCCAAGTGCATTCAACTTTTGACCCACTTGAATATACCAAAAAGAAAATCAGCCTTTAGTCAAGTTTCTTATTTGTATATGTGTTAAATAACTTTAAATGCTGTGTCTGTATTGGTTGGAAACCTGGAAGCAGGCCCATCCTCTGATAGTTGTGTGGTTGGGTACAATGGAGTGCCCAGCCAATTCCCAGAGCAGTGCAGCAATCCCTCCAGAGACTTTGCAAAGTTAATCAATATCTCCAAGAGCAGTGGTCTTATGCCGCAAATTTAGAGGTACGTGTCTCTTAACCACACATTAGAAAAGTTGATTTAAAGGGAAATGCATCTAAATTCAGGGTACTAGTACTCAGTAAATTCAGAATGAAGAATTACCTTGGGTATGTTTATATACAAATCCTCTTACTGTGGTCCTCTGCCCAAGCAAAGAAAGTTTAAGAGAAACATCATGGTCAGAATCTGGTAAAATTCAGAGTGTTTTCTGAGCTCCTATTTATTTCACTGAGCATCAAAATGTGCTTAGGTCCACCAGGCTCCGTGTAAGAAGAAGAGAAAGAACTGGGTGCAAGCTGAGGGATGAAGTGCCAGGGAAACCAGTGTGAGGAGGCTCATGCTGAAGGAGGCCGCTCTCTATAAAAAGGCTTCTGGAGTGGTAGGAATGACAGCATCTCTGAACACTAAACTCATGCAAAAATGGTAATTTTTTGTTAGCAGACTGGGAGAAGTGTCTTCTCTGTATCACCCAACTACAAAAAGTCACAACATGCAGCTAGCACTCTTGCAGATAAAAAGATAGAGCCCACTGAATAATTGCCTTAATTAAATTAATGAAGATTAAGAATAGTAGGTGTATCTGTGTAAAAGATTCTGATAACATCCTTCGTATTGCATACATGTAGATAATTCTTGTTTGCTTGCTTATTTTCTCCACTGTGCATTTCTTTTCAGTGAATGCTTTTACTTATTTTACATTAGTCATTGTGCAGCTGAAGTATACATTGCAACACCATGTCTGGCTGCTTCAAGTTCTGCTAGGCAGCAGAGGGCCAAGGAATCATGCAAGCCTGTACACAGACATCAGAGATGCACTTGATGCCACGAAGGAAAGGATGGCAAAGTCAAGGTGATTTATGCTCCCAGCATTCTTTAAGAGAAAAATAAATGCTTGCTGGGTATACAGGATGCATAATTACTGATGTACGGTAAAAAAGAGAGCTAGCACAAACTAGGAGACAGTTAAGTTGCTTCAAAAGTAATGCCTCCTATTTATTTCCATGGAAACTACTACAGATAAAAAGAGCATGACACACTATTTGATAGAGCAAATTCTCAGCTACAAAGCACAACTTTTCAACATAGTCACCATCATTAGCTGATTCATGTGGATGAGCTGATCAAGACACTCTTCATTTTGTGGTGTGACAGCTGTGCAAGGCTGTCTGGAACATGGCTTGTCTTTTATATCACTGTCACCGCTGCATGTGGTGTCACACATCACACATCACCTCACAGAGCTCACATCCACTATTTGGTCTTCAGAAATGTTCAGCAAGCATCAATAAAGGTCACTGGATTACAGTTTTTCCGCATGGAGGAGTTATATTCCACACCTTTGCTTCATGAGCATTTCCATGTCACCCTGACCCTCTGCTGCCATCAGTCACATAGCAACAAAATGTAACAGAGTATTTCTGGGAAGGTTCTACCTCAATTGCCAACATCATCACCAACATCCACTTCGGACATCATGGGCCAACGTAGAAGGCATTACTTCTGGAACAGTCCTTGTAATTAAAAAACAGATGAAGTACAAAATGAATGAACAGAATCAGCTTCTATTGACAAGATATGATATATTTTGTGGGCTTACTTGTGATGAAAATTGTGTCTCTGCTTTTCCCTTGTCTTCACATTCTTCCTGGAGATTCTATGAAAGTTACATGGTTGCAGAAAGTTTACTGCTCTGTACATGACACTTTGTTTTACATTTCGATACCACCAATGCATGAGGCACAAGCTATTTCAGGATGCTGTTGAATAATGTGTTAGACACTGGGCAAATAAACGGGGCTGGCTGGAAGACTGCCCAGCTGCCTCATGGCAATGTCTATGTTTAGTAACACAGGAAGGCTCAAGCTGCAGCGGTGTTCCTGAGTTTGTCCTTTTCTACTTTGCTCTTCCTATATCCTCGCAGTCCTCTTTGTGCCGGCCATCATGTGGAAGGTGCTTCAGCAGAGCTGGAATTTATGTTATCCTGCAGCCCTAAACACCCATGCCCCCTTCCCCTTCCTTCCCCACTGCTGAGTTCTCCTTTCCACTTTCTGGGTAAAGTGGAACAACCTTTTTTCCACTGCAAATGAAGCACCTATAAAGACCAAAATCAGGGTATAGTTTTCCAGAAAAGAACTTGATTCCCATGTGCAGGAGTGAGCACAGAGACTTTTGTTGTGTCAGATAATTCTTCCAGGTACATGCTGGAGAGTGAAGGCCAATACCTCTCAGCACTGGTGCTGATTTCCACTAATTTTGCATTGGGGTCTTCCTATGAAGCCCCTGTGGGAGCTGTTTGGAGGTGCTTAAAGGGATGGCATTTTTGTAATTATCTAATTATTGTTCTAGGTTTCCTTCCCGTGCTTGTTAACCATTCATTCCAGTGAAAGTGTAATCCCACACAATTGAATTTGGATAGAAAGTGATTGAGAATAAGTATTAATTCCTCAGTAAAAATTTTGGAGTAAATATTGTTAGCCTAATTTTAGTATTTCTGGTTTGAAAATATAGACTCAAGTGCAGATCTGGGCATTTTGATTAGAGAGAAAACATTTAAAAATGACACAGCATGCAAGGAGGTTTGTGAGTCTCTATTAGAATAATGTTGGCTTAGAAATGTCATGGAATATCTCTTTCTCCAGTGAATTCTAGGAAAAATTTCTGTTAATTATTATAACTTTCTTTCTTTGATTCTGATTTTTTAATATTTTTTTCTGAGTAAGGAAGTGACAGTGAATTGGAACATCTTTAAATTCAAAAACCTTTCAGTTACTTACCCCTTACCTGATGTTGTATGCTCTCTCCTTAATCCCTCTGTGAGTTTCCTTCCACTTTCAGACATAGGAGTCCAATATAAAAATAATAATAATAAAAATAAATTAAATGAAAGAAAAAGGAAAGAGAAAGCTGAAGCCTATTTCATGTTACTGTCTTCTTGTTCCTACTTTTTAGTTGCCTTCACCTTTCACTATCAGCCATGAATATTGCACCTTCATTTAAATTTTCAGCTATTGAGTTGTGATCATTTGAAGATCCAGGAACCCTGTGTTACTGGATATAACTCAAGGGGTTATGCTGTTTTTACTGTTTGGCACCTGCTCAGGAAAGGGAACTTAGCTTAGCAGTTAAAGCATATGGCAGGGGGAGATAGGCCAGTACCTTGAATGAAGACGCATATATTTTGTACTCTCGTGGTATGATGCATTCTTGTGCTTTGCAGATGGTGCTTCAGAATTGTTGCTCTGAAAACTAATTTTGCCCAGCCATGCAGGTCTGCTGACACAAGCACGAAGATCATCATGTTCTGTGCAGACACTCCCGTGTGCTGCAGATATCCTAGCTAGGAAATATTCCAAGCAGCACACCTGCATCTCCCTGCTGTGGGAAGTAGAAAAAAAAAATTAAGGAGAAAGAAAAATTCAGCTGTATGTAATCATTACCTTCACATTATACTTAGGTGCTGTTCCTCCTAAAATTTTATTATAGCATACTTGTCAGGGCAAGCTTAGAGAAAACACACTGATTTTATTATACCTGCAAAGAGAGTCCTTCCAATTGATGGAGACCAAGCCTTGCCTCTCATTTCCCAGCAGCCTCCTGTGTACAGACAAATCATCAGTTCACAGAGAAAATGTTTTAGCAGCACTTATAGCTAGTGGGATTAATAGTGCCATCCCCTGAAACTTGCTTCTGCTCCAACTCTGTCTCCCTGTCCACTAGAAAACATGCACACTTGTTACATGTGCACACAGACGAAAGGCTTGCTAAAGAAGAGGAGGCTCAAGGCGGGGGGCTCATTGCTTTCTACAACTCTCTGAAAGGGAACTGTAGCAAGGGGGAGAGGAGTGGGTGTCAGCTTTTTCTCCCAGGTGACAGTGATAGGATGAGAGGTAATAGCCTTAAGCTATGTCAGGAGAGGTTCAGGTTGGATATTAAGGAAGAATTTCTTGTCAGAAACAGTGGTAAGGCAGTGGCACAGGCTGCCAAGGGAGGTGGGGGGGGGGATCACTGTCCCAGGATGTGCTGAAGAATTGTGCAAATGCAGCATTGAGGAATGTGATTAGTGGGCATGGTAGGGATGTATTCTGTCTGGACTAGATGATCTGAGAGGTCTTTTCCAACCTTACTGATTCCATGGTTCTAGAGATATTTGAGGTGTGGGATTTGGTGCGGATAATGAAACTGAAGATTGAGGAATGAGTACTTTCTAACGTCTGGTATAATTTGCATTATTTGTAATCATTCCAAAATTTCTCTGCTCTCAGTCCTGAGTGTTTTTTGTTAGATATTCTCCTGAACCAGTCTGGCAGAAAATAAAGTCCTGTGTTGAACACAAACAGTTAAATTCTACTGTCTACCTACAACAGGAGAACTATAGCAGAAGTTGAAATCTGAATTAAAAACATCTGTCAAGCAATGAATACTGTCTTGGAGAAACATGAAAATTACTGCCAGCTTATTGTGTTCTCAGAGAGGCTTTGTATTTTTTTTTCTCTTTTTTCTTTTTTTTTCCTTCCTTTTTTTTTTTCTGTTTTTGTTTTGTTTTGTTTGTTTTTTGAAAATGAGACCTAATAACTATTTTTACAAGACCCCTGAGCAATTGTTTCCATTATGGACTGAGACAAAGAAGCAGTTGCTGGCACTGCCAATAGTACATCTGCCTGCTACACACAGGACAACTCATTCACGTATCTTCAGCATAAGAGATGGCTTCCAGAAAGCAAGTTAGTCCTGTCACACCATTTCTGCGGGGCACATGAGACTCACATATTTATGACAGCACATAAGTATGAATGAGCACTTGCAGCCTGCAAATTAAATGCTGAAACAGCACAGATGTACCATTATCCTATCATCCATTCAGATTTTTTGTGATCTAGGAAGTTGTTTCAGAAGGTGTTTCTTTACCTACAGCAGAAGTAACCACATGCTCATTGTGTAAGCAGATTTGAAAACTTAGAACAGAAAAATATCTGTCTTCTGAATCTATTTTACTCATTTTCTCTTACTTTTCCCTCTATAGACTCCAGCTGACTGCCTAGGGTGCCTGGTTTAGGCCTACTAACTACCTACCCAGGTCTTCACTGATTCTGTCTGCTGCTGACAAACCCTGTGCTTCTATAGTCACTGAGAGAAATGGTCACCATACCTGAGTGGAGATTTGACTAAGACCCAACACTGCATTTTCTGTTTTCTTTCCTCCAGAAGAGGGGTAAATAATTCTAAAGAATTGAAAAAATAAAATAAAAAAGAAATCCTTCAGACTGGTTTCCCTAGGAAGAAAACAAAAGAGCCACAGATGCTTTTTTTTTCCAATGGGTTTTGTTTGCTTCAAAGATTGGACTGAGTTCTCTTCTTCTTTCCTATCACTGTTGAGGGGCAGGAGGAGTATGAGTACCTTTCCTTACTAGCCTGTTTCTGAAAGTATATTATGTGCAGGAGCATTGCTGAAGTAGTTGTTCATAGCCATCTTTGCAAGGCTTTAGAAATGAAAAACAATTCTAAAAGAGAAAGAGTTTATCTGTACTGGCCTTCTCTCAAATAAGGCATCCATGTGCTGTCTCTGAGTGTTCAGTGCTAAGCCCGCTCAGACACAGTGGATGATTCTGCACTGGGAGATTTTACTTGTTTGCTAGAGGTAACAGTTCTCAGAGTTGGAGCAGAAAAGATCTTCAGATTCATGGACACTTATTATGAGTGACACATCTGACAAAGAACAGCAAAGAAACTGAGATAAGCTTTGAAATTTTAAGTGATCTTTAGTGTGGCTGTCACTAAGTATAAATTTGAATGTCTACATTCTGAGGTTTGGATATTCGGGGAGTCATTGTTCCTTCATTTTTGTTATATAAGTCCACTTCTAATGATAAAAGTGTCTTTAAAACATTAAGGAAAGAAAAAAATATGAATGTAAGGTGATATTGCATTTGGGATTCCATATGTCAATTGGTCTAAAGCAAAAAACCCAGAGATATAAAATAAAATAACAAAAAGATACAAAAGACTATGAAAAGCTCGGAGAAATCAGGATATAAACAGAAAATGTATGCTAGCAAATGAGGCTGTTTAGTAACTTATACACTCTAACACTATTTATTTGCGATGTATGTCATGCACCTTATTTGAATGGTCTCTTGAAATCACATGTCCCGTTTTATGATGTAAAGCATAGAAAAGGAACGAAGAGGGAATGAGATATTAGCATAGCACTATGAACACCAACTCTGTTTTCACCATTTTATGGGAGAAGACACTGCACCTGAGGCTAAAAATGTTACAGAGAGATGGTGCAAATTAATTTTGAAAAAAGAATCAAGAATAATGTACTCGTTGTACTATCTGAGCCCTGGAAAGTGAGTCGATTAAAGCTAGCATTGACACAATGAGGTTATTTTACCTAGTTGATGGACTGTAATGAGTATCAAATGTGTTGAAGGAAATGGAATCCTGTATTCAAGTCAATGATTAAGGCTAAGTCAACTTTAATTCCACACAAAACCTGATCAGCTTTTAGAATTCAAGCTTGATTACCTTGACTCAATTAGGTTAAACAAAAGGTAAAAAATAATAATAATAAAAGAAAAGAAAAGCAAAACACCAGAACTAATGCACTCTGAGCCACAGAATCATTATTTTTTCTTTTTGGTATCAGTTGGAAGGGATGTTGTATGAGAAAGCAAAGCAAGACTGACATAGATAACAGTACCGCTCCATGAGATTTACACAGGGTTTGGTTGTATTTTACCTGCTGCTGGATAAAAAAATTGGTAGGTGCCCTTTTTTTGAGCTTCTACCTATAGTTATCTGTAGAAAACAATCAGTATTACTCATATAAATGGCTTAAACATTCCAAGCAGAACACAAGAGGAAATGTTGTATGCACACAGCCACTAATGTTGCACATGTTGCACATGCTTGAAGAAGTTCTTTCTCTTATTTCATCAGGTTATTTACTTATTTACTTATTTATGGAGTGGGGGGCAGTTATTATTTGTTTTTAGTTGTTTTGTTTAAGTGGTTTTTTTCTTCTTTTTTTTCATTTCTTTTTTATAAGAACGCTGCCTTGTAAATGAGTAATACTTGCAAAATGCTGCTAGTTGTTACAATGAATGTACAGCTGGAAGACTACACAGATTTACAATTGAGGAGATATTCAAAGCTATTCATAGATAAGGAGATATTTAAAATCTGTCTGGACATGATCCAGATCTAGATGACTCTGCAAGAGGAAGGACCAGGTGACCTTCACAGTCCCCTTCCAACTTCAACCATCCTGTTATTCTGTGAAAACACTATAAAAACTTGCCTGACCATGGACTTTTCCTAGAAACCAGTAGCCTATGAAACACTGTGAAGAACATACTGACAATTCTGACACAGTCTGGCAGAAAAGCCTAATTTTTCCATGTTTCTCACCCTCTTAATGTAGACCAACTTCTTGTAGATAGTTACCTGCCGATGGTTATCTGCAGATTCAGACTGGGCTTGTATTGCCTTCTGATAAAACTTAACAAGTCTATTTTGCTTTTATGCCCTGTACATCTAACACGGATTCTCAGAACTGTTAGGAAACATCCTACTTATGCTGTATCCAGATGCCATTCAAGAGACAGAATTCAGAAATTTAAGCCCCTGCTATCAGGCAAGTTTGATTTAAACAGCGACGGATAAGTATTTTAGTGCCACATATTCTCCATCCTGGAAATCCTCTGATGGAGAAATGGTAGAAGAACAGGAGTTGTATACAATCAGATACAGAATCTGATATCACGCATTGCATCAACAAAACAGTTTTGACCATGGTTTTTTTTTCTATATTTTTGCATATGATATTTACAAACTGGTGATTTTCAAGGCCCAAAAGGGACGATAGAGTTTGAACAATTAACATATCATTTAAATGATTCTGCCCTCCTAATTCACAAAAGATACATTTATTTGCAGTTTCACATTCCAAAGAAAAGTTAGTCACCAATTTCACAAACATTTTTGTAAATAACTATTCCAATCTTTGTGCTACCTATCATGCTGGTTAAAAAATGGTTGAGTTTGTAATTGTCACTGAGGAAAAAAAAAGACAAAAACAATTATTTAGCATATTTAAGGACTTTTGGGAGAATGTGTTCTATTTACCCCTATTCCTACTTTTACGGAAAATTTTAATATGTTTGGGTGTTAGAAAATAAAGGTATTTCAGTCTGCGAACGTTGGTGCTACATTTGGACAAGATAAATTCTTCCAGATAAGGTCATTCCCGCCCTGAAACATGGGACTTGGGCAAAATGCATTTACTCATGAAATCAAAGACCACACAAATTGCATGTGCCCAAACTTTTTAACTTAAAGCGGAGAAAAAAAATGTCGTCTTCTCCACGTTCTCCCTACATTTGAAATCTGGTACCTCAGAAATATATGGAAGCCTGAACAGTATTGGTTGGTACTGAGACTTTCTACGTTGTTTCAACATAGCATTCTTCATCTCTTGTCCATTTGTATATGGAGGAAGGGCTTAGTGTCAGCATGGCCCTAGGAAATCATTGCTTCCAAGTAATGCTGCTGCAAATCCTTGCTGCAAAGAATAAATGCAAGAGGAAGGCAAGCAGTGAAGGGCTGAATCACTATCAGTAAATGCTTTTATATATATTTCTGTGTAGTAGTGGTTCTGATGCTCATTCTAGCTTCCACTTGAGATACTCCCCATACAGTTGCACAGAACTTTATTTTCAGGTTTTTTCAGCAGACTGCAGGAAATGAAGAAATGTGATACAGACTTGTTATGGTGTTCTAAGGACAAGTCCCTATCTTTGTGGATAACAAGGCAATATCCAGACTAATTTCTTGTTTTGCATATAGTTTTGCCATGTATCTCTGACAGGTGGGCAAGGAAAGGCCTTTCACAGGATCTGAGGACATTATTTAAAGCAATTTCTAAGTAACTGGCAATCCGTTTCCGGAGCTGGAGATGGCCTGAACTGAGCTCCAGAGTGACCATTAACTTCTTCTCTTTCAAGTAGAGCCAGGGATTATTTTTCCCTCTGGGTGTACACTTGCATTTCTTTACAAACAAGGCACTGTTAGATTCTACCCTGCCATAAACTCTGACTGCAATACCTCATCCACTACTGACCTGAAGTGAACTCCAAGGAGAGGGAACAGTAATAAAGCAAAACCCAGCAAACAGTGTGAAGCTTTTGTAAGATCTTACATAACTGAGTTGGCTATATTGGGAACTTGCCTTTGGTTTTAATTATAGATTTAAGGGTGCACTTATTTGGCTCTGTGCCATCTCTATGCTCCGTCCCTTCACTCCTGATTTACTTTATATAACAAGCAGCCACTACAGAAAGGATTTTCCCCCGCCTTTCTTTTGGGGAGAGGAAAGGCCAACAAAAGTTCACTGGGGGATGGGAATCTATAAGGTGTTAATTGACATGTGGTCTTGGGTTTTAGCTTAGTCACTTGCCTGTGTCTTCCTGAAGTCTGTAGTTGGGTGACAAGTATCTCTTGGAACGTTCAGGACAGTGCCAAGAGTATGGCAAACCTCAAGTGCTAAATCTCTCTCTTACTCACAACTGTTTCCCAGAACACAACAAAATATAGCTTACGCGGAAGCAAAGCAGGGGGGATTCAAACCAAGAAGGTCTTCCTAGGGTCTTGTGAAGCACTGTTGAATAAAAGAGTGAAGACCTGAAGAAAATAGGACCTGAATGTTAGACAATTTTAAAGACAACTAAGTTGATACATTGTTTTGTGCTGCTTGAACAACACTTCTCAGCTTAATCTTTAACTTGGTTAGTATTAATCTCCCTGATTGCTTCTAACTTGCAGAGCATCTGCCATGTAAATAATTACATGTGTAGGGAAGGAGGCTCATAAAGTTATAGGGGAGCCACCCTGTGGAATTATCCTCACTCTGCCTTAAAGGGTAGGTACCTGGTGTGTCATCTGAGGGTCCTAAGCTCAGAAATCAGAATTCTGAATCCATTACTTCTATCAGAATCTGGTCCCTTGATTGAGTTAACTGCCTTGCCACATCCAAGAAGGCAGTGATGCAGCAGCTCTTGGCTATCCTCTTGCTCTGGCTTAGACAATCCCAGCTATTTTTGCTTCTTGTGAATGGGCTGTGGTTATTAAAAGCAGCAAAAAGTGCCACAGTGTGAGCTGAATTCCTTTAAGTTACTGAACCAAATATTCTCAATCTCCACTACCCATAGTAAGAAGAGGACTGTCATTATAATAAAGGTGCTAAGAAGAACAGCAGAATACCAAAATAAAGGAAGCCCAGGTCCAGGAAAAGTGCTTCTCAGTCTAGAACTAAAAAAGACTTCTTGTCATTCTGCTGCTCTAAACATAGCAGAAGAATTAAGAAGTCACTGTATTTAGAGCATTTTTGGTTCTAAAAGGTTCATAATCCTTCTCAGTCTCTCTCCTATATTACAAATACAACAGCATTTCTCCTGGCTGCTGTTTCACTGAGACCAAATTAGAAACATTGCTAAGAAGGACAGCAAATCTTCAGAAAGTTGGTGAACTTGATTCTACCTTATTGTAACCCATTTCTTAGCCCTGTGACAAGGTTTCTCCAATGAAGAATTTGTCATCTGGATTTCTAAGCCGGAAATTTCTAAGCCTGAAATTTTGCTCTCAAAATGCTTTGCAGAAGAGTTCTACATGGTGCTGGAATGAAATGAAATTACAGAAGGGCTGCTCCCAGTGACACTGCTGCTGAAAAAATTAAAATTTTCCACCATGAGGCCTCATGGAATGTGTTCCAAAACAGCCTAGACTCCTCAGCTTGTACATGTGTGCATCCTCTGTAGCAGGACAGGTACCTTGCTTATACTTGCCCCCAGCTCTCAGCTGATGTTGCATCCAGTTTTGCTTTCTTTTTTTATGCTTTTTCCTAGGATGTGACTCAGTGCTTTTTAGAAAGCAGAGCTTTTGTCTGCATCATTCTCCCTGCCAATCCCTTACATCACCTGCTTGATCCAGAGTTGGGAGTGACTCATTTTTCTCCTCCAAACACATGTGCACACAATGAGCTGTCTCCCATCTAATGGCCCTTCACAGAAACTTATACGTAAGGTCATGACTGTGTTTTGTTGCAGATGCCCAGTGCCCATCTGTAGAGGACAGTCTCTGTCTGTCTCAGGATTTATATTGTTCTGAATGCTTTAAAAGCTGTGCAAGTGAAAGCAAATGATCTATGTGGGTTGTTTTTTTTTTGTTTTGTTTTGTTTTGTTTTTCCCTTCCTCTCTCACTGGCTAATTTTATATCTATTCTTTACTGTGGGAAAGCTATGCCAGCAGAGCAATCTCTGCATTTTGTTGTGAAACTGATTTTCATCCTAAACTGTTACAGAAGTGAGCTTGAAACCTACGTCTGTAGAAAGTTTGCACTTTTCATTCTTCAACTTACCGCTGATGTTTGCCCAATTTGTAATTATGTGTTTTTAATGAATACTCTTATCCGTACGTAAAAACTTACAGTAAGATGGTGTGACTCAAATTTAGATGTGAATGACTGAAGTTAGAACATCTAGACCTAGTCTACCTCTTCTTTTGTCCTATCATAGTCAAAGATACAAGCTCTTACCAGCAGTAATTTGGCTCAGTGTGAACTGGATAGCTAACATGGGGGACATGACTTGCAATTAAGAATAGCCTAGCTTTGGCACAAGAGTTTACTTTTTGTGGTTATCTAACATTACGATGCTTTACACCCAGCTTCTGAACCCTAAAACGTTAGCAGTAAAAATGTGAGGGTCTGAGGTTTTCAAGGCCCCAGAAAAACTAACAATAAGGATTTGAAAAAGTGTTTAAGTGGTGCCTCAGAGAGCTGAGGCTATCAGTTTCTCTCTTCTGGCTCTCAACACTGAGGACAACGAGACATGGGACAGTAGAAAATAAACCTTGATAGTTTATCATGCTTAGGTTTAATTCTGATGATGCACCAAACAACACTAACCCAAACATCTCCCTGCTTACCTTTGTGCCCTAAAGATCCTGGAAATAGGTGGCACTATAGAAACCTAGTTCCACAGAGAAGCAAAAAATCCTGATGCCTTCTGGGGCAACCTTGCCTGAGCCATTGGCAGCATGTTTTGGTAAAGCCATTGGAGCAGGCCAGGAAGCAGATGGCACGTCAGAGCATGACAGTCTTGCTGCTTTATTTCAGAAGTGGCATGTTCTGTGCTGGTCTGACAACGCTTCCTCCCAGTTACTCGCAGGAGTACAGAGGCTAGGCACAGCCTCCAGTGGGAGGATAGTCCTGATGGGCAGGCAGTGCACACAGCAGCTCCCTCTGCCCATCTAAAGGCAACCAGTGCAGCAGAAGTAGATGGCGCATTCAGTTTCTCTGCTGCCCCTTAGGCAAGGCAGGGCACAAGTTGCTGCTAGTTTAGCATTTGAATGTCTCCAGGCAGTAGTTTTTCCTCTTTCTTGGAAGACTGTCTTTGATCCATATATTCCTGATCTCCATTTCCCCTAGTCCACACATTCTTCAAACACTGCAACAAATCAGTTTTTATTTATTGTTACAACAATTTCACTTTTTCATGATAGATCAGAAAAAAAAAAAAAAACCCAGCTCTTCTTTATTGTTAAAACAGTATCTTTTTCTTTTTTTTTTTTCAAGACAGACAGAATCTGGTGACACAAAGTTGACCTGTTCTTTTTTCAATCTTTTTTTTTTTTTTTTCAGGAAGTAATAAACATTTCAGCAATTTCTTTACCTATGAAGAGTAAAAATTAAAAACAGTGCATAAGAGATTCTCACATCCTTTTCTTCCAGATTTTTTTTTCTTTCCAGTTTGTTTACATGGTGAGAGCAAGATAGAGGTACTGTCAATCTCAGCAGAGTATTTCAGAGGACTAAAGGTAGATATTATTGAAATGTGCAAACATAGCACAGCTTTTTTTCATTTAATGTTAATTTTTTCTGCTTCAGGTTTTATTCCTTTTCTGATATGAAAAAGTTTTACTTTTCTCTTGAGTTTTGATTGTATCTCGATTCCATACGGTGATTTTCAGTTATAACATAGGATAATACAAACCCCCATAAATAGATCTAGTGAGTACTAATATAAGATTGCTTATCCTTACCTTTTCTAAGCAGCAATCTGAATTTGTTTGAAGAGGGAAGATAACAAGAAGGAGTCATGAAATTGAGAAATAAGAGAATACTTTTTTGAGTCTTTGTTCTGTTTCAACAAATTTTTCAGGTTTCCAGTATAACATATTGGTATTGAATTCCCAGGGATATTGAGGGATAAGAAACCATTTCTCTAACAGGCCTTGACATCACAGAGCTCAACAGGTTATATTGCTTCAGTTTCTGTGACCCTTTCTGGAATATGCATCTCACTAGTTAACTTGTTTTGTATCATGTTGTGACATACATTTCAGTGCCATTTGCCCAGACTCTTGGGAAACCTGAATACTGCTGAATGGCACCATCCAATATAGCTAGAAACTAATGTTGACAGGCTTTCTTTGGAGTTCAGGATAAGAGAAATAAATGTCTTAGCTCTCTGCGCACCTCGCTATAATTTTAATCAGTCCCATACTTAAAATCTGTGCACAAACATATGATTCTCTTCTGAGAAGATGGCAATGCCTGCACTCACTGCATAGTTTGCAGAATTAAATTCCAAAAACAGCAATAATATCCAACTCTCACTTCTACTCTCTGAGTATTTGCTAACAGAGAATCTTTTCCAGTTAACAGTAAGTGAAATGAGCCTGCTTTTATAAAGTTGCTAATACAAGAGAGAGAAGAGAGAGCAGCTTCTTCAAAGGCCTTGCCAGGGTACCTGGCCCCAGCAAGCCCCCTCTGTGGGGGTGCATTCCTAGGACATGCCCATGGGGTCTTCTGACTGCAGCATTGCCACCTGTGGCAGTGTGCAGTGAGGACAGCTGTCTTTCAGAAACAGAGTGAGACCACCAACTGTTCCCACAGGTCAGCAAACACGAACCTCAGGATATCTATAGGTATTCCTCTCCACTGACCTGCATGATTTGGACTCATGACCTATTGCTTTTGTTTATTGTTTTTTAGGTTATAAAACATGCTCATCCAGCCTCTGTCAGTGAGAGTGCAAACCCGACAGTTACAGTTCAAGAAATCCATTCTAAAATGCCAATAAAAGGACTAACCAGCCCTCTTTCTCCTTTAAGTACCTGAACCCTTTCAAATGTACTTCGGGGTGCAGGGCTTCACATCCTATTAGGAACATACTAAGTTCGATCCTATCTAGATTTTAAAGCTATTCTCTGAAGACTATAATTCTCTTCTTTCTTGGAGCAACTTTATTACCCCAGGGAAGCATTTGAGCTAAAATTGTGCCAATATTTCCATCACAGTATTAGCTCTCTTTTTTTTTCAGACATTCATGAAAAAGAAGTAATTTTGTCCCATAATTAAGAACCCAATAACTTCTCAAGGCAGCAGATTTTGTTTATGATTTTCTCACAAATATTTTTGACAGCACTGACATTTTTGCAAGCATGACTAGCTACACATTTACCCAGTTTTGCTTTTTTGTTTGTTTGTTTTTGGCACTCAAATGTGCTAAAGATAATGTAAGCTAAAAATTCCTACATTTGACAAGGAGTTTACTGTATGTCAAGAACAGATTGCATTCATTTTAATAGAAAAGTAGTTGGCCAAGATTTCAAGTGGTACCTGCTGAACTTTCACTACAATTAGTAGTGATGGAGGACATTCATGGAATCATAGAACCATAGAATCATTAAGGTTGGAAAAAGCCACAAAAACCATTTAGTCCAACACCCAGCCCACTCCCACCATGCCCACTGACCACATCCCTCAGTGCCACATCCACATAGTTCTTGAACACCTCCAGGAATGGTGACTGCACCACTTTCCTAGTCAGACTTCTCCAGTCAGTTCTTTCAGCAGAAGACTCTTTCTCAGTAGCTGGAACCATTCAAAGCTTTGCACCCTTCCTCTTTCATAATGCTGGATATGGTACCAATTTTATCACTTCAGTTACTTTCTCTGTGAAATGAAGTTTGATACTTACTTCACAGGAGTATCTGTAGCCCAAATTATTGGCACTCAGGTATTATTGAGCAGAGAAGGGACCCAAACACCCATGAAGGACAGGAGGGATGTGTGTACCTCCTTTGCTCCTGGTGGACATGGATACTTAAAGAAACCACCTCATACGATGGAGGAAACACCCTATGCCATGTGAATCACACAGCAGTAGTACAGGAGCTGTTTCTCTTGATTTTCTAGTCCATGCTCAGTGTTCTTCTGTATTGTAATACTGTACTTATAAAGTGTGTGTCTCAGAAGTGATACCTGCCAGTGCTTCCCACACAGTGCCATTGAAAATATCAGCTTATTGTTTGTTTTAGGTGTGGAGGAGATAAGTGGTGTCTTGGAAACTGTTGTGTGCAAACCATAGACAAATGCTGGAGTTTCCAAAGGCACTGTCTGATGTTTCTAATGAGCTTGATTGCTGTGACTCCACAAACCCTCTGTCGCTACGCCCTTGTGCCACCTTTAGCTCTCTCTGTCCCCTCCAAAGCCTCCTGCTTCTTAGTATGCCAGTACAATTCTCCTGCCGAGCAGCTGCCTGTTTGGCATGACTCATGCCAGACATTTGGCTATTTTGGACAAATGGGGATATGCTATTTATCCCAAATAGCTGCCTGCCTTGCATAGCACATTGTCCTGAATAATGAAAGTACTATCAGCCTAAAAATCCTTTAGAATTCTTCTGCCTGTATCCACATATCACAGTAAAGAAAGCAAGAAATAACGTGCAAATAACAATTAATACAGCAGATGATGAGATGCATTTTGGAAATCGTAATTTGTTTGAACTTGGTCTCACCTTACTGAAATCAAATAGAAACCACTCCTCCAACGTGTGCTGGGCTGGCTGACCATGGCAGGATTCCCTCCAGCCTTCAGAGTTACATAACCCACACCAATGAGGAACACTCAGGAAATTTACAGGTACCCCCAGTGACTTCCAGACAACCTTCACTGCTCCCTGAGACACTTCTGGTTCACTTGCAATGGAAATGTTTCTGAATGTTTATTTTAAGTTGTTGATTCACAGACCTGAAAGAGCAACTTGGTCCTGAAAAACTGCAGGAGATGTTCTATTAAGGGAAAGAAACAGAAAATAAAAAGAAATAACAGTCAGTACAGGTAGAAACTAGGAATTCCTTGGCTTACCTGGGGATGCCAAGTGCAGTATGTGAAATCTGGAGGTTATCTTGAATGTTTATGGAACCTCACACACAGCTTAGAGATCTGAAAGAACTTTCTGTCTTGCTACAGACCCTCCTGGGAGATGTTTTTGGGTCAGGTTTTTTTTTTGGCTTTTGCTTTTTGTTGAGCTTCATGATCTTTTAATGGAGCCATTGTAATTTGTAGTAGATTGCTGCCTAATGATGAATGATAGTTTGATATAGTTTGCTAATGATGGATTTGATTACACTATGTGTGTTGTAGAGATTATTTTATCTTTTTCTGATGGTGGGCTCATATTACCAAGTTGTTATTATAGCTTTTTATCAATTCACCATTTTAAAACATGATTTTTCTACTTCTTCTAAATCTTCCTGAATTTTAAACTAGTTGTTAAGCACAACTACTTTAGAACATTGCTGCTACTACCCTATCCGCATATTTGTCATCATTTCCACCAGTCAAATTTACATTGGCTTCAGTGTGTGACAGGAGAGAGTTGGATATGGAAGGAATGTGGGGTCAGATCCAAAGAGATGGATGTATAGATAGACCCATATCAGGGCCAGTGCCCTTAGTGAACAGAAGGGTGATCTGGTGATAGAATGTGGTAGAAGCAAGCAAAGGGAATTGGTAGTGAATGGGAGCCTCTCACATGGATTAACCTGCCAGGCTTGTTTTTGGAATCTGTTCCACAGTCACTTCAATGACTCATGGGCATCCCTTCCCCCTCCCCGTCTTGCCTGAACAGTTTTCATTTATTTTGCTTGTGCTAGGAAAAATATGTTTTACATTTCTACCATTCTCTATCATTTCCTGAGATTTAGTATGTTATTTTACATGTTAGCCAGTAGAGTCATTTTTTGTGTTAAATTTGTAATCTCATCAGGAACTATGCCAATTTCCTATCAAATTAAATCAATATAATTTGTATACACATATACGAAGCCAACTTTCTAGCACTCACTGGTATTATTCTGTCCACCAATTTTTCTTTGTTAAACACTTTATTTTTAAAAAGTAGTTTTAATAAAATGGGCTAACATTTCATTTTATGTGGCAGTGGTAAAAAAGAAAAAAAAAAAAACAACTTTATTTCTAAAGTCATTTAAAAAAATTTCCTTACGATATAAAATTATCACATGTAAATGCAGCATTTGAAGACAGTGTTTTGCAAAGGTGTGTCAAATCCTCTGTTTGCCTGTGACCATAATCCAAAGAGTTCTGCATCTCTCATCACCGCCTTCCTGTACAAATGTTGCCAGTGTGCTATACTCAATATAGAATTTTTCAAATTTTATTATTCCAGTGGTGGCTATTGCTGTTCCTAACACACACCCTGTCAGAAGGTTTAAAAAATGTATGCCTCGGTTCATGCAAAAAAAAAAAAGAAAAAAAAAAAAAAGAAAAAAAAAAAGAAAAAAAAGAGGGGGAGAGAAAAAAGAAAAGAAAAAAAAAAGAAAAACAAAGGTCAAAACTTTTAAAATGTCACTTCTTCTACAGTTTTGCATAGAAAATACATTGAATCAGTGGGAGGGCTCCTTGCCCATAGAAACAGGCTGTAAGAAAAGAATGTTATCCTGCTGCTGTAGTTTCCACTTTCACTGGCAGCTGCGGGCTGAGCAGAAAAGCACTGTGGGAGCCCATTGTTACCCCAGCTGGGTAATAGTTTTCTTATTTTACAGTCAGCAACCGAGGGGGGTTGGGGTGTCTCAACAAAGTGCCTGAAAATGTAACTCCTGCAAACAGATCACTTTCTCCTTCACTATGAGAAACGGGGATCCATAAATCTTTTATTTCGTTTGGTTACTGTATCAAGGTAATTAACTACTTCAAAGAAAAAGATGGACTTATTTTCCAAACAAATTTACACTGCGTGGAAATGTTGCTCTATAAGCTGTAGAACCCCAGATCCCTAATGGAATGCCAAAAATATTTGTCTCCCTTTGCATGAGATTTTATTGCTGAAGACAGATTTTGCAAGACTTAACCTGCATAGATGATAATCCAAATTCTTACCAGAGCAAAATTTCAATAGGAAATGGTGAGAGTGGGGAGTAAACACTGCAAAGCCTTTCCTTTCCTGGTAGAGACATTATGAACACCTCTGTGAAAGTGCTATTTGTGATTTTATGTTGCATGTTTATATGTCATGAGCTTAACACTCACAAAACTGTAGGTCTTACCTAGTGCTGGTTTATCCAAGGAAGATAAACTCTTTTAGTCACCACAATAACCAAAGTTTTAAAGGGAGAAGGACAATGACAGAATCATTCATCTCATCCGGCTTTTCTGACACCTTTCATTTCCCAGCAGCTAAAATTTGTATCTCAGCTGCAGGGAGGAAACAAATCTTGCCTGTGGTGAGAAAGTTGTGTAGCTGAATGGTTTATTGGTTCAATGTTTCAGTAGCCTCAGGTCTACAGTTCTCATATGAAGCCGCTCCATTGAATTATGCTGAAAGATCAAGCACCACCTCAGCTGGACATGAGCAAAGGTACAGGGCCCAGAGCCAGCAAACGCAAGGACTGTTCTGATCTGAAGACTTGCCTGAGGCTTTTTACTATTGCGAGGTCCTTGCAGCCATGCTCACCAGCTGGAAGCACTGAGTCAGGTCTGGGAGGTGGGGTGGGGTGGGGTGGGGGGAGGGAGAGGGGGTTGGGCAAGAGGGACATTCCCCTAGCACCATCCCTAGCCTCTGAAAAGGGCTCTTTCTCCATTTGGGAAACCTGCCAGAGGAATGACTGGGCCATGCCCAGGTTTCTCACATTTATGCATTTAGTTTTAATCTTGCTAGCTCTGGTGGTGAAGTTACATCACGGCTGTGTTCCTGCTGCTTGTAGTGGGGCAGCTGGATCAAACCTTGTTTGGCAGTGGTTCAGCCTGCAGGACAAATAGAGCTACAGTTTCGTTCCCTTACTTTCATCATTCTTTCCTCCACTCATGATACTTCATTAGTCAGATGCTTGCCTCGCTAACGTGGCTGCCCAGGTTCATGAGATGAAATGCAGAGATGTATGACGCAGAAAGCCAGGTTTGTTGCTCCGATGATTCTTGTGCACTTCCAGTTTGTGCATCTATGATCTCATGTTTGGTGCGAGCATATTTCCCCTACTCTGCTGAGAAAGACCCTAGGAGGAACGCTGGGAACTCACTGATTTTAAAAGTAAAACAATTGTATGCCTTGATTAATCAAAATTTCCAAATGAAAGCGGGTGAAAAGGAAAGAAAGGAACAAGGAAATTTCCCTTTTCATAGCTTAACAAAACAGGGTTCAGTATGTTGTGTAAACACATACAAATACATACATAGATATACTCAAGAACAATTTTCCGTTTATATTAGTAACTTAAATGTTATCTCCATAGTTAGTAAAAGCCTGCTTCTGCTCTTTAGAGGAAGTGAAGGATTCATCAGAAATGTCACCATCCAAACCATACATACATGCCCTTAGTCCATGAGTACAGGAACACATGTGGCAGTGCTATGGATTTGTAGGGCAGAATTAACAAATCTCTCTGTGCTTCCTGCACTACATGCACAGATGAAAAGACACAAGACTCCACCAGTGAGGTGCTTATGTTCTACAGATATGTCTACCCAGACTTGTGCTCAGCTGGTGATACAAGGTGAACAGACCTGATGTCACTACAGTCAACAGAGTATGAAGATGGAGCTGAAGAGTCTTTCTGAGGTGCTAGGCATGTTAGCCCAGACTTGGCGCAGGACCACCTTGGTCATGTCATTTTGGGCTAGGGTGTGGAGAGCGCTTGCAAAATGCCCTGTAGCCATTCCTTGCACAGACAAAAGCAGGGTTAAGAAACAGATGGTGAAGTAGTTTGCCCAGGGCCACACAGGAGGTCAGCAGCAGAAATAGGAATGGAGCAGGCATCCCTGTGCCCCACTTCAATGACTTGTTCCAGGAGCCCGGTGCCTGGTAGGGCTTTGCTAGGGATAAGCACATTTAAATTCTAGGCATAACTCCATCTGCTAACTCCACTGCTCCCCTCTGTGAGCAGTCATTTTGTCTGGAAGAGAATGAGAAGGTTGTTAGGAATTTTCTTTGGTTATTTGAAGCTTATGAGGAACTACGAAATATGTAAAAGATCCAGCATCTTCCTGAAACTAACTTCCACTGAAAGTTTTTTTAATTGTTCTCCCCTAACATTATCCTAATAACAAATCCTAACAGGGAGTAGGCTTCATCTTATTTCTTAAAACCTCTTACTGATAGTTTCAGCAATCTAGATGGCCACTGTAGATGAAATTTTTATGCCCCTGTCATAGTTAATGGAGAGAAACAAGGTCAAACAAACTCTTTACATAGGTAGTGATAGGATAAAGAGGAATGGTTTTAATCTAAAAGATGGAAGATTTAGATTACATATTAGAAGGAATTTTTTTACTCAGAAGGTGGTGAGACACTGGCACAGGTTGCCCAGAGGAGCTGTGGGTGACCCATTCCTACAGATGCTCAAGGCCAGGTTGGATGGGGCCCTGGGCAGCCTGAGCTGGTGGGGGCAGCCCAGCCCACAGCAAGGGATTGGAATTGGATGGGCTTAAGTTGACTTCCAACCTAAGACATTCTGTGATTCTATGACTCTATGATCTATTTTAGACACCTACCTGAGGATGGAAGCAATTGTGCTCCAAAGTCCACCAGTTACAGAAAGTGCTCAGGCAAGTGGTTTAGAATGGATGGCCAACTTCCATACAGCTTAATTTGATATATGTTATAACTTTCCTGGTGCCATGATTTCACTCCTTGTTATTACTCATTTGTATGACTTCCTTATCTTCAGTGTATGAATACTGCACAGCTGAAGATCTGACTTCTGACTGAAAAAGCTTGAATCTTGATCTTTCAGGGAGCTCAGCAATTTTAAGTAGAATTTACCATCAGTGTCAATCTTAAAAATAATTTGTCTGATTATGTTTTGATTATTTGTCAGGTTATTCACCCTTTAACAGTGGGGAGGATTTCATTAAATTTAGTAAGAAATCCCTTTAGCCCATTTTTGCTTTTTAAAGTGAGCTACAATATAGCTATGTAGACAAAGGCTTCTATCCATTTTAAACACCTAAGAAACACTGTCATCTTACAGAAAGAAGGTATTTTCAGTTTGATAAAGTTGTGTGTGTGCATAATGTAGAGAACTCATATTAGAAATCAAAAGTATTATGCCCAAATTGCACATTTTCTACTCCAATATATATTTGTTTCACTAACACTTTAAAGCCACTAAAGATTTTGCACTGATTTCACTTTAGGCATTATACTATATCTACTTCATATACTAGAAAATCACTCCTTCTACAGGAGCACTTTTTAATATAGTTTTCAGGTACCATTAACTGCTATTTCTTAGCCTTTAGCAATAAGCCATTTCCCTTAAATTACAGGGAACTTTGTTCAAGCTGTTGGCCTTTAATTCTAAGGTGGCTCAGAGCTATACTGCAGTAATCTTTAGAAAATAATCTTATATTTGACCTGGGTAACCTGCTCTAGGTGTCCCTGCTTGAGCAGGGGGCTGGAGGAAATGACCTCCAGAGGCGCCTTCAAACTTCACCCATTTTGTGATTCTGTGACAATCTTAGGGCATTTTATGCCTTTGTGAGAGCTGGATGGACCCAATGGTCTCCAAGAAACAAACTAGTACATCTTTAAAATACATGCACAGATAAACTGCTATCTAAATGTGTATGTTTCTCCATTATCTTCAAAGAAATTCTTAGGTGAAGAGCCACAGATGTTCAGGTTGGTTCAGGCCAGATAGGGTGCTGCCAAGTATCTTCAGAGGGCTCAAAGACAGGTTAACCCCTAATGAACAAGTTGGATATAATTTTTCTCTATCACTATGTTACATCAAAGTCAGCTTGTTGATAAACATGCTTTGGTAGTTGCCTATAAACTGCAATTTTTCCCACTCTTGCTTTATTTTGTCCTCAGTCTGCCATTTCTCTTCATTAATCGTTCATGCATTCAAAAATGTAAAGCTTGGAAAATATGACCTTCTCTTAAATTTCAATGAATTTCACTTACTATCATAACTGCTTTTAAATGTTGCATTGTTCTCTTTTATCTTTTTCATGTACTGGCCTGGGCTCCATACAAACTTCCACTCCTTACTAACATCACAGCAATGTGTTTGGGGTTTTTTCGTATGTGGAGGGATCTGTAGAAAAACTACTGATGAAGAAGAAACAACATGGTCTTCTCAAATGGAAACGGATGAAAAATAATAGCAAAAATGGGATATTAATATAAAAAATGTAAGGTTATAGGATCAAAGGCAAAAAAGAAAAAAACAACAACAAAAACCCACAAGCTCAGGATTCCACTGTTTGAATAGAAATGTTTAGGGATACTTTAGGCATGTAGGGACTTTTCAGCTGCCTCCATCTGCCATTGCAGCAGGCTATAAGTATCACAGAGGACTTCTAACACACCTGCAAACACCTAACGCTGGGTTCTAAAATGAGTGACAAAAGACTAGGGGTAATACTTTAAAGCACCAGTACGTCTACTCTTAAAAGTGAATCTTGCCTATTCTTTTTTGCTTCATTTTTGAAAAATTGCCATTGTACGTCTTTTAGCATCTAATATTACTTTTTGTCACTGAAATCCCACCTTCAATATATGTATGGTATTGATTTGCCTCAAATATTTGTCATTGGAGCTTGAAAGGAAACTATCAGAGATGTAGCTCACATATGCTATTCACTTCCCTACTGCTGCACTTCTGCCTGAAGGACACCAGTTTGTAGACTAGCGAGTAGAGTGCAGGTAAGCAGGAGATCTGGCCCTAAGTACTTGCACGCTGAGGAAGTCACTGAACCCACACACTCCGAGTCCTGGGGCAAGATCCTGACCACAAGTAGTGAAACAGAAGGATTGCCAGCACATCTCTAATGACAAAGTTTTGAATAGAAGTAGTGATGATCCTTAATGCTTTCATAAGAAACATGACTCATCACAGGAAGTTTCTGGAGACAACAGGGCATCTTCACTTCAGACCCTGGCAAGATTCTTAAGTTTTGCCAAGGGCTGAGCTCCTAGGTATATTGTCACTATTATTCATTCTTTTTAGTGTTTTTGTTGGCTAACTGTAGTCACTAACCTTCCTGGAAGGCTGACTGTGCTCAGGGACCTTAGCACTCTTCCCTCTTCTGTGGAAGGAGCTCAGGGCACCCTGGATTCCATTTGAAAGCCCATATATCCCAAATCATTACACCATCTATGTTTTAGGCACTGTTTCTTCTTCCTTCCCGTTAATCCATCATAACAGACCAATAATATCACAAACAGATTGAAATCACCACATTATACAAAATCATAATGACACACACACTAATGACGAATATATGTGGTAGATTTAGAGTTCTAATATTCCTTTGATTACTGCTAACCTGAGCCAGTAAAGGCCTTAAAGCAGTTGAAGTAGTCAACAAAGATCAGATTTGGTAATGTAGAAACTAAAGGTGATGAAAGTGTTGCATGAGATTTCTCTGTAAAAAAAAAACCAACAACTCATACAAACACATCTTTCATTCAAGTCATTTCCTGTCATTACCCCTGTGAGTGGCAGTGAGAAATTTATACCAACAAGAGTTGCTTTAAGACAGCAAGAATAGTTCTACATTCTGGGCATTTTTACTATGTTATTGCTGTAGGAAGCAGCGCTAACATGGATCACACCCTTCTTTAATACTCATTAATAAATGAAGGCTCTTTCTGGCCTTAGTTTATACCAAATGTTTCTGCTTTGGTCTCTTGTCATTTTGGAATATGAAAACTGAAATGGAACGTTCGCCCCTTTGTGGAACAGACAGACTGCTCTGCTGAGACAGCTTTCCTCATCCACAGAGAGCCTTGGCTTCACAATCATTAAGCTCTGATGCTATCACTGATGATACCTCTTGTTCAGGCTTCTCACGATGGCATAGTTTGCTGATGGTGCAGACCTACTCCTAGGAACCTCTCTGCTAAGGCATCTTCAGAGCTGCATCCACTCACATCTCCCTCAGTTTCCCCAGCTTTGAGATGATTACGGGCAGAAGGAATTTCTGCTGGCTGTACACTATTCTGGGGGAGGAGGAAGCCCAAGGAGAGAGCTCAGGCTCCCACCTCCAATCTCCCTTTGAAGGGAATTCTGGAGTTTTCCAGGAGGGTGGAAGCAGCAGCTGAATAGCACTTCTACAGAGGGAAATGTTCTCTTACTTGGTGGCTTCCCTGCACTGTTACACATAAACTTCCATACTGCAATGCTACAAGCTCTTTCCATCACAGGGATGGAGTTCATAAAGACTGCGCAGGTTTTACAATTCTGCATGTAATACATCAGCTGAAAGAATCATGTTTCCAGTCAGTGTTTTTTCCCTGCATGACTTAAAGTAAAACATGAGATAAGCATCACTTTTCCCGTGACTTCACTTTATGCTTTTGTAGAAGAAACCAGAAGAATGTTTCCTGAAGCAGAAGCTTTGAAAAGATTTTGTCTGTTACCAAGGGCACAGTGCAGTAAAACAGAACATGAGTGGAAGGAACAACAAGCAAAACTGTCTAAGGAGCTCTGTCTCCTTTGCAAAGTTAACAATGACTGAATAGTAAATTGCTTTTTAATAAGTTTTGTATTCTCCTGGGATATGGTTAAAGGGTTAATTTAACGCTTGACCCATTAAAACCGTTGAGTGCAGTGAGAACCTTGTAAGGCTGATCAGATGATTATTTCTGGAAGATAAGTGGTTGAAAACTGAGCCTCACTAGTTCAGGTAATCAAGGGAAATCGGCATAAAAGAGAAGATGCGGCTGAGTAAAGACAGAACGGCTACCTGAGATTCTATTACTTGTCGTCTTTCAAGCATAATGATGAGATTATAGTAACCCTAAACTGGCTGAAAACAGAAATCTGGCTGTCTGTCAAGTTCATTGTATTAAGTTTTACAACACTCCAGATCTGATTCCTCCTAACCTACAGTAATTATACCAAGAAGACAGGCTCAAAGAAACCCTTTTCAACCTTGGACCTTTGTCAGGTTTTGGCTTATGACCAGACTACCATTGTATATGTCATGGGAAAAAAAAAAAAAAAAAGGAAAAAAAAGATTTTTAATATTTATTATGATTTTTTTTTCATCATGCAATTCTTAAAAAATATTGCCAGAAGTCTTTCCACACTCCAGCTGTCACACTGCCTTGAGATTTTCTGAATGAACTTGTTTTCAAACCTTGAGCCTCATGGTTCTCTGAGGTTATTCTAGTCTTAGCACTTTGCTGCAATCATTTTTCACACCTTTAACTATCACGTGCTCTCACAACAGACAGGTGTGATAGTGTTCATGCTTTTTAAAAAGTAAAAAATGACATGAAATACTACATTGACCTGAAATGTACTTTTCCAACCTGGACTTGTCTCAAATTCAGGCTGCTGTAGAAAGAATTGTCTAAAACACTGCCTGTGAAATCCTGTTTTGACTCTATTTTGAGATAGCAGATTTAAGACTTCAGTGCAGGAGGGCTTTCAGGCACATGTTGGAAGCCCAGGTGGCTCTGGTCTCAGTTCTGTTGGGCACATCAATGTGAAGCCTTAGCCGCCCATCTTTCTCCTCTGATTCATGCTTGTAGAAATGCTTTTCCAGCTTGACGTAGGCTTGGGTTGCTACCGTGAAGAGGTGTTTGTATCTATGCCTCACTTCACACTGTGAAGAAAACAATCAGGTTAGAAGTCTGTATTTATTCTGCTGTGTGGGATGAGGTTGTCACCAGTCTGTTACTGGAGGTTAATGCTGCCATTTTGTGGGCATTGCTGCCTGGATCAGTCTGAGCAAAATTCACAGCTGGCATTAGCCTGATTGCTTTCTGCCAAAGTGTTCTACAAAATCATTCACACAGCCAGAGTTGTTGAAGCAGTAACCTCCTGCAATGGTTGGGGATGAGCTTCACTACATAGTACTGCTTTCACATTTTACAGCTGGAAGAGTGACACTGAGGGAAATAGTTAATTGGGCGTGGTGGTGATGGGTTGATGATTGGACTAGATGAACTTAGAGGTCTTTTCCAACCTTAATGACTCTATGATCCTGTAAGAGGGGCATCTCCCCTCAGCTCCAAGCCTCCTTGCTGTAGACCTCTCAGCAGCTGATGCTGGCAAATGGATTCTTATGCCCCCAATATGTTTTGTGGTCTTGTGAGCTGTCTTAATCCAGCCTCCAAAGAACCTTGTCTCCTAACAGTATCTAGACTGTATCTCTCAGAAAGACTAAGACACAGCCAGAGTGCAGGAATATCAATCTATGATTCCAAAAAGTCTTCCAGATACAGATCAGGCCTCAAATACAAGTGAAGACTTAGAAATTTGACATAATTATTTGTTGAATGGGGACCTGTATCAAATATATTTCAGTCAGACACAAAAACGTTCGGAATTAATACAATGCTGCACCTTCACCAAGCTTTCTCATATCTATAGAGTTGTAACATTGTTTACAACTTACCCTTATTCCCATTTTCAACTCCCTAATATCCATCTAGGAAAAAAAAAACAACAGAAAACCACTGGTCAACCTGGAAGCTCAGATTAGGAAATATATCTATATTTTGAGCTTCTTTTATAATGTGTTTTGGTTGCTGTAAGCCAGAAACACAATCTGCATCGCTATCATGAGAAAATTCTCCAACACACAGAATCAGTGCTAGGACTACTATTGACATGTCACATACTACAGATCATGGAACACAGATAAATGTCACACAGCTGCTGTCCTTGGTAGACATGAAGAAACTACTTTAAATGCTAAATATTTTAAGTCCTTAACAGTGGAGAGGAGGCTGGTTTTAGATGCACTTATTTTTAAGTGCATCTCAGTGCTTTTCCTGGAAGGCTGTGTCCTGTGGGCCTTTGAGCAATAACAAATAGATCTGCAGGGCTGGTTGAGAAAATTAAATGTATTTACCCTCACCAGTGCTTTTGACAAAACATTCTGTGAATGTATTTATTGCAGATATATCTTTCCTGTTTGTTCTAAAAATGTGATTCTATTCTTCATAACTAAAAGCCAAAGTCCACACAGCCACCAAGCATATGTCAAAGCAGAGCTAAATTATTAAAAAGCTTTTGCAGTTTCAGGCAGGGCCTGGTTCTCATAACTCAAAGTCTATTCAGTAATGTCTCTGAAGTTCATAAATCACTGACTGTGAAAAATGGAAATCCACTGTACTATGGTATTTGTAATTAATACAGGCTTTTCAATGCCAAACCATCAGAGCCTCCAAAGCAGCGTTTTGGGCTGCTTCTTAATGTAGTTCAGTGCAAACCTGTCCCAGGAAGATGAAATACTGAAGTTACACAGATTGGGAGATTTGGCAGCAAATCAAATTTTTCACTGCAAAATGATGGCTCATCAAATGGAACTGTTTCACCAAAGTGTATGTTTTAACAGAGCCTCTCTGGGAAAGTTTGACCAACCTAAGAGGGGAATGCTGTTCATTGTGTGGAGAGAAAACAGCTTTGAGACAAACAGAGCAGTGCTGCACTGCATGCTTGCAAACTGAGCTACTGTCACTAGCTTTTTATCTTGCAGCACCTCTTTACTTAGGAAAAAAACAAAAAGGTAAAATAAAAAATAGTATGCCTTAGAGACCAGATATTAATATACAGGGAATTAAATCCTAATATTTCCTTTCTCTGCAGATGGTGCAGAGGAAGCTCCCAGCACCACTCAAGCTGCCCAGAGGGCATAGGGGTGCAGGACTTGTCGAAAGGCATCACAAGTTCTCCAGGCACAGTACTCTGCTTTTACCACTCCGTGTCTCTGACTCTGTATCTGCTCCCATAGGGTCAAGGGTAGCTCACAGAGTCCACTCTTACACAGTTTTCATCAAATACATCTGCTGAGATCAAAGCTGTTATGTCCGTTTCTTTGTGGAATGGCAGGTTCTGCTAACATAGAGCTGATAAATTCATTCTTGGTTCTTCTTTCCTATACATACACTGGTTCATACATACAAACATAGTTCAGTTACCATTTTGCTCGAACATAGATTTAGGATTTCATTTATATATATATATATATATATATATATATGTACACATACACAAGATATATATATATATATCTTTGTGTGGTTGAATAATGGAAATAGGAATGTAAAAAGAATCAGGAATATTTGAACAGCAACCTGAGTCCTGAAAGGGAGGAGTTAAGGATGCTTCACTTGAATTACCTCAATATTAACAACACTAAAGGAAAAATGTTTTCAATAGTTAATGAAATGCTACAGTGATGTTACGGCCAAATATTTTGAAGGAGTTAAAAGGAAAATTCAGAGTCAATAGAGCTGAACTGTGGATAGGATGTTTAATAGTGACTTTAACTCTGAAAACTGAGAGAACTTTCATCCCTGTAAAGCAAATGCTGGCTTTCTTCAACCAAACATATTTATATACATATTTAATTGATTTCACTAGTGAACAAGCTAATGTATTCTAGAACCATTTATTTTAAAATGTGAACTGTAAAATTATGCTACAAAGTTTATTAAACTTTCAGGTGTTACATTTTGACATACTCAGATCTTTCCTTTAACAATGACAGAACACTACACAAAAATACTGCATTTCATCTGGTGTAGGTCTTTATCTTATCTTGACAGATTATTGCTGGTTAAATTGTAGAGCTGACTTAAAGGCAGGACTCTTCAAGGGAGTGAGAAATTAAGGCTTCACCAAATGGTAATAAAGCTATTAAAAATGCAAACAGCAAACAGCTACACTGTACAGGTTAGACAGCTAATCCAAACTAGCAGTTTAAAAAAGGAGAGCAATTACACTTTTATTTAAATGCAAGGAATATGAGCAAGAATAGAATGAGGTGCCTTGTTTAAATGCATTCTTTTGAATATTTATTAGAAATAATACATGTAGTTAAGCCACTTATCTGATTTCAGTGAATAAGTAAAATGCAAAAGATCAATTTTCATAATTATACCAAAGAAGTCTGTCTTTCATAAAAATCTCATTAATAACACCATTATTACTGAAAAAAATATCTCAGTATTATTATTGTTATTCTAATTATCGGCAAAATGCTACTGATAATGTTGTCATAAAATTCCTTTTTAGTATCCTATTAAGGAAGATAGACTAAGTAGTGGTTTAAGTTAAATCTAGATTCTAAGTGGCATTTAAAATAAAATAATCTTCCTTGTGTATTTGGATAAAATACGTTATGTGTATAATTACATAAATTACTTCAGGTTTAGCAAACAAGAGATACGTGGGTAATGCACGCATGCACATTTATTATCATCTCTATAGATCTTTATAGCCGATGCAGTAGGAAACATGCCAAGGCACATGCCCACACTTGCAAAATGTAGACCAAGGACAAAAATAGTTTTTGTGCAAAACTAAATGAGATGTCATTTTCATTTATTTACTGCCATTTGTTTTCATGCCCACCTGGATTAGATCACTAAAGAGTTTGGGGCCTCTAGAAATGAATATCAGGAAGAGCACACTGTCTTGCTCATTGAGGAAGTTTTAGCTGTTCACATTCATTATTCACCATTCTTCAAATACAAACCAATTTGGGTTGCAACGTGGAGGAGGAACCAGGAAGCATTTTTGGAGCTGGAAAATTTACAGCAGCCAAGGACCTCAGCAGCCAGCACAGATGGAAAAGAGGGTTTGTTGCTGCCACGTTATTCATAATATGACATGAAGGAGCCCTATGTGAGAACCAGATGAACAGAGCGGCTGATTCCCCACCTGAAAAGCTGGTTCATAAACAAAAGTTACAGTAGTCACCAAGCTCAGCCAAAGACAAGCATGCAGGCTTCTTTGGGATGCCCACAGTTGTGAACAGCTTTCTGAAACAGGAGACACCTGTAGGATGAAGAAATAGTTGGCAAAGTGACAACAGCACTCATGGGAAGGCAGTATGCTGCTCTGCTGCCCTCTCTCAGTTTTCACACCACACAAAGAATCATGCCACTGATAGCATGAAAATGTTACAGACCTCATCTCTGCCAGTATAATATTGTGAGAAACATTTAGGCTTCCTGAGCAACCTGATTTTCTTTCATTTAAAGAGTTCTGTCAATTTCAGAGTCTGTCTTCACAGCCAAACTGACTTAACTGATCATAGGAACAAGAGCATTTGGTGGGGCAAGGAAAGTCTAATGTCTGGGAGGAAATGAACGGAGTAGAGCAAAGGACGGTTTCCTACCCAGATCTTAATTACTAACGTATACGTGTCCTTACATGCATAAAAATACCTGAAGGAAGTGGTAGAAAGAATGGGTATTTAACATGGAACTGATTAAGGAAAGCCTACAGGCATTTAAGAAGGATCTAAACAAAAGTCGGAAGATTTTCCTGAACAGGATTAGAAACAAGTGCATGCTCATACAGATAACTGACTGGCTTTCTGTTTAGGCATGTATTATTTTTTTTGTTAATTGATATCTTGTTCTGAAAAAGAACCTCTTAGCAAGTGAAATTTATTTGTACCTATGGTTTGCCAGTCTTCTCCTGTCTTAAAACTCTTGAAGAAAATCAACTTATCCAAGCAGAGAGAGTCAGATAACTTACTTTCAGAAGCAACTTTCAACGTACTGCAATCACTGGATGCGATAGAGATAGTTATACTTATCCCAATGTGTCACAGGTGGCATTCACTGCTATGCATGAGTGTTAAAGCAAACAGAAACAGCTTTTATCACAGCAGAATGTCATGATCTGCACTTAGGGTTCAATCTTTCTATCCACTATGTGGGCATAAATTGACATGCCTCAGAGAGTAGGATTGAATTCTCCACTTATTTTAGAAAGTGTTCTAAAAATACAATCAATATAGGGGGATGTAAAAATAACTTCTTTTTATTACTTGCTGGGGAGAGCTGTGCATAAATTATGGCTTTATTTTCTTCTACTTCAGAATTATGTAAGTTGTTCAAAAAGCTCAAAATAATTTAATATAACCATTATGGTTTTGCATCTGCATGTCTTTAGTGATGTATCTTTTTCTGCCTTTTCATTTTTCCTCTTTTTCTTGTTCTTTCTCTTCCTCTGTCTCTCAGTCTCTGTGATTCAGATGCACACACATACGTGCAGTAGCAAGGGCATCTGCAGTAGGCAACCCCCAGTTTTTCCACTTGAAAGTATTCCTGTGGCTTCTAGTATGATTTTTCTCAGCTTTTATGTATAGCCACCTACCTCTGCAAGACGATTGATTTCTGTTGATCTCTTGGATGTGCGCTTAGGGCAGGTTTCACTTAGTCTCTGTCACCATCTGACTGATTGTATTGTGGATGCTCTATAGGCAGTGACTGATTTTTAGGAAGAATACAAATCTAATAATGAGAGTGTACATGCTTCAAGGCAAGAATTGTCTCACTGTGACTAGCACTATTACTGCTATTGTACCAGTGTGGATCATGATTAATCAGGGGCCCAAAAATTCCACAAATTTGAACTAAATCTGCAGTTTTCCTGACAAAAAGACCTTGTTGGATTTTCATTGCCAAATGTTAAAAGTTATATAACAGCGAAGCTTCTGTCTCATATATATCCAGGAACAGAGGGTTCCTAGGTCTGCATGTGTAGTTAAAAGTGCATTCACAAAAGGAGTGACAAAACTCATTATCATCTGGAGGTGCTCGCACAGTCTTTACTTATGTGATCTCAAAGAACCCCCTAAAATCATACAGTCTGTGTGAACAAAAAGGCACACATGATATTTTACAGTATTCTTTTATTGTAACAGAACTATGTTGATTTATGCATCAGTCTGTGTCACTGTAAACTCTCTTCTCCCTAGCACTCACATTAATGTGTGAACCTTGATATGCTATGAACTAATAAAAAGGAAACTCTTCTTTTCTTTTGGAGGCAGTACACTGGAAGCAAAATCATTTAGAAACGTCATTTAAGAAGCTGAATGTCTTGTTGACTGCATCTTTGGTGACTGTATCTTCTACATACAGCCATACCTGCCTTGTGTTTTGCCTGTAATCAGTCTGCAGGGCCATTTCAACACTGATATTCTCTGCTTTGTGTGCTTTTTCTCTCTTTCTTCTTTTTTTCTTTCCTTTTTCCTTCTCTTCACCTCTCCATTCCTCCTTTCTTTCCCTCCTCATTGGAATGTTCACCTTTGCTTGTAGCTGATTTGTAAGTAAACATCACCTCAATAAACATGTAAAATTAATTTGAAAAAATAATTTCCCAGAGAAATGGATAGGATATATAAGTGTTCAAATGTTAACCTATTATATTTTAATGAGCACAAACACAAAAATAATATTTATAGCAGAACTGCATCCTGCAGTGAGCTCCTAAAGCATTACCTATTGTACAAAAAGACCACTGTCTCTTAAGACCACCTAAATGCATGAAAAATCAGATTTAGACACTTAGACTCTTTCAAAGACTTGACACAAACATCAGTGAAATAATTGCTGGAATTGGGAAATTACAATAAAGTGATATGTGACACATAATGTCTGTCAGTGTCCCAGTAAGTGAGTACACCTTATGCCAGACCTTGGCCAGCAACTCAGCATTGCCAGAGAAAGAGAGTTGTCTTCAGCAGCTAGATAATATTTTTCTCACTTAAAATAATCTTTTTCTGCTGTGCTGCTAATTTGGCTGCTGTATCTCTGTTCCCAGGATGGGTCAGGTTAGGGGGCCAGGAATGGTTACTGTAGAATATAATGTCTGGTTGTTAGTCCACATACAGAACAGCACCTCTTGAAAGCAAGGTGTAGGCTCATTACTGCTCCTGCTTTGCTCCAGGGAGGAAAAACATCTCTGGTCTTGTGTGATGTTACCCAGTGAGACTGACTCATATGCATTCTGAACCTGGCCCATGGCATTTTGGGAATATGAAGAGAGCACCTTGGAAGCACACAAAGAAGTTCTCACCTCAAAAATATGTCAGGGAGTATGTGATTAGTCACCCATTGAAAGTTACAGGGAAACAAATCTCTCCAGGCAGTCATTAGATGCACCTGCGGTCCTTGCTCCGCTTGTACTGTCATGAACTCCAGCACTTGTTTCCTTCAATATCTAGATGTGGTGTGACCATTTAAGTCCAAATCTCTTATTTTCATGGTTATACACTTCTGGTTCTCTGCAGCAGTTCCTGTAAATCTCAGCATGGCTCCCTATGTAATTTCTCTTCACTCATAGCGGTTGTTAACAGAACTTTAGATAGAAAAACACATAAGCCATCTCCTCAGGCTCTCCACCCCAATCTCTCCTGATGTAGGAGGTGTATTACAACTTTTATTTCTATTTGGTACTTCAAGAGAAAGGTTATGTTTATAATTTTGATGATGTACATGTTTATGTTTTAAGTGTATTTTTCTGCCTCAAAGTAGGAAGGCAAATAACCATTATTAGTTATCACTCATTTAAAATTGTAGCTAGTAGACAGACAACTTTAGCCATTTTTAAGTCCAGCGATTCAGTTAGCATGGCATTCCTGACTGGAAGATATTTACCATTAAGAAAAAAATACAAATAGAATGGATGGATGGGCAAAATGATGGAAGAGTCATGGCTCCTGCCGAGCTATTATTCTGTTCACAATCGGAGCCATAATCGTGCATGCTCAAAAACAATATAAAAACTGTTGTTTCCTCCCTTTATTTACATGGTAAGAGCATATTGTGATCCCCAAGTGCTGAAGAAAGAAAATGCAGTGCATGCTTCTAATTTGACCTCCTTCATTATGAAAAATCATGTTAAAAACTCTGGCTAATAAGCCTCAAAGACACTTTTTTATCACTGTTGTGACAAATATAAATCTGTGTTGGCTGTGATTAGCCCTCATTTGATAGTCCATGTCTCTCTTAATGCCCTCTTGTCAACTAGTGTTTCTGGCTGACTGACCCAAGAACTTCAGAATTCCTGGGAGAACATTGTTCTTTTTGATGTAAAATGTCATGGAATCTCAGACTGGTTGAAGCTGGAAGTTTTCTTTAGGGTCTATCTGGCTGATCCCCACCTCCAGCAGGGTTACTCAGAGCAGGCTGCCCAGGCCTATGTCCAGAAGGCTTTTAGAGATCTCTTAGGAGAAGACTCCACAGCCTCTGGGAATCCTGTGCCAGTGCTCCATCACCTGTACAGCGCAGAGGTACTCCCAGTGTTCAGGAAGTCCCTTTTCTATTTCAGTTTGTACCCATTTCCTCATAACTTAGCATCAGGTAACACTGAAGAAAGTCTGGCTTTGAATTCTTTGCACCCACTCTCCATATCAATAATGTGTATTAATAAAGATTTTCCTGAGCCTTCTCTTTTCTAAGCTAAATAGTTCTCTCAGCAGTTGTTCTATGTGAAGTGCTCCAGTTCTTTAATTATCTTCTTTTATTGTCTTGTGTTGAACATTGTTTCTTCAGTATCTCTCTCTCTCTCTAGTACTGGGTAGTCTAAAAGCAGACACAGCACTCCAGGTGTGATCTCATCAGTACTGAGTAAAGGGAAAATATCCCCTCCTATGACCTGCTGACCTCTGGTATATCAGCCATTCCTTCCAGTTTTGTGACATTTGCACAGAATGGTTTCCAGGATGAGCTGTTCCATCACCATAGGATCGAGGTGAGGCTGACAGTCCCCCTTCTTGAAGGGGTTCCCCTTCTTGAAGGCAGGAGTGACATTCGCTTTCCTTCAGTCTGGGCACTTCTCCCAGCTACCATGATTGACTAAGGATTATTGAGAGTGGTTTCACAATCATATTTGTGAGTTCCCTCAGCACTCACAAGCACTCTACATCAGGGCACTGGGTCTGACACATGCCCAATTTGTTCAAGTATTCCCTGAATTGATCCTCTTCCACCAAGCATGTGTTCTCCTTGCCACAGCCTTTCAACCTCATCTCTGGGTCGTGTCATTCATGGTGGTCAGTCCTACTGATAAGGACTGAGGAAAAGGTGACATTCAGTCTCATAGTATCTGTCCATTTTGTTATATGCTACTTTTTTTCTAGCTGGAAATAAATACTTCTATAATAAACAATAAAAACACATCATTGAAGAAGAAAACATACATTCTCTTGTGGGTACACAGGGAGCAAGTTCTTATTGTGTTGTACTGCAACTGAGGGCACTCAGCTTTGGAAAAAAAAAAAGAAAAAAGAAAAAAAGAAGCCAACCCAACTGGTTAGTTGCTGTGTGAGATACTTTTGAATTCAATGGAAAGAAGAGATCGGACCTCCAGGCTGGATGCTGCACAGGGAGCTGTCCAGACCTGCTGTAAAAGCATAGAGATGGCTGCACTCTTTTATACAGCTGCAGACAGGATCCCAGCTCTACACTACACATTAACCACCTTGACCAGTTCAACAGCGTTCAGTCAATTTTAGAGGAGTGGTATCCAAGGGAAAACAAGGAGGCCTCCCTTGGCTCCCACTACAGCAAAGTGAAAAAAGGAAGAAACTTACATTCAGACAAAATACAATTCAAAGCACAGGTGAAAGCACTTTCTTGTTTCTGCTTTGTTCACAGTACTGCCATGGGGATCAGGACGCTCTGCCAAACTGTGAACCTACAGTACCCACATCTCAAGGCAGCCCCCTAACATCAGATCCTTGTTTAACTTTGGTGGGCACCTTCTGCATCCACCAGAAAGAGGCTGAAGAACTTCAGCTTCATTATTAGGCTCTCACTGAGTAGACAAACTTTATAAACATAAATAAATGAATGAATAAATGAACAAATACAAATTCTTGCTTTTGAGAGAAAGGGAATTAATTTTCTAAGTGGCTGTTAGCTCTCTCTTAATGCTTTTAGAACACTGATTAGCTCAAGCAGTGGGTTAGTCACCAAAACTTTCATACAGCTTCTCTGAGGATGTTTGAAAGCTAACTTTTGCCATCTAAGAGATTCAGACCAAACAACGAAGCAACACATGTAGAGAAAAAATAATTATGGGTAGCCCCAGGATCCTGTCTCATCCATCGGGTGGCAGCCATTGGAGATCTGTGCTGTTATCACTTGTTTAAACTGATGGTCTCTCAGTCTGAAACAAAGATACGCATTGCGATTTCTTGGTGACTTCAAGAACTTCATCAGATATTGCATTCAAATCAACACTTGTGCTATACCCACACAGTATTTATAATGTTCTTACAGATCAATTGCTATTGTAATATATATTCTGAAAAGTTGCAATGTACCCTGTGTGAGTAAGGAAACACTGGCCATAACAAAATAAGGCAGCAGCTGCTTCTCTTAATACATAACATTTTGAGATCAAGTGGTATTGGCTTCTGTTAAGTAAATATATTTTGTCACTTCTTATTTTTCTCTGAGAAGTTCTTGAAGTGAGATTTTACAATACCATTTGTATTAAAGTTATATTGTACACCTTCCTGTTTTCATTACTGTATAAAGAGAGACATTTCTGATCTATGAATCCAAAACTAAAAGAAAATGCATTTCAGTTCTTTCTGTTCCAGTTAAGGTGCTGGCAAGTTTATATAAATACAGAAGGGAAGATAAATGCATTTTGTATCAAGGTCAAAGTTAACAGTATCATCCTTTCAAAAGTACTGACAATTTTAAATGATACTATGAGATATTCCTAAATGTGTAGCTCCTACTAATATTGTACTATGCTACTCATATTCAGTAATGTCAAAGACCCTATGAAGATCTGGAAAGAATATAAAGCTTTATTAACAATTTATTTAACAATGAAATTTTCCATCTGTGTAGACCTTTAGATGTTAATCGAGTTTCACAAGCTGTAGTGCAAAAGGTAAGACCTAGTCATACCTACAAGACTACATGCCAGAAAAAATAGAAGTTGACACCATCATGAGGCTGCTGAACTCTGAAAGTTTAAAGTTATGCAGCTCTGAAAGCTAGGGTGCTGAGCAGAAATTGGAAACAACTCAGAGTCTCTAGGAGCAACAACTGATGAAATCAGAAAATGAATTTTTATGTAAACCCACACTAAAAATATTAAGATTCGTTTTACATGAAGTCTTTCATTTTCTACTGGTTTGTTGTTTTTTTTTTGTTTGTTTGTTTTTTCTCAGATGCTTGGACAAGGAGAAAATTCTTTATTTTTTTCTGTATAAAGTTCAATCCAGGCTCTTTGGACATAGTAGGTGTCAGATGGCAAGACTCTCAGGTATCCCCAGAAGTAGTTTCACAAAAAGGCCTTATCTGCTGGACCAGTGAAGTACCTTGCTCATCTTTAAACAAAATAAATTTCTGTATGCCCTAAACCTGAAATTAGTCTGTTCTACCTGCATACAGAGAACCTACTACTATTCCTGTGCCCTCAGAAAGACACATAACCTGTGTCTTCTACACACAGCCACTTCTGCCTCAGTTACACTGAATTTGTTTCCAGCTTTCTGTCAGCACAACAGCTCCAGCGGCATCTTGGCTTCTTCCCTTTCTCCATGACTGCTGCCTCCCCTAGTCAAACTCAACTATGGCAATCATTTCTAAGGGCAGGTAGTGACAGAACAAGGGCAAAAGGTTTCAAACTGTAAGAAGGTACATTTAGACTAGATATTAGGAATAAATTCTTTACTGCTGAGACACTGGAACAGGTTGCCCAGTGGGGTTGCGAATGCCCCCTCCCTAGAAGCATTCAAGGACAGGCTGGATGGGGCTGTGAGCAACCTGGCGTAGTGGGTGGTGTCCCTGCCTGTAGTAGGGGGGTTGGAACTATGTGATCTTAAAGGCCCCTTTCAACCCAAACCATTCTGTGATTCTATGATTTCCAGGCAGCAGAGAAACAGAAATCTGTGCCAGCCATGTCCATGAAACAATCACATCTGTCCCTATGTTCTTCAGTATTTTTTTGCTCCTTCCTGTTCAATTGTTAACACCACAGGAAAATAAGAGCCATGTGGAGTTGCTCTTCGTGGTTCTCTGCTGAAACCGTGACAAGAAGGCTATTGCAGGGAACTAGCTTTGCATTCCTCTCCAACTCAGGAAGCATACAGCAACTCACACAGGGTGTCAGATACTTAGAGCAATATCAACAGCATCGATCTTCTGAATGTACAAAGTTCTGACCCTTACAAAATAGGAAGTGGTCACCTCAATAAGATCTTCCTTCTCCGACCTGAAATTCCAAGCAGTTGTCCCAGTTGCCTGTCTACAGACTGGAGGTTGAACACAACATGAATATGTCAACATACAGTTTTACTTCAGGAGAGATTGCAGTGAGGAACAGTACCGTGGAACAAAGATCCTACCAAACAGCAGGCAAAGCCATGGTAGCTCTGCACTTACGCAAAACTGACAAAACTGTGTGTGCATCAAAAATTCCCTCAGAATTCCTCCCAGAAGGCTTGAGGAACAAATAAAGACCTGGCCATTCCGTTCAGAGGAAGGACTTAGATATACCCATATTACTTGCAATTAGTTGCATTAGAGGATAGCACTGTTGTATGTGTATGTTGCTAAATTACTTACGTTATGTAATCCATAGCATTAATTAATATTTTCATTACTCAAAAAAGTAAATTAAGTGCCAGAAAAAGACAAAAGAAGTCTCAATGTGCTCCTTCCCCGAATAGAGTAAGATTTGAATCTGATGGAAAGCAATTAAGATGGTGAGAAGTCAAGCAGACAGAAAAACTTGCAGGTCTAGAAAAGGAGTATTAGGACCATGGACCCTGTAGGAAAGCCAAATTGTGAATCTTATCAGGGAAACATTTACAGTTTTTCCTGTCATATCTCCATATATCTTAAAACAGAGGAAAACTGGGATGAAGGTGCAATCAGAGGGAAATTATACTCCAGGTGTGAAAGCTGGCCTGGGAGTTTGAGCGTAGGAGCTCACAAAGGAAGAAGATAATATGGATATGGGAACTGATATCTATTGAGGATCAGAGAATGAAGAACAGGTGCAAGAGGTGGATGTAGGCATGGCTGCTGGCAACAGATTTATGCTCCAACAGGTTCTAATGTTCATTTTTGTTCTTGCTGGCTGTCAGTCAGCATTCTTCAGGAAACAGAGTGTATTTTCATGAGAAAAGCTTGTGTGAAAATCATTCTGACTAGTCTTAGCAAGGTTAGGAGAAGGGCAGGAGCAATGCAATGCTGGTCTATGAAGGATCCCTAAATATATTGGGCACATAATAAATTAAAATAAAACAGCACACTACAGAGTATAATATTACCTTGTTGGAAAAGACTGTTTTAGTCTCATAAAACATAGACACATGAGACATGAGAAATACTGCAGCATGTGATGAAAAACTAATTGTTAAAATCTCAAGGTGGAGAGACCAAGCTACAATTGTAAAAAGTTCTATCATATGGCAGACACACAGAGATGTTTGTTAAGCCCAGTAAAACTTACTGATGGGATAAAATAGACTCTGGTTTGAATGTTTGTTTTTTATTAGAAAAAGATGTTACCATTCTTCCATATGGTAGATGACAGGAGAAGCAAAGTTGATCCTCATAAAAGATATATCAAGGTAAGAGAAAAACAACAATTATGAGAGCAGTTTAAAGAATAGGGGTAGTAGAAAGTAATGATCTTTCTGTGAAGAAGTATCTGAGAGAAAGACTATTTGCAAAACTGATAAATGGGAAATAATATTAAATTTGTTCTAAGCTTGTGACTTCACGTAATACTTTCATGGGAGCAGCAGACAAGAAAAAATCAGAAATATTCACTTCAACTGATGACTTTCAAAAAAATATTTTCTTTTTCAGAAGGAATCAATGGGCCAAAAATCTTATACTTCCAATATAGCATATTAAGCTTGAGTTGAGTAGGCTTGTGCTTGTATAATCAGGTTAAAAATAAAGGGATTCAATTTCCCAGTGAGAAAGAAGAAACTAATTCATAATTCCTCCCTGTTATTCATTAGTTCCACTTGCCCAATGATGGACAAGAAACAACCCCATCTGACTTGGGGGACTGTCTCCTCTGGGAAATAGCAAGCAATTAATAGTGAAGGCAAAGATCCAATGCGCAATAGACTGAAATTGGCTAAAACGTGTTCTTACATGTACAGCTCAAATACTTGTAAATAACAAGGTTTTTTTAATGAAATTGTTCAAATGGTTTAGTAAAATAATAATAGCCCATCATTTGAAGCACACTCAGTTTGTCATTAGCAATTTGCACATCTCTGCATCTGATGGGAGAGAACTGAGCGGACAGAGGTTTCTTTCTGACAACTTTGCCAACATGGGTCCATAGTCCTTGACCAGAGGAACTAATTAAGTAATAAAATCAGCTCTTTGAGAGACAGACAGAAAGAAAGGGTGTAACCACTGAAGAACTTGAGGCACTGATTAACTCACAAGTGTTTCCTGTATAATGCAAATCATTAATGCTCAATCCTTTGTGAGAGCAATAAATCAGAACTGTAAATACAACAGTATTGCAAATCCTGTATGCTGTGTATGGGATTCTAGGACATTTTTCTTTCTTGATTAATTGTTCAATCTGTTAGAACGATTGTTTCTATTTCTTATTTACAAATCTCCATATTTCTATTCTGTAGACTGCAACTGCACTTAGCTGGTGTGTTCTTTGCAGCATGGGAAATGTAGAAATAAAATTAAGAAGATACCTCTTCTCAATTAACCAAATATGGAAAACTCACCGGAATTAGTACAAATGCTGTGTTCAATCAAATATTAAACAAACATTCACAGTGCCATTCCTCTGCTTGTTAAACTACTAATTGATGTGATATCGGTGAATAAAAGAGCTGATATTTCAGCCATGAGCTCACTTCACCACTGCAGTTTACTGAGAGCCCCAAGCTGCCGAGCTCATTACAGATCCCTTCGCTGAACTGGCTTTACAGGCAATTTTGTGAAGGGGCAGCATCAGAGCTAGCCCACTGATTGGGACTCCATTGGCTCAGCAGGGCTCCAAGAGTTCAGGGGAAAGAGAACAGTACTGAGCTAAAAATATGTCTTTGCCTCCGTAGTACCAGGAAGATTGTCTGGCTGTGCTAATTGGGAGGGACCTAGAGATCTGGGTGGTATTTTAGGCTAATCTCGAGGTGGGACCTCTGCAGTGTGTGTGTGGCTCTGAATACAATATCCTTCTGCACTGTCATTTATACCATCTCAGGCATTTACAATCAGAACCATCCCTGATTGACTCATAGCTGTTGCTGAACCCTAGACTCATCTTGGAGGAATGGGGGGGGGATGAAGAGGGAGAAATGGCTGTGCACTAAACTGACTTGTGAAAGCATATAACACTTTCAGTGTGGCATTGAAGTTATAAAATGGGAAAAATCTTGCTAACAGGACCAGAATTTAGGAGGACTGCATGGTTATAATGTCCTCCCTCAGAATCTGATTTTAAAGTCACACAACAGAGAGCTTTTCTTAAAAAAATCCCTCTTGTCATAATTTATTGTTCAATATTGTCCTCTTTATCTCCTTAGTCTTATTTTTAATTATGTGACTCAGTCCCTGAGTTTATCTGTATCACAACACACACATGTTCAAAAACCAGGGTGGTCAGAGGATTCCGTGATTGTGCTTATCCCATGTAGACTTGGCTAGGCAGAAGGAAAACAGAGAAAATAGAGAAATGAGAATGAAGGAAACAGTAATGGAATGGGCATGAAGAACAAAACCAACAGAAGCAAAAGTGAAAGTTTGATGGAAGTGGGTAGAAGAAAAATGTTGATCACGGTAAAAAAGACCATTTTTATTTTAAATAACACAGAGAACTATGCCCTTTGTTTCCTTTTTGTTCATATGTTGTTGTTTTGTTTTGATTTGGTTTGGTTTGGTTTTAACAGATACATGGTTTTTACAGGGTATTTCTTGCTCTGTTGGTAGGACATATTCCACCAAAGTAGGGAAAATTAGGACATTTCACTACTCCAAATTTAACAGGATCTTCTTGTGTTGATTTCACATAGTCACACTGGTGTTTTATGAAAAAAGCCAGAAGTACGTTGCATGAAATATCTTTGTTATAGACCAGTCTACCACCTGCCAGTTACTATTTGAAATAGCCAAAATAATTTTTATAAGCTTCCTCATATGACACAGTAACATTTTCATTAAGCAGTTGCACTGGAGGTCTTATAGCAAATATGAATTACAATAATATAATTGTGCAAAGAAAATGTAATTGAGATAATAAGTGTGTTACTTTTGCCCCCAAACCAGTGCTTTATAAACTTTACTGGACCATTGTTTTGCACCAGCAGAATTCCAGTAATGACCTTAAATTTGGGCATAGAAATCACACAGCCTTCAAAAAGCAGAACAGGCATTGGTGTCCTCAGTCTAAATAAATAAATAAATAAATAAATAAATAAACAAAAAAGGAAAAACTTAGGATGTTAAATCACATTTGCAAATAAATAAAAGTTTTCAGTGCCATTTGAAATGGTGTTCTGTGCCAGGCTCCTGCACATATATTTGGACACACAAATAATTCATTGGTATTTGTAAGTGCACAAATACCTTCTATTTTCACATTACCTCCCTGTCCCTAAAAAGCTCAAGCCCTGAAGTACTAACAGATATGTCACCTTTTCTGTGGCTGTTGCTATGCACTTCCAATACCTTTATGACTAATTTAACACAAACTGCTACTCCAGGTTTAAAATAGACTTAATGTTGCATAGCTGTTTGAGAACACCTTGGTATAAAACTACTGATACTGAAAAAACTTCAGAAGAGATTGATTACAGTACTGGAAGAGTTTTATCAAAATTGTGCATAAAAAGAATGAGAAGGTACTCGGTCTAGTAAGGTCATCTGAAAGCCTAGGTTGAAGGGTGACTTGATCATTTAAGAATCTATATGGGCACTGTAGAGGACCCTTTAGTCTAGCAAGCAATGGAATACAGGCTACACTGCGCATGAAGTTCAACTAGGCAAATTCTGGCTAATAAAAGGCCTAAATGATTTATGATGATGGCAACTAACCACTGGAATCATCTTCTGAAGACTGTGGTGGACTTTTCATCCTTTAAAATTCTCCAAATAAAGTACCTTTATAAAGTATATCTCGTTTTAACCATACCTTTTTTATTTGAAAGAGAAATTAATTCAGAGAAAACTGAAGGCATTTATAGAACTAAAGCCCATCATATTTGTTACATCAATGAGATGTAATACCTAACACAGCAGCAGGACAGTTACCCCATTTTACTGCTGAGCTTATTCTGTCCTGAGAGTCATTGGCAATATTTCATCCAACATTTGCATAAAACCTTCACTGTACAGAACTACAAAAGAAAACTGAAGGAATATCCTGATTTCAGTTTTGTGTTAGTCAGTAGAAAAGGGTTTAGTTCACCTCAGTGGGATTTCAATCAGCATATTATTTAGGGTTTGAGGAAACAGAAACAATTCTGTTTTCTGGTCACATGTGTAAGTGGGCAAAACTGTGAACTGGCTGCTGTAGAGGAGAATTTGTTGTTCCTGTGATGAAAGAAAGAATTTTTCGAATTACCACAATCTTTATCACATCAGGAAGGTATATTTTCTGCCATCATCTGTCCAGTATAAATTTGACGATAAACTCAACTGCGTTCAACCAGAGAGTTTCAGCCATATCGTCAAAGCAAAAAGTTACTCAATCTCTAGAGAACCATTTCTGGAATGAGTATATATACTCCTAAGATTTTTTTTTTAAACATTGAAAATAATACTGGCTATGGAAATCTTGCCATCTTTCTTCACCCAGGAAAGTACAGAAAGTAGAAACACTACTGCATTTTTGGTCACACAGGGTGATCCACAAATTCCAAAATATTGAATATATATGGTGCGATGAAATTTGATTCTTGACTATTGACTACTATTGGCTATTAATAATAATTATAGGCCTGAGTATCTAAGTTCTGTGAGTACACATAATCCATTGTAAAATTAAGAAAAGAGGAAAAATGCACATTTGAAAGCAAGATCTAATGAGTTCTTTGATTCCATTGGTGCTAAAAACTCTCCTTTTACAGACTTAAACTCAGAATTTTTAGATTACATAGCGTCAACTTTTCCTAGCACAGGAGACAAACTGCATTCATACAGTGAATGATCTGGTGAATTCTTTTTAAACTTAAAGTCATGCTGAAGTGAGATCTGGACAATAAATTTGAAAGATGTCTAGTATATAGTGGCAGAAAATAGCATCTCAAATGCATAAGGACATACAAAGATTGCTTTTAAAAACCAGTTCATTGTCTGCTTATGGGTTCCAGGAGGAATCCAGATGCAAGAGGCATCTTTTTTTAATATTCCCAGGAACAATAAAAAAATATGAAGTATGGTATCTGTTTTCCTACCGGATCCTGCTTTTTTCACCCACCTGAAACTCCCACCATGGATGGAATGCCCAAGAAACATGGGAAGAAGCCATAACTATTAAGTGAGGACATAATGGTGAGCAGGACACAGTTCATCTGCACTGCGGAAGGAAAGACCTGCATTCTAAGATCCTACTCCCATGAATTATGGGTCATTTGCTCATTAGTGAAGTGACTAATCCAGAAGTGAAGAGGACATCTAGTAAAAATAAATTGCTTTATATTACTGGCTGCTATGATGGATTCTTTATATGCTCTTTGTGTTAACGCTCAGAAAGCCCCTTTTACCCAACCCTTGGTGTTTCAGTCATGTTATAAGGAATTTTATCAGAGCAAACAGGAGTCTTTGTAAGGAAAGAAACAATAGAACAAGCAGGAAATAAATAATAAATAGATAACCAGGAAACAGCACTAACACAATGGATGTTCAGCCATTAGTTTAAGCTGTCACATTTGTCCTGAAATGATCAGAACAACCACAGTGAAGCAGCTACAACGAAGTTTAGAATAAATCCTCACTTGTGCATTTTGAAAGCCACTTCAGGAGAGTTAAAGGAATAAATGGGAAAAACAGAGGCAAAACTTGACAATTAAAGTAGGTGGGCTGGAAAACATTTTCAATCATTTAAATTCCTTAAAATTTTCAAAGCACTTACTGCTTAAAAGAAACATTGCTTCACTTACACAATATCTATAATGACCCAACAATAACAAGATAATCTAGATGGGTCATTTAATTATGACTGTGCTTCTTTTCCACTCATATAATCTTCTCAAGCATGGTTTGTTGAGTGAAATCTGTTCTGTCTTTTCAGTTCATGTAGATGACACAAGACAGTTGCAACACATGGAAATGAGATTCTGCCTCTATTTAATCACTGATTATTGATTATTTAACCAGATTACATTGATTCTGAATATTTGAATGAATGATATTTATGGAGACGTTGTAATCTGTGAAAACTAACACCAAATGTGAAACAATTTTCTCACAACTCAACCTGTGCAGTTCATATTTTCTAAGCAAAGAGATGGGTAGATTCAGCTTGATTTTGTTACCAGTTAATGCAACCAACACATAAGTGTTTTGCCTTATACTTGTATCATTCTGATTGTTGATTTTATACCTCTTTTGTTGGACATGCTTAAAAGCAATTTCATCACTTTATGAGTAAAACAGCCTCTAACAGTTGCTGAAAAGTTCTTGCTTTGCTTTTCAGCTCTTAGAGTTAAAGCTAAGTTTAATTGGAACGGATCTGAGTCATCTCCAAAAAAAAAAAAAAAAAAAAAAAACACTTTTATTCTTCCATAGACATTGCTGTTCAAAGCAGAGAGAGATTTGAGTTTTTAATTGTGGTTGTGTATGGTCCTCTTTGGTAAGACTTGTTGCTTTTGTAATTATGCGCTTAAAAACTGGAACAGGCTCCATGTATTACAGCGTAAAAAGTCTCCATTGATTGCTTTCTTACAAGTTACATAGCATCCCCGATCAGCGAAGGTGTGGGATTGCTTTCCTGACATTTATTGAATAACCATTATTTAAATTATTTTCCTTGTTTCAATGAATTTGTCATACATTGTATTTTACAATAGAGTCTCTTTTGCCTGTTATTTACATAAAAATTGCAATGCACTGTTGCCAGAAATAAGGTAACAAACACATACATGTAAAAGTAAAATGTGATTCACCCAAAAAATCAAAATTGAATGGAAACGTAGTGGTAAGTGCACATTTTCATTTTGCTTTCAAGCTATATTTGTAAGAAGTATTTCAGATAGGATGTCGTTCTATAAAATTAACCACAAGCATCTGATTTCACAGGAGACAAAAGACATAGCAGAAACAGCCTTTCCTGCCCCAGTGGCAGTGGTGTAAAAGGCCTTGATCCAAAGCCCACTTGAAGTCATTTTAGTGACATCACTTAGCCTTGGGTCAGGGCTTGAGCAAAAAATAGATTGAATTTTAAGCAGATGTCAGACCAGAATCTAGCTCCATACACAGACACTGTAATAATCACACTTTATTTTAGCAGGATCAGAGAAGAGTTTTACTGCTCTGCATATATTGAACGTTTCCTGAAGGAAATCTAACTAGCTGACAATTTTGTCCAAGTAACTATTTTCTTTCATATTTCTGATAGTTATCATTCAATGTAGGAAAAAAAAAAAGTGCCCAACATTTACTTTTTTTAATAGTATTTGTGGTAATTTGGAAATAACAGATCATTCTACTCTGGAAAATGAAATAAAATGAATAAAATGCTATGTATCTCAGTGGAATGAAAATACGTGAAGGTTTGGTTTTCCATGATGTAGATATTGCCCAATGACAGACAGCAGTTTGTATTTGTATGGATTCTTCAAAAGTTTTTAGTCAATTGTTAGTCTAGGATTGCTGGTTTAGATCCCAGTACAGTGATTAGAAAAGATAAAGAAAAAAAAAAAATGAAAGAAAATGAATTAAGAATTATGGTATATTGTGTAGTAAGTATTTTTTCCATGAGAAATTATTCTGATAATCTTACAGTGCATTAATTATTGTGTAATAAGCATGCTTTGATTATGCAGCTGTGCTACAAAACTACCAGTGAAAGAAGGTGGCAATGCTTTAGGTGTTAGCTTTCATGGAAAGCACTACATGTGTTTTTATACCTACTGTGTAGGTGAGGTGAATTTTCACATCTATTGTTATGGCATCAGTGAGAACAGCAAAGGTCTCAAGCACTGCAGCACAGCTTGCAGTGTTCTCATGCTTAGAAGGAGTGTGGCTTGCTACGTGTCACTTGCCTAAAATAAATATCTTCTGGTCAAAAAAAAGAATTTGAAAAAACAGAACAAATCCCGGTCAAAAAGAGTTAGCACAACCTTTCAAAAGTAATTCTTTTCTTATCTGAACACAAAGTGAAGTGAAACGGGAGAAAAGATAAAAGTGTGTTTCTGTGGAAGGGATGTTCTTGTCCTTTCTTGGCTTCACTGCTCTCGAATAATTTTAAATTTCATAAATGGGATTTCTGATCATTTTTCAAAAGGGTGAAATGCTCAGCTATCCCTTCTGCATAATATTAAACTGAAACTGGAAGAATAAGAAAAACAAGACAAAACAAAACCTAAACTCTGTATGCTCCATTTGCTGAATATATGGTTTTCTTCCCCCCCCGTGTGTGCGTGTGCCAGATGGCACTACACTGTGTTCGTTGATAATAAACATGAAAAATACAGTCAGTGCGCAAGCAGAGATAACTGTGGCTGAATATACCAGGGCTGGGTCTGAAGGGGGAAGGGGCAGAAGTTCCAGCTATGAGAGAAAAGCAAAGTTCTGCTCTTGTGGGAGGTGCTGCTGCTGTTACAAATATCTCACACTGTCAGGGGGACATGGAGCCATAGGGAAGGAAAGTGTGGAGCTGGATTTGGACACCCTGACTGTATGGCCATGACTGTTATCCCAACATCCTTCCTTAGGGCAGATTTGGGACCATTTCACTTCTGGCAGAGCCCAATCCAGTTAATCTGCAGTGACTGGAACCAGTTGGGCATGGAGACAGTGGGCCTGAGCACAGGGTGGCTAACCCTGCTCTGGGCTCTCCAGCTCCAGGGCATGAGGTCAACAGCTGTTCCAACTGGCAACACAGGACCTGAGAGCTGTCTTCCATCTCACAACCATGCAGAAGTTGCAGAGTCCTCAGAAGGGATCCCAGCGTCCACCTAGCACCATGGTAGCACCCCCACAGCAGGTGGAACAGCTCTGAAAACCAACATCTTCCTCCTTCACGACTTCCTGGTCATGCATTAGTGGAGATCCAGATGAAGATGCATACACTTACAGCAACAGATTGTTTGGCCCATGGCCACGTGCATCGCTGTCGTGCCCTGCATAGGCATTGGCTGCACAACATTGCTTTTCCTCCGGATTTCCAGGACTCAGCAGACAGACAGGAGTGCCTAGGAGACAGACCTTAGTAGCGGGTAAAACTTCAAGGTAGCGAACTGATATAGGAAGTCTTGCGGACTTCTATGAATTTATACCTGGAGGCGAAGAGCGCTTACAGAGCATATCGTTGCTATTTAAGTATTTACATGAAGTAGGAGCAGTCTGAGTTCTTGCTGTTCCTCATTTGACCAGAAGTAGGAAATTGCTTGTCTTCTAACCTCAAACTTGTCCTTGGAAAACTAAAGATGTGTCTCAAATTCTCTCTTCAGCAAAGAGAAAGAAACTTCCATGCAGCAGGTCACATGGCTCCCCTGCAGTAATTTATTTGTCTCAATCTGATCAACGTCTCTTTGCTTTTGTTTTCCACTCTCTACTTTTTCTTCTTACAGACACATCATATTTGCAGAGAGGCAAAGTTAAACTTAGGAAACGAATCAAATTGTAGTGGGCGATTATTTAGTTTTAAGAAATTCCATCCTTTCTTCCTTTGTACTTTATGTGACCTTATTACAGAATACATTACCTCGTCAAAAGTGAAAGACCTTGTTTAAGGATCGAGAGAGAAACCCTGTATTATCCCTGGACCTGCAAAGAGTGTAATTAAGAGTTCCTTAGCTTAGCTCTCTCAGTCCGATGAACCTTTCTTCTCTGTTCCTGGGTGAAGGCTACAGATCGTTTGCACTCGAGTGTGACCACTGAAACGTGTGGTCACTCTATCTATGACCGTCCGCATTCGGCTGTGGCATTGTCCATCTCCTCTGGCTGTAGTAAAGCCGTTGTTGGAGAAGAAGCCTTTGATTTCCTAATTCCTGCGGGGTAGGAGACAGCGGGGGTGGGAAAGGTAACCCCCACCGTTTTGAGAGACCTCTGCTCCCCGAGGGTGGAGGAGAGGGGAGTTTCTTCTGCTCACCACATGGTGATCGCAAATGTCATCTACAGACAAAAGGAAATGAAAAGAAACGAGAAGTGAAACGCGGGCAGTGCTTTAGCCGCTTGAAAAAAATGCGCATTAATCACCCGACAGATAGCAGTGCTGCCGCGGAGGAGGTGAATTCCCCACGTCGAGGCTCACTGCGGGGACTGGCCCGGATCGGGGCAAGGGGGGGGGGGGGGGGGTAATAGCAGGAGGATGCTCCGAAACCGGGAGTTCAAAAACCCCTAACGGACCCGTAAGATTTCCCGCTTATCTGCGTGTTAATTACTCGCAAAGACACTGCCCGACTCCTTTAAAACCCCGCGTGTCTGAAGTTTGGGATGAGGTTGGGAATAAACGCTTCACTGTCCTCTCACACCGATGGTCCCTCGGGGTTAGCTGATCAGGCTGCCTGAAAGAGACTCGACACGAATAAGTTAAAGGCAACTTAAATCATCACCCGATTCTAAACCCACCAACAGAGGCGATGCAGCCAGGAGGAAGCAAAAGGCGTTTTGCATCGGCTCCGCCGCAGTGAGATTGTTGAGCCCCGGAAAAGGACCATCACAAGAATCGGGGATAGTGTCGGACAATGTGATCCCAGTCCTCGCTTGTGTAAGGTTTTCTTTTTTTTTTTTTTTTTTTTTTTTTGGTGACTCCGAAAGATGTCACGGAGAAGTGAAATCTCCGCGGAGGGCTGCTCATGCATTCAGCCTGTAGAGTTTTCAAAATGTGATGTTTTGCAATGATGACATTAGAGTAGCAACCAAGGGTCCGAGACAGCAACGCCCGCTGCAGCTGGGCTTCGCTTTGAAATTCCCAAGACAATGGGGGCCACTGTTCTCCATCGCTTCGCCTTTCCATTCCATTTGCATAGTCTGTTCTGCCTGATTGACCAGCTTGGGCTGTCCAAGGGACCAGCATTGTTCGCAGATCACTTCAAGATGGCACAGATGACAAGATTCAGGTGAGAGATGAAGTGGGATGGTTCGCAAATGCCATAAGAAAAAGCTGCCCTGGGAACTTTCAGCGCAAGAGAAAGCAGTTGTAGGAAAAAAATAAATGTATAAGAGACACTGCTCGCCTTTGGATATACTGTGCCTTGACTTGACACGCAAACTGGAAACAGGGTTGCGTTTCTCATAGCGGTGTTTTGACTGGTGTGTATTTGGGAGTGTTGACTTTTTTTCCCCCATCCCCCACGACTCAGATGGGAACTGTGCCTTCGGGAACCTCTGCAAATCAAAAAGTTGGCTCACTAAACACACAACACGGCACTAAATAGAGCACATCGCAGCGGAGGGTTTGAAAATCCCGCGGTGCCCGAATGTTTTTAGGAAACATTCGTAATGTTCTCGGGAGGTGGGAACTACCCCCTCTCCCCCCAGCTAAACGCGGAGCGGGGGGGGTGGGGAGGGGGCCGGGGGCAGCAGCACGCCCCGTTCTTCCCGGAGAAGTTGGAAATTCTGCCGCCCAAAATTCCCTACCGAAATGTCACGGTTTGGACTTCGGTTTTATTTTTCCTCGAGGGTAAACACACACTCGGCAGCGCCCCGAAAATGAATTCCACTTGACACCGATGTTTTGACTTCATCTCAAAAAGACAAAATCTTTGTCGTACACTCGTGTTTTCCCTGGAGGGGCTCCGGCACAATTTGCCATAATTTCCCGACACCTCACGGAACTGCTGGGATCTGAGCGGCGGAGCGTATTCCCACGGCAGTTCGGCTCTCTCGCACTCTGCGTTCCCCTCCTGGGGCTCGGATCGCTCTCCGCTATAAATATTGCCAATAATCGTGCCCGCCGCGGGTACCCGCAGGAGGAAGCCCCACTCTCCTCCCCGTGCGGCAGACCCAGAGCCGTGCCACTCTGCGTGATGTCCCCGCGCGTTCCCATCCCCGCAGCTCGCTTTCCCCCGCAGCGCACAACGCACTTCGTTACACGTTTACACGAATTGCCAACGGGGTCCCGGGAAGGGGGGTGATGGGGGGGGGCGGGGGGGGGTTGGTTTAAGCACCGACCTCCACGCGACTAGCGGCGGTGAAGGAAACGGGCATCCCTAAAATTACCCCGAAGTGCGGGCCCTTCTCTGTTCACCCCCCGCTTTGTAGGGTTGGTTTCTTGTTTTTTTGCTTTTTTTTTTTCCAGTGCGTTTTTTTTTCTTTTCCCGTCGCTTCCCCCTCTCCCTCCCGCCCCCGGGTTAAAAGCCGCAGAGGAAGCTGAAGTGGCTCTGGAGTTTGTTTAATTTCCCTCCAGTGTTTACTGATAATTCGAGTGACGCTTATCTCGGGGAATATAACGATTAATACAACCGCAGGTTTCCAGATAAGTGATTGTGATGGAGATTGTTGGCGAGAAAATAGACAATTATCCGCTGTTAGCTTTACATAAAGATCGCATTAACTTGAATTAGTTATCAGACAAAAGAACGTCGGCAAGCTGCACCTTTCTGCCAAGCAGCGCTCGCGGGCGGTGAGCCCCGCACAGCTCCGCACAGCTCCGCCGCTGCTGGGATCGCGTTCATGCCGCGGGCTGCGGGGCCGCGCTCATCCCCATAGGGCGCAACGAGCGCGGCCGTGGGGCAGGCGCTGGGGCGGGAGGATGCGCGCCGGGCAAGATGCGGCGTGGCCGATCGCCAAGGAAACCTCGCTGAAAGGGGAAGGGGAGAGCATGAGGCTATTAAAACCCCGGCGCAATAATAACGTTAAAAATAAAAAAAAAAAAAAAAAGAAAAGAAAGAAAGAAAGAAAGAAAAAGAAAAACGCGCCGTAAAAAAAACCATAATGATAACCGGGAGGCAGCTCGCCATTTGCATATGAAACCAGCGGGCAGCAGCGCGCAGCCCCGCGCCCGCATTGTGCGCTCGGCCGTCCGCGCTCCCCCCCCCGCCCCAAAGCCCTTTGATTATATCTCCGCTCCCCGGGAAGGGCCGGTTCCCGGTAATTGATAGCGGGGAAGGGCCGGCGGTAGTTTCGCGGCCGAGAAAAGTGCCGCTTCTCCAATCGACACGGGGAGAGGAGCGAGGGAGAGGGAGAGGAGGGACCTCCCCTCCCCTAGGAACCCCGAATTACGGGAAACCAGCGCAGTGCCCCCCAGCTCCTTTGCCATCCCTCGGGGCAGCACTCATCAGAGCGCTGGGTTAGCGTGGGGAAGTAGGGACGATGTCCCTCCAGAATTCAGGGCGTTCTGCAAAATGGGGGTACTTGTAGGGGTACTTGGGGCGAGAGGAAGGCTGCCACTTCTGCGTTTTCTCTGCTGGGTTTCCAGGCAGATCCTTAAGTTCGGTGGGGAAGGGAACTGGGATGCAGAAAGTGAGGAGCGGGGCATCACTTTGTGCTGGGCCGTCAAGAAATAAACGGTGGGGTCCTGCGAGAGCCAGGTTGCAGCCCCGAGGGGAGAGCCGCGCGGTGGGTGGGGAGGGGGGGGGCCCGGGCCGGGAGCCCCGGAATCTCCCCAGCCCCAGGCCGGCCCGCGGCCGCTGCTGGGTTCCCGATGAATGGAGCGGATAATGATCCGCGGTTCCCAAGGCCACTCGCTGCTGCCTGGTGAGCCCTGGATTTGTGTGGTCCGAGCCTTTCCCAGCTTGTCCCATTCTGTCACCAGGATCAGGGGCTCCCTCGGCTCGTTTGCACCTGCGTCGCTTTTGGCTCCTTCAGGAATGCGCTGAAGCTTGTAATCAGCTTTGTGAAGCCATTGAGTGCACGGCTGAGTGAAACTTCCAAAGCTCGCGGAAAACTGGCCCGCTGAATAGGAGTCAGCATGGGGCTTCTCTCCAAGCCCCCGGCCTGCCAAATTCCAGCAGAGGCCCCTCACAATCGGTCCACACAAGCTTTACTGCTCTCCCCACACTGAGAGGAGGGAGAAAAGAAAAGCCAAAATACCAGGCAGCGGGGTGAGCGGTTTGTTCCCAGCTTAATGGCAGCACCTCTCCTCACTGCAAGCAACCATCTCACCCCGAGATGTGTGTGTGAGTGTATATATATACATATATACGCTTGTTTATGAATATGCATGTATGCTTATGTAACTACAAGGGAAGGAAGATGGAAATAAGGGAACAATATTAATTGCCACTGTATGTGATGGTGAGCACCAAGAGCCCTTGAGGCAGCAAGCAGGCAGCAGCTGTCCCAGCACCCCCCAGGGTCACACTCAGCAACTCAGCATCACCTACAGTGGTGTGGTTTAAAGCTCTGAACAAAGAAGACCCCCTACTGCAGCATGACTTCTCCCACGCAGAGCTGGTTGCACACCAAACAACTCCCAAACTCCATGGAAGAGAAAGACAAATGACCCACATCACCACCAAGCTGAGCAATGGGCAGGTCAAACATATGCATCACCAAGAACCGCACCGGCACCAGCACAGATCTTTGTGATGAGGCGAAGGCCCAGGCCTGAGGTCCCCACAGTGTACCCACAGGGCACTACCAGCCCTGGGAATCCCCTGAATGCAGCACCCTCCTTGCCTGCAGCATCACTGCTCACTGCTGCACTCAGCTCTCCCAGCATCTGACTGCACAGGCAAGTGTGAACATCGAGCAGTCTGACAGCGCTTTTTAAAAAACTTTCATCCAGGTTCTGAAACTCAATGCAGCTCACCTTCATCATGAAAAACAATTACTCAAGGTATAGGAATGCCTGGCTTTCTGTACAGCCCTTCCGCAGTAGAAAATGCTGAAAGAAATATTTAAATAAGTTCAAACTGTAAGGACAAGTGTACGACAACGTGCATATGTTATGTGTATAAATCCACCAAGCAAGGGTTTATCTTCAGATCTTGTGGCTCTTTATTCTTTTTATGTGCTTCCTCTTCTATATGCACCTAAGACAACGAAGACAACATTACCACAATGTGAATATTTTTTGCAAGTCCTTGTCCTGGGCTAACAGAATAAAAAATGGAGAATTCCAGTGCTTCCAGAGATGATTCTCCTGAAGGGCTTTGCCATGCCTCTTAATTATGTCATGCAAATTTTGTTTTCTTGACACTCACATCGAAATAACCACGGCAGAACGGACAACGCTAACTCCACAGCAATTTCTTGTCAGTTCAGCAGGATTTTGTTTCAACTCTGCCATGTTCTCCTTGGTAGCATTTTCAGGAATGCCCAAGGAAACAATGATGGAAGGAAGGAGGTCTTTGGGCCCCTGAGCTCCAACAAGTTGCAAAGACTTAGAGGTAGTAGTTGGAGGCACAGCAGACAATGATGTAAAAGAGCAGTGCACTCTGATACTCTCTAAAGTCCCTCTAAAGATAACCAACTGTTTCACCAGCTGCAAAGGGTCAGCAAGCAGAAGCGAAGATGAACAGGTCTTGTGTTGAGGTCTGGAAACAATGGAGGCACACGAACTCCAGAACATGCCCACAAATGGCTTAAAGCCACCTCTTTTTCTGCCTTTAAAGTTTCTGTTCTTTTTGGAAGTTTGATGTGCTATTTTTGACCGTGTTGCTCCTTCCAACCATTCTCAGTGACAAGTCATGAGGATATGCAGTAATTCAGAAATTAGTGAAATTTTATTCTTGGTGGGGGGCGTTGGATTAAGAGGCTGGGAGAGTGTGAAACAAGTCAACGTGTAATTGTATGATAAGGCTCTCACGAGGAATTTATTGGCCAAGTTGCTATTTCTATTCCTTCCTAATCTCGTTTTAGCACATTCATTCTCTGCAATCTGTCTCCATAATCTTCTGTGACAGAATGGCAGCCAATAGAAGCATGCATGTTTGGAGAGAAGAGAAAATATGCAGAGGCGTGATAAACTGATGCTAATTATCCATATTTAGGACACCGAGTGCAGAAGATCAAGGTTTACAAATAACAAACCAGAGCCAATGATGATGGCTTCCTAGTGTGGAATATATTGGAGGGGACAAGATAAGGGTTTCACATGCAGAAGAGATTTATTGGTCAAAGGGTTCACCTTCCACTTTTCCACTTTTATATAGCAGTAAATTATTTAGGCTAAATTCACCAGAACATTACTCTTTTATTTGGCAATGTGCCATGACTTGCTCTTTCTTTGTGTCCTTTCAATGCAAATCCTTGTAGTGTAACATCAGTTGATAAGAAACAAATAATTGAAGTAATAGGTAATTCCCTTTAAATTGTGCATATAGGACAGTAAGGTAATCATCCAGTGTAGAATGAGACTGGAGTATGGAGCAGATAGCTGAAAGTGAAACAATATCCTTCTCGGCTATTAAATTACATTTGTAGTAGAGAAAAATAACCTGCAGAAGGCACTGAGGTTGAGCAAGAGACAGCACTAATCTGGTCAGATTCAGACCACTTTCCTATAGACATTCCAAATTATTTCAGTTTAAGAGTCAGATTTTCTTCATTTTTTTTTCTGGCTTTCACTCTCTTTCCTTTTCTTTTCTTTTCTTTTCTTTTCTTTTCTTTTCTTTTCTTTTCTTTTCTTTTCTTTTCTTTTC